>OU744736.1:5798223-6398223 GCA_916613615.1 Steromphala cineraria | reverse complement strand
ACGAAAACATTGGGAAGAAGAAACTACATCTGAGGTCAAGAAAATGAAGAAAGAAGAACAGACCACTTCTGACGGAAGAACACAATATGAGGTGGCAACACCTTTTAATACATCAGATGAATTGCCTCCAATGTACCTTGATTTAGTATCACCAGATTTTGCTGCTGATGATAATAATGATGATATTGTTGACGATGATGATCTTGGTGTAGATTATGAACATTTTCATCAGGGACAAATGGAGCATTTGCAATGTTCGAAATGTAATCCTGAAGATTGGATGAACTGGTAAAGTGCATTACGCTCAGAGACTTTGGACTGTACAGACGTGTTTGATATTCACTCTGATAGCATGGATTCCTATGGATATGAGACAGTTGCTGATTGCAGTGGTTCATTACCAACTAGGCCTGGTTACACTTCCTTTGAGAAAAGACTGGAATCGTTCGACTGGCCTTTGCAGATGAAACAAAATCCAAGAGACTTGGCTCATGCTGGACTCTATTACTTGAATCGTGGGGACTTGTGTATTTGTTTTAAATGTGGTATTCGTCTCAAGGACTGGACCTCTACTGATAACCCTTGGCTTGAACATAAGCGATGGTCCCCAGACTGTGACTATTTGTATATGGTAGGACAACCTAACCAAAAGAGTGATACTGTTGGTAAAACATGTTACCTCGGTTCAACAGTGTGATTGATATATCATGATATTGTAATAAAACATATAGTATGTATTTTTCTTGTGTTGGTCTTCTTTTTGTAGATATATAAATAGTGTGAAATCTACAGGATAGGCCCATTTACCCATCATGGCTCCTTGGGAAGACTACTTACATGCAATATATTATGATCCATCTCATCCAGGAAGTTATGCTGGAGCCAATAAATTATACGAAACTGTGAAAGCTGAAGGTCAATTAAAGATTGGTCTTCATCGCATCAAGAAATGGCTGAAAGGTCAGGAAACATACACTATGACTCATCAAGTGAGACGAAAATTTCCAAGAAATACATATGTTGTTGAAGGTCTAGATAGTCACTGGCAAGCCGATTTGATGAATATGGTTTCATTAGCCAAGTATAATGATGGGGTAAAATATGTATTGGTTATCATTGATTTATTTTCCCGCTATCTGTGGATCTATCCGCTACAATCAACAAAAGGTCAGGAAGTAGTGTAAGCTTTGACAACATTGTGGGAAACACAAGTAGGTCGACCTGGTATTTTTCAATCTGATATGGGATCTGAATTTAAGAATCAATGGGTCAAAACGTTTTTGAAAAATCACAAGGTAACACAGCTGTTTACACTCAATGAGACAAAATCTCCTTATGCTGAGAGAGTGATAAAAACTCTAAAAATGCGACTGTACCGATATATGCTGAAAAACGTCACATATAGATATATAGATATATTACAAAAAGTGGCCAAGAGTTATAACAATACAAAACATAGAATGTTGGGACAAGCTCCTGCTAGTGTCAATAGACATAATGAAGGAGAAGTGAGGTTATCACAGTATTTGATCAAAACCAAGCAACAGAAACCACCCAGGAAGAATGCAAAAAGAAAATTCACATTCAAAGTAGGAGATACAGTTCGAATAAGTCATTTGAATGGTAAATTTGATAGAGAATATCAGGAAAAATGGAGTGGGGAAATTTTTACCATTACCCAACGCTATTGGTCTCAAGACAATGATTTGTACAAACTGAAAGATTGGGGAGGTGATCCTATTGAAGGTTCATTTTATACTGCTGAATTGCAATTCGTGACTGAAAACCCAGACCAAGAATATAGGATACAGGAAATTGTTAAAAAGAGAACACGAAACAAAAGAAAAGAAGTATTGGTGAAATGGTTACATTGGTCAAAGAAATACAACTCATGGATTCTTGAGAAAGACATGAGACAGTATCAGACCCTATAAAAGGAAGGTGTTAATGTATTTCAAACGCAAAAGGATGGAAGACCCCATTGAGTCACAACCTCTTTCACGTAGTGGGTCAAATGAAACCTGAAGTTTACTTGGAAAAAAAGTGGTCAAAAACGAAACAGTATTTTTCTCTTAAATCATCATTATTTACATAGTGGTCATTACTTGTATTGTAAATTTGTCCTTAGAAAAAGGAAATTCTAATTTATGGACAGCACTTTAAAGTAGTAGTCTTGGTTATTTACTTCCCAATCCTAAAATCAAATCTCAAAAGTGATCATGGAAAAATATAATTTTAAGAAGTAGTGACAGTAAAGATAGATATCCTGACAATCAGTCCTGGTCATTTCGAGTGCAATTGAATGAACTACTACATTTTGAACATTCTTGGATGATTGCTCTAACCGAAATCAGTATTAAGAGTGTCAGAAGAAGTTCAAAGTTCAAAGAAATTTATGTTCATTCTTCTATCTGTGATTCAACTTATGTGGGTGAAAACCAAGAGCCTTTACTCAGACGATTATGTTTAAACAATGAAAAATCCTTTATTTTCACAAGATATCAATATGTCCCCATCAAAGTACGTGATCTCACAAGCATTGATATCATCATCACTGACGAAGAAGGTCAGCCAGCTACATTTTTAACGGGTACAGTCACAGTGACTCTTCACTTGAAACCACTTCCTTTATGGTTCTAACATGGCACGATATATATTGAGACATTATGATTTTCTGCAGAGTCTAATTCAGTTTCATGACTATGAATATACCATACAAGAAGTGACGGATATGAATGGTGAACAGATGTTAGCCATTGTCGCCGTAGCTAGACGTTTATTAGATGCTCGTATAGTGGTGACAATGAGTGAAAGAAGAAAATATCTTCAACCCAATCCTAATAATAACTATTTGACTATGCTAACACGTTTGGCTGATCCTGTCACCACAGATGATGTGCGAAAACGACTTTTAATTGAAAATACACCAGTGATAACATTTATATTAAAATATATGGATGAAGTGAGACAGGAAGCATTGATCATGTCAGAGGTGCAGGCCAGAGCTACAGGTTAGTCAAAAGTATATAAAAGACCAACATAATGCTCAACTCATTTGCTTAAGAACACTCAGGCAGGACGCATCAACATGAGTCAGTATAAGCTGTTTGTGCCAGACACAGAGAAATGGACTCGCTATTATATGCTGCAAGTCAAGGGTAAACTGAATGGACTACCTAGCATGTCGGTTGATAAAACACTGGAGCTCTTCGATCCGGAATGGCCTAAAATTTTAGACGAAAGGAAACGAAAAGAACAAGCACTGACCATGCCCTCTTCACTGCAACCCAAAATTAACTTTGTCTCTCCAACCCAACAAATCGTTGAGCAAGCAGAAGCCAGGTAAAAAAGGGAACGAGCAATTCTAAAAGGGTCAAAGGAAACGATAGTGAAAGGAGGTCAGAGGAAAGGAATGAAGACAAGTTTTTAACTACCACTTACAAGTGATATAAAATGTCCTGATTTAAAAACAATTTAATAGTTGGGTATCAGCAATCGAGCTGTCAACATGTATTCCTGTCCGATGTGTTCTAAGCAGTACGTATGGCCCCATGATTTGATTCGTCATATGCGTGCAAAACATTCAGAAGATACTGAACAGCAGCAGCAGCAGCAACAGCAGCAGAAACAACAGCAGCAGCAGCAGCAGAAACAACAGCAGCAGCAGCAGCAACAACAACAACAGCAGCAGCAGCAACAGCAGCAGCAGCAACAACAACAGCAGCAGCAGCAACAGCAGCAGCAGCAACAACAGCATCAGCAGCAGCAGCAACAACAACAACAGCAGCAGCAGCAACAGCAGCAGCAGCAACAGCAGCAGCAGCAACAGCAGCAGCAGCAGAAACAACAGCAGCAGAAGCAGCAGCAGAAACAACAGCAGCAGCAGCAGCAACAACAACAACAGCAGCAGCAGCAACAGCAGCAGCAGCAGCAACAACAGCAGCAGCAGCAACAACAGCATCAGCAGCAGCAGCAGCAACAGCAGCATCAGCAGCAGCAGCAGCAACAACAGCATCAGCAGCAGCAGCAACAGCAGCAGCAGCAGCAGCAAAAACAGCAGCAGCAACAGCAGCAGCAGCAAAAATTGCACAGGACTATGGACACACTACCAGAACAAGAATTTTCATTACGCCATCCATTTACGATGTCTATTTCGGGGCCGACCGCTTCCGGGAAATCTTACTTGGTTCGACATATATTAGAAAGCTTAAAAATTAAACCTTCCCCTCAACGTATGTTATGGCTATATCGTCGCTGGCAACCTCACTACGATACTATTTTACAATCGGTGTATCCTCCTGTAGAGTTTATTCAAGGTATTCCTGTTGATTTGGATCAAGACTATTATTTTGACATGGGAGTGAGAAATGTTATTGTCCTGGATGATCTCATGTCCACGGCAAGTAAAGATCCTAAAATAACAGACCTGTTTACAGAAGGTTCTCATCATCGGAACCTCTCTGTCATTGCCATCAACCAAAACTTATATTACAGCAAAGACCCTACTCAAAGGAGAAACTGTCACTATATAGTAATGTTTAACAATCCAGTGGACCAGCAATCCATCATGACATTGGGTCGTCAAATGTACCCAACCCGATCTCAACATTTCATGCAAAAGTTTGAAGAGGCCACGAGTCAACCTTATGGCCACCTTTTGATTGATTTGAAACCGGATACACCATCAGATCAAAGACTTCGTCCTTATGCCTGTAAAGGAAGCAGTTTGGAAAACTGTCCTCATATAGAGTCTACCCTCCAACGTGTGCAGACGTATCCTGAAGACCTCTCCAATTTGCCATCTTGTCACAGCTGCGGAACCGTTTTCCAGGACATGAGTAATTTACAGAGACATATAAAAACCTGGTGTCCAGAGAATGGAAGCTCTCAACATAGGCAACCCCCAGGTATACCAAATATACCAACCAAAAGAAAATTTGAGCAGGAAGATTTCACTTCTCTGAAGAAACCACGTCATTTAGAGGAATGCAATTATTGCAGCCAAATATTCAGTACGAGCCAAAATTTACAAAGACATTTATATGATAAACAATGTCCTGCTATGGAAAAGTATGATGGGGATGATGACATGGTCGAATTTTCCAAAAGTATTCAGAAGAAGAAACAAGAATCAGATCTGGAGGAAGAAGGCATACGAGCCATGTATAAACGTGCCTGTGAGATCAATCAAGATTTTTTGGATGAGAAAAGACAACTTTATTTGAAAAGAGGTCTAATTGAAGAAATGATAGATGAAAAACTGAAGAAGTTAAGATGGAGGGCTTTTAAAGAGATGTATGCACGATTTATAACCTATCTGTATAACTTACAATTTGGACCAACAACATGTGAACTACTCCGGCAAATAGACACTAATAATATATATCACAGTGTGTTTTCCAAACTGTACAAATATAAGTCATGGGTAGAAGACTTGATCGAAGATGATGACGACACAATGTCCAGTGACGGTAGTGATATATCCGAAGATGACATTGCTGAGGATGCCAAGGATCAATAGATATTCACACTTGTAAAGTAGACTCATGGAGTTCTCCTAGCCATAAGTCTTCTTATTGAAACGGAGAAAATAAAATTTATGAATATTAATTTTGTTTGTTTTTTGTGTGCCATTTACTGTTATTGAAAACATGTTGCATTACCTAATCTCATAAATACATTTGTAGTTGTATGTCTATGTCAACAAGCTAATATACTGAATGTCTTCCAGTTAAAAGCACAGTTCATAGTTCAGGGTAACTTATTTTCGAGCAAGTGATTTCATCAACTCACTTATTAGTGCTTCCCTGGTAACATTGGAACTATTGTTTGCTATAATAAAAACACAATTGCATTATATGTAAAGATAATGTATTTATAGCATATATTGACTGATTTCATCTCAATATTTAATTAGGAACTACGAGTACTTCTAGCACGAAGTTAAGCAGATAAAGTACATTTATTGATATAATAATTGTTAAATGAATGCTGTATATGTCTCAATGAGATAATGAAATGTTAAACAGCTGAAATAACGTTGACAGCGCATTAAACCCTATTCAAGCACTGACTTACAAATGTTACAGAATCTGCTTAGAGTGTCCCTTTGTAACAGGAACTTTCAAATTCCCTGTTTTCTATAATTACAAGAGCTTATCAAAATTATTACTCTATTCTAACATTGCTAAATTATTACTCTATTCTAACATTGCTGGGCAAATTTGCAGGGAGATCTCTTAACTTGACCCCCCAGGCTTATAGTTGTCTAAAGTTCACTCAAGCATCGAAGGCCACGTGCCTACCTTGCTCAGTAGACCGTGACATGGTCAACAAATGGCCAGTCGTCAAATACACCTTGTAAATGCCGTGCGTTCACTCAAGCATGAAGTTTTGGAGGGTTTTAACAATAATATAAGGCACTTGGCTTTATAGAAATGATCGTGTAAGATTTCACAGACATCAAAACATATATATAAGAATGAATATGGAAACATATATCTTATTGGGTTATATTTATACTACATGTATATCTAAAATATTCAAATACTGAATAATTAATCTTCAATGAAAAGAATAAATAAATGAATGAATGATTTAACATTGTTATATTCGGGATTACACTATCGAAATGACATGTATTTTTCTGATTTTATTGAGTGAATGTATGGAGCTGTTTATTTTCCTCCATCTCCATCTGAATATCATCATACACACGCATACATTAAATATAATTTTGTTTTATCAAGTGAGCCTTTGAAAACAAAATATCCTTAAAGACCCACACAAGACTGTATTATTGTGACAAATCTAGCTCACAGCAGTCTTTCAGATTTAGTATAAATAATCTTTCAGTTTTAATAGTAAAAAGCTACATTTTTAACATGTATTTTTCATTTCTGAGAAACTAAAATTTAGTCTACCGACACAGCTGAGTTCTTTTATTTCAAATCTACAGATGAATACGTAGCCATGCATAGGGCATCCCTTTTCACAATCGGTCAACCAGAGGTCGGCTAAGGACACCTGCATGGGGTTCAACCGGCCAGAGATCAGTTGACCGACTTTGTCAATTCGTCTGAGGACACATACACTGGCAGGGCTGGGGTCACGGGAAGGTCAACCAGAGGTAAAACAAAATAGCCTAAAGAGGCCCCTATTCATCAATGATACATTAAATAATACGACAGCTGTCAATAAATGCTATTAGCGCTATGTCATGTGGGGTCTATGTCTATGTTTGTGATGATATGTAAGATATATGACACTGATTATCATAACGCTGTATCATCCTGTATCACGAGATAAACGAGTTGCTTGTATGTCAGTCTAAGGTGAAGCAACCATGGACAAGAAACCACCTAACTTCTTACAGTGTCCGGTCTGTCGAACAAGGTAATTATTCAATTCACCATGGAAACACATATTCCTTTTTAAGTATTAAAGCATGCCCTTTTATAATAGTTTAACCATCAATTAAATGTATTTATGGCTGTGTTTCCTCGACTTATTATGAGGAACATATATCGATTTTTATCTCTTATTACTGGATAATACACTGTTCTCTTTAATACACGTACTTGTTTGCTATGTCTTAATGCAATATATGATAATAATCAACACCTCTCCGTCTGAATCCAAGTACCTTAATGTTGATAATGAAAGCAAACAGTGTTTTACAGGTTAATCGGATACAGATTGGACAGATATATCGTGTAGGGATGGAGGAAAAACTGTGTAGTCATCACGTAAAAGTGGCTTAAAAAAGATATATTATTCATCTCTTAATGACACTTTATCATTTGTACTGAGTACGTGTTATAGGAATGAAAATATGATACATGTATAAAGTATTTTTGTAGATATGATTGGTTAAAGTTTGGTGTTAATACATTTCATTTGATATCTTATTGCTAAATCCAAAAATATTGGATCTTGTAGTATGTTATAAAAGTCATTGTTTGTGTTTATTCTCCAGCCATGTTCCGAAGACCGGTGACATCAAGAATGGCGTCTACGCTACAACCTGTGAAAACTGTGGCCATTTCTTCAAGTTCAAGGCCACCGGTGACGTTAAATCCAACATCAACTTCACCATCAATGGAAAATCATATTCAGGTGAAGTGTACATTTCTTTTAAATAAAACAAATTAGGGCTTAAGTCATTTTAGATATCATTACATTTAGTTGAAAATTCATTTTTTAATATCAATTTATTCAATCAAGTATTTTTACAAAACCAAAGGTGGTTTTAGAGAGCATTCTATTCTTCTAAGAAACACATTCAATTAAAGTAGTTCATTTTCACTGTTGTCATAATGCTAATGTACTATGGGTTTTTTTCTGTTGACAATGATGGTTGTTGTTAAAAAACAAATCATAGTTCACGCTTACTTTTCGAAACTACAAACACTGATAAATGTATGGATTTGGCAGTTGACAACAAATACTCTGCGGCCCTGTCCCTGAGCGAGTTCATGAGGAGTGAGGGTATATCGTACGGCACCAAGGCTATGTGTATAGAGGGAGGCTGTGGGGTGTGTCTCGTCACTACAACGCTCTTTGATCCTGTAGCCAAGTCCATGCAGACCTACACTGTCAACTCTGTGAGTGATTGATCATAATATTCGATAAAAAATGTAATCTGCAACAAGTGTCTGATTAGAAATTGTCATACCCAAAGCATCATGACGAATACAGGATAAGAATTGGTACACCTACCCTTTATATTCCTCTGTTGATATCGTATCCAACCAGTAGTTAAAGCCTTTTATATCTCTAAAATCAGCTAACTTAATGAGTTCGTCACTCACCGTGTAAATATGTTTAAACGCTGGAAGCTTGAAGCTTTTTACAATAATCCTATTCAGTCTTAAAACTTGTGTAAAATCTAGCACGGACAAATAGGAGATTGCAAACCCTGAGAGGATTTCGTAGGAACATCACGAGAACCCAAAGGGTACGATGGATGTCATTGATCTAAGAAGTTTCAATCTCTAATAATTCCGGGTAGTAGTGGCTTATATTCCGTAACTGTTATCTTGCAAGCGTTTGGGAATCTTCAAAACTCTCAAAACGCTCATTATGCTTAAAACACGCTGTATTCCACAGTGCCTGTTGCTGCTGTACGCGTGTGACGGGATGCAGGTGACGACCATCGAGGGGCTGGGCAACCCCCGGGACGGACTCCACCCTATCCAGGACCGTCTCGCTCAGTATAATGGCAGTCAGTGTGGCTTCTGTAGCCCCGCCCAGGTCATGAATATGTATGGGTAAGTGATGTATTACTCATGAACATAATTATGACGTATGGTACCCGGTCAACCATGCTTATTCTATATGGTGTTGATGTTAATTTTTCTTAAATCCACGGTGAATGAATTTTGTTTTGAAACCACATGGATAAAGGATGACACATTGAGCCTGAAGATGGTACCACAGCATACACGTCAATATTGTTAGTAGATTATTTGTGTCATACACTAAACTTAACAATTCCATGTTCAGATTACTGAAGAGAGTAGACAAGCCCAACATGCAGCAGGTAGAAGACACGTACGATTCAACCATCTGTCGCTGTACCGGTGAGGCCACATATATCATTCCAACTTCAATATCAATTCCATCAAAGTAAAAGATGATGAGAATAATCTAAAATATTTTACCGTTTGTCTTAAAACTGTAAGTTAGCTACATGTATTTTATGTACATCAAAACCAATTGTCATTCGATACCCATCCAAAACAATTTGCCACATGTATGTGTGGTTTCATGGTTTCATTGCTTGAGACACTTGTCGAATAATTAATGACATCATTGAATTGACAGATGCTGCAAATATCATTTGAAATTGCTCAATACATAGTTGTTATTTAAAGCTAATATTCATATTCAATAACAGTGATTATTAAAATCACACCAGAAGATTGTGTACATCTTATGAGCAGACAGCAGTTTAACTAACATGTGTGTTATGCATGTTTGAAGCACTGGTGACATTCAGTACCTCACATGATAATAAATAGTTATCGGATGCTGAACTCATATAAACATTATCAGTTGCGTTTTGTAACCTTAAAGAAGTAATATCAGGTTAATGAGGTTCAACATATGTGACAAAACGCAAAGCACTTGCACCCTAAACATAATGATAAGGTTGTATGCCTAAATAGCAATGATTTGGTTTTAACTGTCGTTATGGTCATAGGATATTTGTAAATTAGAAGATTTGTTCCAGTTTCTTTGTGTTCAGTTACGACATTTCTAGTGATTAGTAAAGTCTAAAAATAACTCACAACTTTATAGGATATAACTGAGCGGTAAAACACATGCATGAAATTATAATTGACAAAACGATCGCGACACCAATGCATGATGCAGGATCTCTAATGCTACGATCCTTCGTCAACATGTATCTAGCGCACAACAAAACCAAGGATCATTGATTCTAAGCTGTAAAAAAAGCCGGTAGTAAAGGATTTTGCTTTAATTCTCCTAAACGATAAACTTTGACGATTTCATTTCTTGTGGCATCAAAGTGAATACGCATTTCTTTTGGAAAATAATTTCTTCATTACATTTAGTAACCTTTAATTGTTTTTTTAATTCATTCCAGGGTACCGGCCAATCCTGGACGCTATGAAATCATTTGCTTCTGATGCTCCGCCCAGTTTACCAGGTGGACCAATCGATATCGAGGTAAAGTGTCAAGTGTTGTCAAGAAAACAATTTCAAGATTCTTATACAATGAAACATAAATTTATTGAAAAAGTAAAGTTTAGTAAAGTTTATTTAAAGTTTATGTCCACTGAATATAAAACAAATTCAATTAGAAGTTATTGAAAATGAATGCTTACTCTCTCGGTGTCTCATATTCATTAATCTAGTTCTATCTTCATCGTGATTCTGAGATAGCTGTGGTGGTTAATTATTTAAATGCCCCTGTAAGCCTCTTTTTGCTGTAGTAATCATTGTAGAATTTAAAAGGGATAAATATTAATGTGCATGTCTAAGGAGCTGGACAGGAAGATATGCAGCAAGACTGGTCAAGCGTGTACTGGACGCTGCTCCTCTCGAGAGGGTCAACTGGACAATGTCCCTCTACACATGGTGTTGCGAGGAGCTCAGTGGTACAAACCAACCAGCAGACAGGAACTGTACTCCTTGCTCGGTCAGCACAAGGGAGATAACTACAGACTCGTCTTTGGAAACTCTGGATATGGTGAGTTTGAAAAAAAAATGCGATATTCAACTGTTAAATTTTAACATTACGAAGTAAAGTGAGGGAAATGTACTCAGCAAAATTTCATATTCAATGTCACTCTATCTCAGCTCATATCACGGATTGAGTGTCCTTTTTATTACTTTCTGAAACAATAATAATAAATAATTTAATAAATTCTGAGTGTTCATTGCTTTTACCAGGTGTATTCAAAGAGCTTGGGCCATGGATGTTCGATGTCTTGATTGACATACGAGGTGTTCAGGATTTCTATAACATCAACGTGAGCTATATTACTATTCCCTTTCATAATAGTTCATTTTTAAAAGACGGAAGACGTAAAAATGTATAGTTCAAATCATAAGCAGTTATAGAAGTGTCTTTATCATGCTTTGTCTGGTAATAATTTCTTTACAATTGTTATATAGGATGATGTAACGATGTTGACAAATGCAATTTACAATAAAAACCACGTTTAACAGGTTGACCCAACAAAGAATGCTGTTTTCGGAGCTTGTGTGTCGCTCAGCAGTTTGAGACAGACGTTTCGTGAGAATGGAACTCAGACAGCTTTTCCTTACTTCAGGGACCTCGCTACATCCTTTGGTAACGTAGCGACAACAGGCGTCAGGAATGTGAGTTTATTTAGAATCACCATTTTTGTGTTAATGGCAGAAAAAGAAAAAATAGATACTATGCAGATGATAAAATTTTAAAAAAAACAGCAAACTCTTTTCAATCTAGAGTACCTGTTTTGTATGAAGATGTATCATGTTTTGCTTGTCTCAAAAGCTTTTTTTGTGTTGTTTATATCAATGATCTTTTTTATTAATAACATTAACTTGTAATTTTGCTGTGTGCAATGCATAGGCTATGTAATTATGTATTAAGTTAATATTTTGAGTTTAACCGACCATGAACGACAAAATAAAGTACGTCATTGGTACTATGAATCAAATGCATCATTAGAGAAGCTTGATGATCTTTATGAGGTATGTTAACGTGTGGTTGTCTTTTCCTTCTCAAACATATGCCATACAAAATTGCTATGTCCAACACAGCTTGGCAGCTGGGCAGGTAACCTGATGTTGAAGCGTCTCCACACGGAGTTTCCTTCTGATGTGTTCACCATGTTTGAGGCTGTGGGAGCAACTCTTCTCATAGGTAAACATCCATTTAATAATACTAGTCTACATTTTGATTGAAACAATTATTTTGATATACATCAAGACTTGTTGAAAATACGCATTGGGGATTAGCCTTTCAAAACGTATTTTGGAGTGGATTTATTATGAATAATACAGATTCTTACCAGCTTGTCGGTTGCTTATGATTTACTAAGATTTCTAGATATATTCTTTAAAAATGTTCTCAGGTGCAAGTGACGGCACGGAGAAGACTTACACACTGACAGAGTTCCTCTCTACCGACATGAAGGGCAAGGTCATTATCTCTGTATCATTTCCGGTCTACACGTCCGGTGACGTGTTCATCAGATCCTTCAAGGTTGGACAAAGACATCAGGTACATGTACAAACCAGACTCCCTCTTACTCTTTAACAAATTATATTCTTATCTTGCAAAATACAAGGTTTATCCCTAATGCAGGATATTTACCACACTTAAACACAGATGTAGCCTAACCTCTATTCTGTATTCGTAGAAACATGACAGATAATTTAATGAAGCTTACTAAATGTAAAAATGTGGAATAAAAACGTAACGCGTTACTGCCCTAATTAATGTTTACCTTTCCTTATACCGTACTAAATAATCATATGATAACGAATAAGTTTTGAGTCATGTTCGAGCCTTATCTTCGTTTCGTTGTATTAGAAGGACGTTGGTACTTCACATGTCATTGCTGGTATATATACATAGTCTATGATCGTCTATATCTCTGTTTTACAACAGAACGCTCACGCCTACGTGAACGCCACAATTCGGATGCAGCTTGACAGAAGCAACAATTACACCGTCAAGTCGAAACCTTCCATCGTGTTTGGAGGAATCAACAAGACAATGGTAAGTGTCATCTCTGTATATCTTGACACATTGATTTAAACATAGAAATAATAACCTCAATGTGGATTTTTAAATCTATATGTTGAATCAAATGAATATGCATGTGCCTAGTAATGTATGGTTCACGGGTTCGAGACACCAAGCGATATGGTCGAGCGTAGCATGAGCAAATCGCTTGGTGTCGAGAACCCGTGAACCATCTTATTTAGCGCATGGACAATAGGAAATCCCAACGCAAACAGACGTCATGTTAATTTCATTCAAATAACATGGTTTGCCGTGCACCAAGTCGCACCAAGCGATTTTCATCGTCGAAAACTAGCAATCTGATTGGCTAAAACACTGGTACATGTATCACGCGCTAATATATATATTGTTCTTGTTAAGTATTTTATTTAGTATCTCGCCTATCCTTATTTTTGATCAGGCTAAAATATCACTACAAGGGACTTTAAACTATCGGCGTCACGACTTTGCATAATTCAGGGCTCTTGATCAATAGCTATAATCATAATACTAACATTTGTGAATCTTCCTCTGTTTGAGACTCAACTCAACCGGTTTTTTGTTTTCAGGTCCATGCTTCAAAAACCGAGGCGTTGCTAGTAGGAAAACAACTTGGTGATTCAAGTGTCCTTAAAGGTATATTAACTAACGGCATCAGCATGTAAGAATATTACCTGCTCTATTAATAATTATTGTGGGATTTGTCATTATCAGATCGCTGAAAAGAGGAAATGGCCGTGCAGTCACATTATTGTGCATTAAATATCTAGACACGTGTGCAAAAAAGAATTTTGATGAAGGTCAAAGTTTAATTCAATCAATGACAGATTACAGACTGACAATAATTTTATTCCTTATAGGATCAAATTACATATAAAACGCGCATAAAGGGTTACATGTTTATGGATTAAGAAAGTTAACATTTATGAAAAAATGGTGTTTTAAACTTATTTCTAGCATCTTTATAAAGTCTTAAATGAAAAAAGAGCATGACATTACTTTTCAATAATTGTGTTGAATCATGAATAGACTTGTATCAATTCCAAGTAAAAATTCGTACACCTCATCTTTAGTAAGATAGGTTTAGATTCTATTCTTAATGTAGAAATGATTTGATTTTTTTTTTGGTTATTTCATGAATCAAGAATATTATGAAATTCAACGATAGATGATTTTGTATTGTAAAACAGGTGCCATTGACAGTCTGTCGAGTGAGATAGTTGCCGACACATCAGCAGGTCTCTCCAGCACTGGCTACAGGAAGAGTCTCGCTATATCTCTCTTCTACAAGGTAATACACCTGGCAAAGCTGATCATTTTGTTTCAAGCGAGCTTTATCTTATATGTCTGAACCACATAGCATTTATAGCCGCATAATACCACTGGACCAATCTTCACCAAACTTGTTATACATGTACATCCTCTTCATACCATGTATATGTGCCTTTTTGGGGTGTCAACATCCTTTCAATTTTCATTATTTTGGTTTCCATGGCAACAGTTTGTCAAAGGGCTATTTTGCACGACTGTTGTCTAACGATTCCCATAAATGTATCCAAAACTTACAGTTCATGTTATTTTATAGAAAGAAAATGGTCTTTATATCAGTTTAAGTAAACTATAAAGAGTTCATCTGAAATGATTAATGAGGGAGAAACTGTTTTTACGAGTAAAAACACTTTTTAGTTACATTGCATAGTATCATTCTATTTCACAGTCGTGTGCATCAACATATTAATTTTGCTTAGAGCTTGAGATTTGTATGAAAACGATACACATAAGTATGTACAGAAACAGTATAACTATTCATAAGACATAAAAGGCTTATCAAGGCATTGTCAGAATTATATATGACAGTGAGTTATGGAATATATTTCTTCCAGTATGTACTGGGGATGTGTCAACCTAAAGCCGCACCAGCTTATCGTAGTGGAGGTGTCAACCTCAGTCGCCCCCTCTCCTCAGGGACTCAGACATACGGCACGCGCAAAGAGGAGTTCCCCCTCACACAGCCAATCACAAAGAAGGATGCTACATTGCAGGTACAAATCAAATGACCGATGAGACTGATTACCGTAGTAAAAAGGTCGATTGAAGCGCTTGTTAAATCGCCTGAAGCGCTTGTAAAACCTTCAATGTTTTCACATTAATTAGATAATTATGTCCAGTGATCAATTACCGCATGGATAACGACGTAGAGTTAGGTCAAAAGATACAAAGTGCATATATAGTCAGATAGTTTCCTATTTCTCATTCTTCCTCAAAGTCCTCATCCTTATCTTAAATCTCACCGTGTTTCAGACATCTGGACGTGTTGTCTATGTGAACGACACGCCCCCTATGCCTGGAGAGTTATTTGCTTCTTTCGTCATCAGCTCTGTCGGTAATGCTGAAATAAACTCAGTGGACCCTTCAGCTGCTCTCGTAAGATGTATTTGAGATCAATTTAATATAATATTAAAGTATGAAAGTATGAAATCGTATTGTTGTCCCAAAATTGTACTTCCGTAATCATGAATGTTGAATGTCTACTGTTGTCGTTTTCGTCCACATTATGAGTTTTCTCTTCACCTTCTGTGAAAGAGAAATATTCAGAAATATTGCTATGGAAAATAGCCAATTAACATTCCCATTTTCTAATATTTAAAGAATACCATGCAATATATACATATTGCCAGAACAACCGTCTCAATGTTAGCATGTTCCTGAACTTATATCTACTGATTCACAACATAGATACTGATGTATTACTTCAATCTACTAATTCGTTTTATTGTCTGTCCTAGAGCTACCCCGGAGTATTGAAGTATATCGATGCATCGTACGTGCCAACTGGTGGCGTCAACTCCTTCATGCCGCACTGGGCAGAGGTTGAAGAGGTTAGTGATGGCGGTTGAGAGGAATAACGGCATACTAGTGACCATCTCACCCGCAAGGGATACATCGCGCCTATCAAGATCACTGCCTAACTTGAGCCTTTCCAAGCTTTCCTTATAAGCCTCTAGAATTTGATATCATTTCAGAATTCTTAGGGGAATTAGATAGTGAAAGGTTAAATTATGTTTTAGTTGATGCATTATGATAAGAATAAAGGCATGTGTTTGTACTACCTTTTAATTCATTCATCTTTTTGTATTATAGTCCTTAAAAAGAATTTAAGTTCAGAATTACATTTGAAATTTATTTAAAAAATAAATTGTCACAATGCATGCTCACAATAAAAAGTATTCATACAGAAAACTTTGTGTTATTTTGAAAACCACTTTTTAATGTCTTTCAAAGACGAAAACTCACTGCTTTTCAATACCATGAAAAAAAAAATAATAATGTTTCATACACACTAATAAAGCAACATTTATGTTTTTAATATTTCATGAAAAGGTACAATGTAGGTGTACACAACTCTTTTTTTTTAAATTTCAGATTTTTTCAAGTGGCAAAATAAAGTACAACGGACAAGCAATTGGACTTATTGTTGCAGGTGCTTGTTTATTTCTTTTGAAAAGATTCATCAACTCTAGAATGTAAGTCATCTCTTTGGGAGTTGTTTTCAGTATAGGATCGGGGTGATTCTATAATGAAAAAAAACAAAGAGATAATTTACATCCACCCTTTGTGGATTTGATTTCTTTTGAAAAATTGTAAAATGTAAAAACATCCTCTAATATGGTCACATTAATTCACCTGTCTGTCATGTGTTTCTCTGTTCACCATACATATTGAAAATATGTTTTTTGTTTAATTGAAAATTCTACAGCCTGATTAACAATTCATCGCAAATGCCCAGGATTACTGACTCGACTTCCATTATATAAATGATCATATTATCCAACTTTATGTGACTCCACCCAACAGTGGACAAGCTGACGGCTGACACGGGAGCCAGTATGGTGAAGGTGACCTACAAGAACGTGCAGCCTCCAATCATCAGTATCAGAGACGCTCTGGAGAAGGGGTCCGTGTACCCGGATGTGGCGAAGGAACTCAAGATTGGAGATGCCACAAGTAGGTCACACTTACTTACAATTCCATGTATATATAGAGAGAACATTTCCAACAGAAATGGGGGAATAATAGCAGCTCCTATTGTTATTATTTTTTTATTATATTATTATATGGATATTTATATAGCGCGCAAATCCAACCGCTCGTGGTTGCTCAAGGCAGTAGGTGTCTTATAACCCGTACAAAAGTAATGGCCATATATTCATCTCAACAACTATCATCAAGTTCATTTGATTTTTATCCTATTTTATATATTTATTTTAAATCAGCTCACATTACATCTACAGTAAAGTCTTCATGTCCTGCAACATTAAAGGAAAGGGCTGCGCTCTGGGTTATTGTCATAATTCTGCAGTAAACACTGTGAATGCATTCCGATTCGCCTGTCTATATCTCTGCATTATAGGCTGGCTGTTTCAATACTTTATGAAGTTTTATGGGAAAAGTATTTTGATATCAAAGTATTTATGTAATCTAATCTGTTATCTGCAAGTAAATGAAATGCAAAACCGTTTTCTTTAAAACCAAAGATTACTCAATAAGGAATGAATGTACCTCTTTCCTCTATGTTTATATATTGCAGAAGCTATAAGCAACTCCGACAAGTCTGTGACTGGCAGTGTAGCCCTGGGGAACCAATACCACTTCCAACTCGAGACTCAAGTTAGTTTCGTCTTCGTGATGCTATTCACATACAAATAATGATAATATATTTTAAACATGTCACTATGTACATTTGTTTGCATCATTTTAATGATAAGTTAATCAATTAACACAAGAGATTTATGCAATGCAAGGTCTTGTGTTTTGGATTGTAATATTAATCTGAGGGAATACATTTTAATAGAGCATGTTTACAAAGAATACATTCATTTAAGATGTGGGGAGATTGTTTGTCGAGAGGAGTTTAATAGGGTTGTGTTATCAGAAAACTCAGATAGATAATGTAATACCTTTGCACATTAAAGATCAGCCTCATAACTGCTGATAACTCACTCGCTTTCTTGATTAAGTTACCATGTATGATTCAAAATTTCTGTTTCTGTCAAACCGTTACAGATAGTATCGGAACCGTTGAAATTGGAAGTTAAAAGTTCATTGTCAAGTATATGAGTGTTGACATAAATAGAGGATATATATGGCTGTCCATGACATACCAAGTTGACGGCGCAAGTGCCGTAAACATAGTATGTCATGGACACGGATATGATATTCTGTTTATTGCCATAGTCGAAAATTAACTCCAAATACTCAAAATCTACATCCAAGCAAAGGCGGACTATCAATAGACCGTAACGTAATTGGCGAATCGTTACGCATTGTTCATAACATGACGTTCAATGAAAAACAAATTCACCGGGGCGTCATATGAATATATGTAGCCCGATATGCCTGGCCTTCTAGGTAATAAGGACATGTCCCTACAGGTGAGCATCAGCTACCCGACAGAGGACGGGGTTGGGGTGAGACTGTTGTCGGCAACACAGTCACAGGATCATGCACAGATGATAGTGTCCAGATTACTCAATATCTCACAGAACAGGTAGAACTAATTAACAATTTTTGTTGTTGGTAATCCACCTTTTTCAATATGTTATAATTCTTCCATTTTAACTTATAGAATGTCATTATGTGCAACGTCCTACCGTAAATATATCATGTTTTACTCAAACTATGAAGGAAATAAATTCAAAGTTTACTGTTTTGAGTGTGATCTTCGTCGCAGATACCTTTGTCCACAAACATGCGCTTAGTAATAAGGACATTGACCATTGCATGCACCTTTGTTCAGCTGTTTACCGTATCTCTGTGCAATTTAACACAAATGGAACATAATTTGCCTACGAAATACAAACAATGAAACATTGCATTTCTTTAACCAAAGAGGTAACTATCTGAATCTTTCGTCATTGCAGAGTGAAGATAGAAACCAAGCGACTCGGTGGTGCATACGGGTCCAAGATCACCCGTGCTCATCTCCCAGCGTGTGCCAGCGCTCTGGCGGCATCAGTCATGCGAAGGTACCTGCCATTTAATAACGAATATGTTCTCACACCTTCAACTATTGCTTATCAGGTAAAGCACTGGTTTTGGATGAAAAATCTAGTTTCGGTTTACCCAATGGACTTGGCAGATAGTACATGAAGGTCCAAAGTATATACATGGTGTGACAATGTGTTCAGTTAACCTATTACAAGTAAAACATATAGTTTGGGTACTATTGAATGATTGAAAACACCTTTTGTTGTCCTCAGGATATGGATGGTATAGTATACAATGTACTATCCTTCTTGATGTTTTGTCGTTGAATTTGGTTTGCCAAAGTTAACATGATGAATATAAAAGCGTAGATTTTCTCAGCTCTGGCAGTTCCTTTTAAAAAAAACCTATTTGCTTCCATGGAGTATAGTTTACAGTTATCCTTTAAAGGTATCATTTACTTTCAGACCAGTTCGCCTTTCAATGAACTTCCACACGAACATGAAGACTTTCGGTGGTCGTAATCCTTATCTTGTGGACTACCAGGTAACATAGAGGGCTTCGTTACGTTATTTATTGACACACTATCTCCCAATTATTACAGACATAAACCCTTAAAATGACGAAGTATTATAATCTGAAAAATATATCTACATAGCCAAAAAATGGTAACTTGTTATCAGTGTTTAAATAAAAAAACAATGATAGTAATACAATTATTTGAAATACCGGTCTTATTGATCATAATATCAATATTTCCTTTTAGTGAAACCACAACCATTTTGAAACCATCATCTGAGAGAAGATATTTATAATCTTGTCATTTCTGCTGTACTGGGGCATCTGATGTTCCTTCAGAATATTGCCTTTGTTTTTATTTACAGATTGGTTTCACCAACGAGGGTAAATTAAATGGTATCAAGCTGACTGTGAACAGTGACCTCGGAAGCGCAAAGAATGGCAGTTCCTTAGATGGTCTCACTGCCTGGCTAGATAACGGTCTGTACACTGATAGAAATTCAGTATTTCTACTTTCCGCTGATATTCGACTGCTTAAGAATAATATAATACTCAAAAGAATCTAAGGAACACTTGTATAGTGTCCCATAAATACTTTCTGTATTTTATGAAATGAAAAGTTTCTTATTGATATATTTGAAACTAATACCGCGGCTTACACAGTTTCCGTATAGGGCTTTGGTGTCAGAAACAAGGCAGGGGTCGAATTTTATATGGCTTAGATTCAAACCATTGTGGTCTTGTCGTGGATAGTTTGATTGCTTTGAAAGTGATATGTCTGGCAGTAAAAAGCTTAACTTCATTGGGAGGCATTTTATAACTTGGAATGACAATAATGCAGAAAAATATATCCTCTGCTTGAGAACGGCACAGGAATCTGTGTCGAATCGTCGTATGCAAAGAACAAAGAATATGTCATTCATATATTCCTCTGCATTATAGCAAAAAGCTTGATAAGGACATTTTCTGAAAAAACCTGGTCTAAAAATTCGAATATTTTTTACAAAATCTATTCTTTAAATGCTATGTGGCCCAATGTCAGATATACATGTGGGTATATACAAGACTTTAACCAAAGCCCTTTCTTTGAGTTACTGACATGGGGTAGTTACACGTTTTAGGGGGAATAAAAGGTGATGTCAGGAAAATATTTAAACTAAAAGGATCAGTAATAATTCAAATAGTAAACTTACAATTATCAGTGAAATATTTGAAATATAAAATCATCAAAAAACGTGCTACTTCCACTTTAAAGTCAGTGCTATTGATATTACTAGTTGAGTGTTCCTTAACTTCTTTTGAGAAGTGTTCAAGTCAAGTCAAGTCAAAGAGTTTATTGTATTTAAGGCCTCCGCCTTATATACAAATGTACATAAAGAGTTACATAATGCAAATAATACCTATATATATTAATACTAAAACACATTTCAAATATTTCGTAACACAATGGCAATAGAAAGATTTTATTTCAGCTCTTAGGGCGAATTTATTTCTTAAAAGTTCATTTCTACTTTTTACACTATGTTTGACAATTGACGACAAATTAAGAATAACATTTTCATTTTGAGAAGACAATAGGGTAGGAAAAGCAGCAGCAGGTGGTTTGGATATAAAAAATGCAGGAATATATTTTCTACTGATGTCTGAATATGATGGACAAACAAGCATAAAATGTGGTTCACGTTCAACTGCTGATTTACACATCGGACATAATCTTTGAGTTTTTTCTACATTCATGTTTCTGCTTCCATTTATCATTAAATCCAGCAAACAGAGTCTAAAGTTGACAAACATATTTCTTGGGTCTTTACAATATAAAATAGACATATATTTTCTGGCTAAAGTAAACTTTTGAACATTCTAAAACAATCATACCGTGAGCTATCATACAAAAAAGAATGCCCATCCTGATGAAACATATCAATAGCTTGATTCTTAAAATTATATAAAAAGACTTCAATATTTCCAAGGGTTTGGTTCATCCAGATAAAGTCAAAACCATGGGAGAACAACAGATTTCTTATATGGGATGCCCATGTTGTTTTGCTAATGCTATCTAAATGGAATAGAATATTATAAGCTAGCTTTGGAATTCTAGTCTAATACATACCAATACGTTTTATCCAATGTTTTAAGCATTTTATTTGGGAATTTATATACAAAGGGTGTCTTCCACATTCTCCGTAAATCATGCAGTTTGGTTCTAGAAGGTGAAGTATTTCAAGACTGTCATACTTTTGATTTGAAAGTGATGATTTGAAAGTTTTATCTATTTGCAAAGATAGAATTATCTGTTTATCTATCAAATGATTAATCATTAGTATTGTCATTATAGCATATCAATGGCCTTGTTTCAGTTTTACCCTTGTCAAAATTGACCTATTTTTGTTTTTGTTACAGCAAAAGTACCGAACGATTCCTTGTAGAAGTCTTATTTTTCCGCTTTTATTCCTGGAAGGTTATTCAATGTTTTCGTACTTTATTCGTTTCAGATATCTAATTGCAATATATGTAGATTCTTTGTAAATCTACTTATCATTTACATATGTCAAACATTCTGTACATGTTTTTCCAGCTTACTTCTGCCCTAACTGGGACTACAAACCAGTTGGAGTGAAAACCAATCTACCAGCCAACACATCGACGCGAGGTCCAGGTACTGTTTGAAATAAATATGCGAAATTTGAAATATGACTGTTATTAACTAATAATTATAAAATGATAAAAATAATAATATAAATAATATCGACATCAACACTTTGAGGTTTTTTAGTGATCGAGTCGAAGTCATAAAGTTGCAACGAAAAAGAAAATATATTTATTCCTATTCTTATATGGTAACCGTAACCGTACATCAGTATATAAAATTTATTTTATGACAGGGTCGTGCGAAGCTATCTTCATGATGGAGACAATGATGGAACACGTTGCCAAATGCTTAAACAAGGACCCCCTGGAAGTGAAGAAGTTGAACTTTTACACTAACGGACAAGTGAGTTTACCGATAATAGGGCAGTCCATTGTATAATTGTAAACATCCTGCTACATCAGCGTATATGTCTTCGCGTTAAGCGTTGTAGCATAACGCGGAGACATATACGCTGATGTTGCAGGATGAATTGTTAAACTTATCAGTTGTTTCCGTTTCATAATGTCAATCGAATCTCTTCGGGGACAAACGGGTATTAACTTTCCCCTGTTATTTCCTATCTTTCTGCAAATATCATTGAAGGCGAGAAGCTGTAAACCCTCATTTTACTTAAAGCATAAATCGTTTATAAATAAATATTTTTGAGCGTTTCGGTCATTCATAAAACCAAATTATTAAGTTAACATCAAGTGTTTTTAAATTCTAATGATATGTATTAATATCTATCCGAAATTGAAATTGCAAAGCAGAATTGAATAAATCCCCATTGGATTAGATAAAGTCACGGTTTACAAATTCGACAACATACATGTACGGATTTCGCTTACAATACGAAACCTCAAAGACACAGTTGTAACACAGCAAAAATCAGTGATGAAAGGGAAGTGATTTTTTAATGTTCAATATGGTTACGTTTACATGAATGTATATTTCCAGACAACCATCAACGGAATGGCTCTGAAGTACTGCGATATCAAGGATATCGTCGCTCAGCTGGAAACATCGGCAGATATACAGTCCAGGAAACAGAAGGTCGCGGACTTCAATAAGGTAAAACATATGATAACTTCTCATTATTCACATACACGTTAAACTGGATAAGCTCGACATTAAGATGAAGTCAAAATGTCACTAACATTGACAATTGTATACAATTTGACAAAGTGTCCAAGATTCCTTTATTGATTTGTATTTTTAGATGCACGTACTAGTCAGTGGTATACATAATACAAACTGATCTAGAGTGATGGTGGTATCATAGTTTATGTTCATGCCTTTTTTAATGTTTTGCCACCTTGATCGATACAAAAGGTAAATGGAAAGCTGTATGGAACATATCTATAAGAGGGTAGTTGATGAAACAAACAGGTAACTACCAGTTGATGGACTTGATTTTTGTTGGGGACTAGTGTTCGAGAAGGTTTTTTAGGCGGGAACTTGTAGTGCTAGTACGAGACGCTGGGGTTAGGGTTCCAATACCCTAAAAGACTCGATTCAAGGTTCGAATACCCTAAAAGATTTGATTCAAAACCACATCATATTAAGATCGGAAAGTCGTGCTAATATTGGGATCCACAATAGAGGCCTACAAGATTATCTACTTGCATGAATATGAAACTTTTCCTTCAGGATAACCGATGGAAGAAGAGGGGCATCTCAGTTCAGCCATTACGCTTTAATATTGACTTCAGGAACGTTATATACAACGTGTTCATGACAGTGTACCATGGTGATGGATCCGTTGCCATAGCAATAGGTGGTCTAGAGAATGGTCAAGGCATCAACACAAAAGTAGGTCTACAAATATAACTAATTTAAACGTTTTGTAGGATTCATGTTTCTTTGACCTGTGTTGTTTTATTTAAAGGAAGTCGTTTAAGGTAATTGATATCATAAGAAACAATTTTCAACTTCCTTTTTCGTTTAAAGTGTTTGTATTCAATTTGACAAAATTGTTACCTGTAGGTTGAGGCTAGGTTTTCTCTTACAAGGCTTCTTTTCATTCGTTTACTACGTACATGTACGTTATACTTGGGCCAAATGCAAGCCGGATAGCTGATTAAAGGAACATTTTGGTCAATTTCACTTGAATCGTCATTTTTTTACACACTGCCATATGATTGAATATGTATCGTCTCAGATGATACAAGTGTGCGCCTATGAGCTGGGTATTCCTATGGATACAATCACTGTGGAGCCCACAACGTCCTTCACCAATGCTAATTCAAACGTCACCGGTGGTAGCATCACGAGTGAAGACAACGCACTGGTAATATTTTACATATTTACTAACCAAATCAAGTCCTAATGAAGCTACCAGCTAGGGCTAAATGAAGTTGAGTTACAGAACAAATAAAACATTGGTTAAATATCGATTTTTGAGACACATTCGTTATAAGATAAGTGCATTTGATCGCATTTGCTACCAATCAAAGATTGTCTTTTCGTTAGTATGATCAAAGTTGACCGTGTTTCAAAGGATAAGTGTATCTCTTGCCTCTATTGATATACAATTTTGTTCTGATGTTTTCTCTTTCACTGTGTGATGAAAGTCCTTATAGGTTAAAGATAGCTATGATCATAAAATAATGGGTCTTATACCGAAACCATTTGTCAGAGGCCTTAGAATTTACCAGCTTAAATGACGTTAGAACTTGCGACAGTACGAACTGTCCTAAGACCGTTATGTATAAGCAATTAGATTGCGTATCCCTGTAGAGGTAATGTTATAAAACTTTGAAAGGGGCAGTAGCACGTTTTATGATAATTTCATATTTTAAAAATTTCAATAATAATTGTAAGTTAATGCTAAATGTATTATTTTGACAATGTCAATAATCTTATTACACAAGCCAATCATCCATAGTCAGAGGACAAAGTATGACGATTCTCATAAAATCCATTGGCGGCCATTATATGTGAACACCTTTAATTCAATTTGTGTAAGAAAAAGGAATCGCATGGTTAAACTTTACGTTATATATTTGAATTATTACTGCTCCATTTAGTTTAAAAGCATTGTCTTTCAATTGGAACCATTAATTTTCATTTTCCTGACATCACCTTATATTCTCCCTTAAAACGTGCTACTGTCCCTTTAAACCTCGGAACATGATGTATTCTTATTAGACTGGAAAGATTAATGAATGAAAATCCGCTCTAATGTTTGGTCAGGGCGTTATAAACTGCTGCACCCAACTCAAGACCAGGATGGCTCCAGTGAAGGCCAAGATGCACGACCCGACCTGGCAGCAACTTGTGGCCGAATGTTTTAAAGAAGGAATTGATCTTACCACAAGAGCAGCGTAAGCAAACTATAAGCTACCTACTTGAATGGGTAGCATAAGAATAAAGAAGTTGATTATCAATAAAATAATCTTCCTTGTTGATCATCCCACCAACTTCTAATATGCCAATCAAAGAAGAAAGATACCTACTTGAACACAAATTGTAATTTGACACAATGGATATCAGAGAATGCAACTATTCTGCAGAGCTCATTTTTTATTAAATTTGAAGAATGGTCATTTTTTGTTCTATATATTTTCTGACTTTAAAGTATACAAAAGTCTAAAATAATTTCAAACCTCCCCTTTTTATCTATTATTGTTTATATATTGTGTTATTTTTTAGAAAAGTTAATTTGAGGGATATATTCTAAGCTCTTTTTCAAATGATAAGGGTGGACCCAACTGACATCAAATACGACTACAACATCTACGGAGCTACATGTACAGAGGTGGAGCTGGATGTCTTGACAGGAGAAAACCAGATCACCCGGGTTGATATTCTGTATGACTGTGGAGAGAGGTGGGTGTATGACAAGTGGATATTCTGTATGACTGGGGAGAGAGGTAGGTGTATGACAAGTTGATATTCTGTATGGCTGTGGAGAGAGGTAGGTGTATAACAAGTTGATATTCTGTATGGCTGTGGAGAGAGGTAGGTATAATTATATATAACAAGTTGATATTCTGTATGACTGTGGAGAGAGGTAGGTGTATAAGAAGTTGATATTCTGTATGACTGTTGAGAGAGATAGGTGTATAAGAAGTTGATATTCTGTATGACTGTGGAGAGAGGTAGTTATAACAACGTGATATGCTGTATGGTTGTGAAGAGAGGTAGGTATAGCAACGTGATATGCTGTATGGTTGTGAAGAGAGGTAGGTATAGCAACGTGATATGCTGTATGGTTGGGAAGAGAGGTAGGTATAGCAACGTGATATGCTGTATGGTTGTGAAGAGAGGTAGGTATAGCAACGTGATATGCTGTATGGTTGGGAAGAGAGGTAGGTATAGCAACGTGATATGCTGTATGGTTGTGAAGAGAGGTAGGTATAGCAACGTGATATGCTGTATGGTTGTGAAGAGAGGTAGGTATAACAACGTGATATGCTGTATGGTTGTGAAGAGAGGTAGGTATAACAACGTGATATGCTGTATGGTTGGGAAGAGAGGTAGGTATAACAACGTGATATGCTGTATGGTTGGGAAGAGAGGTAGGTATAACAACGTGATATGCTGTATGACTGTGGAGAGAGGTAGGTATAGCAACGTGATATGCTGTATGGTTGTGGAAAGGGTTAGATGCATACGCAGTTGATATTCTGCGTGGTTTGGGATAGAGGTGATGTAAGACAAGTTGATATTCTGTATGACTGTGGAAAGAGGTCAGTGTATAATAACGTGATATTCTGTATGATTGTGGAGGGTTGTAGGCGCATATCAAGTTAATTATTCTGTATGATTGAGGGGTATGTATTTTCTATATATTCATTCATTTTTCTAGTTTAACAATACAATGATTTTATGTTTAGATTTAATCTAAACATCGATGTAAAAAAATGAAAAAAAATGATTGAATCATGCTGTTTTAATATTTGTTTTCATGTCTTTTGTATCTTTATCAAAGCATGAATCCTGAGATCGACATCGGTCAGGCGGAAGGAGCGTTTGTGATGGGTCTTGGCTACTGGATGACAGAACAACTCATCTTCGACCCAAAAACTGGGCACAATCTGACAAGTGGAACCTGGGTGAGACGAATTCTCTTCATACTACTATTTTCGGAAACAAGCATTATACTTATACTGTATGCTGATATTAAGGAAATAGTTAGACTGCTACGTAATATATTGAACAATATATGTCATTAAAGCAGTGGAATATATGGATGACAACAATGCGACCCTAAACAATGAACAAAGAAGTTGTCATCCATATATTCCTCTGAGTTATTGTCATTCCAACTTCTAAAATCCTCTTAATGAAGTTAATATAAGTCATATAAATCAAAACCTGCCAAGTTTACAGCATATCATTTCACAATTACTATGATTGTATTGACAAGTACTCTTTCCATAAAGTAAACTAAAAAATGGTTTTAGGACTACAAGCCACCAATGGCAAAGGACATTCCAATTGATTTCCGAATCCAGTTCTTGAAGAACCACCCGAACCAACGAGGAGTTCTTCGTTCAAAGGGTACATATATTAATCTGTTTCCAGAACTTTCATAACACGACATGTACGACTGCTCTATTTCATGCCTGCATGAGGAAAATAACCGACGAATATAACTAAGTTCTAGGATTGACATATCAGGAAACTTTGCCCTTAGAAACTAGAGGAATTGTACAGAACATAATTTCTTTGATAATCTTAATATGATTTGTAAATCTAAGGCGTAGCAAATCCAAATCAGGTGTACATTGCAGTTTTGGTAAGAGTTCTGATAGAACCCAATCGAATGCTGAAATGACTTCATTTGGACTTACACTAAGCGAATAACTATCGACTGTCCAATGATTTTTCAAATCAGGACAAAGCCAGACTTTGTACCAAGTGTTCGAGATTCGCAAGTTTCGCCAAATGAACAAGTTTTGAATACTGATGACTGTATACTAGAAAATTTAATGATATCAGTATTATGTTAATCCTTCTATTGCAGCTGTGGGTGAACCACCTCTGTGTATGGCTCCCTCTGCTCTGTTCGCAATCAAGCACGCTGCAGAAGCAGCCCGACAGGACGCAGCCAAGGTGGACTTCTTTCCTCTGAGTAAGTTCAACATTTATATATCAATCACTGATCACGCCGCTAAATTTGGTTGAGATATTGCCCAAGCGGCGTAAAACAATAACTCTTGCATTCAATTACTGCTCTGATTTACAAGATTTGCTATATTCTAGATCAACGATTGCTGAAAGGGGTAAATAAATAAGCCTCTAATATAATAAGATGTTTGTTATATGTTTTCAAATAGAAACTTGTTTGTAAAAATGTTGAAATGTAGATTTATAAAATAGAAGACATTAAATTTTGTTTTGCGTGTCTATAACTCATGCACAGATACAGTTTACCACATAATATAAACGTCATGTGTATTACAGTAATCAAAGAAACCTGGTTACGTGCAGCAGTCTTTTAATGTAACGATAATTCAACATGCAATTTCAAACGAACATATCGAAGTTTCATTGGTTAACTATTTGTTTCAGATGGTCCCGCCACAGTGGAAGCTGTTCAAACAGCGTGTCAGATTGATCCTAGTCAGCTGGTTTATGGAACATAGAGATGTTGGACTATCAGGGCCTTTCAATGCCTATATACCTAGGAGACGAACCTTGTGACTGTTTATAAGTCTTATACATGCATTATCATGACAATACTCATTTCAGAAGACGTGTTATGAAATTATTCCAATGAATTCTTTTGACGTAAGGTGTCACTCCAGAGAATATAAGCAATATTGTGGTTCACACGAAAGGCATCTATCATTCTTCGATGTACAACTGAGTCAATATTGATGCCATTTAAGTCTATGTACAATGCATTCAAATCACATATTAAGATAAGAAGAAATGATTTTTTATTTATCTATTTTCGGTCAGCGAAATGCTCAATGTAGTGAAACAGAGAATGATTGAGTTTTACTTTTTTATATATTTGATGTATGATGTTTTGTTATAACAAGTAATTGTTAGCTAATAATCAATTTTATTTATTTTTAAGTTTTGAATAATGCGACATAGAATTGCTGTTCAATTTGTGTAACTACTTATTAAAAAAATCAACAGAAGGTTCTATTTGTGATAGGTTCTTAGGAAAGCTTTTTTAAAATCAGATTTTTGTAGTGTTGAAGACGTCGAGTGTTACTCATAACGAGCTTTCCTGACTTAACTATTTGCATATTGTCTTTTTATCAAATTCTCGTTTTACATGCGCAATGTCGAAAAGCGTTTTACTCATTGTGATACGGAACAGGTGTAATTTGTTTTATTTAAAAGTTTTATATTTCTTTTTATGAGCATATGTACTATTACACAGATGTTTAATTGTTAAAATTCAAATAAAAGCTTACGTGTAGTGTACTAAGGACAATATTTATTGATGAAAACTTCTTTATTCATAGAGTGCGACGTTTCGATACAGATTCTTGTATCGTTTTCAAGCACGTGTAGTGTGTTTCGAATGATGTTACATTTGAATCATGTTTATTTTGAATAAATAACCTTTTCTCCGTTTTTTCTTTTTCATGCAGAATATGGAAATCGTTATGTTCGATCAAAACTGAATCCATTTGTTCTTGCATTCTTATTGCAATATAAGATTGGTAGATAATGACTCGAAAGTAGATAAATGTTGTTAACGTGAATTAAATAAATTATGGTTTATTAATAATAAGGATGATACATAAATCAACTCGGAAATAAGTACATCTCATTTCCGATACAAATCAGCATTTTCATTCCTGACAAATTTCAATAAAGTTTATGTAGACTTCACTTGTCCCTCAGAGTCGCATTACAGATAATTTGCATTGAATCAGTGAAAAAATGGTTTCGACAGCGGAATATCTTATTCATGAAATTGTAATTTACTGATACTTTTTAAATTCACTTTTGCACATTCATATCGCTCTTATGTTCAAGCCCTCAAGCAGGCTCGCGGCTCTACACGTCTATAATACGGGTTTTAGGACATTACCTATTTCATTTATAACTTCTTGGGCGGTTTACAAGAATATATATTTGCTTTGTAAGTGAGCTTGGTTCATATTAAAGGGGGTCTGCAACCCGAATTTTTAACTACGTAAATGCTCGGTAGGGACGAAATCCTTGACACAAACTTGGTACTGGTTGTCAGCTGTAAGCGGTTCGTAACCAAACAATTTCGTCCCTACTGAGCATTTACGACTCTTTCGGGACCCTGCTAATAAAACTCTGGAAGTTAAAAATTCGGGTTGCTGATCCCCTTTAACAACGCTGTAACACAGGATGAAGGCACATTTAGATTTAAAGCTTCCTGTCCAAGGGTTACACCATTTGTCTTACAACTCTTATGTTAATGTCATGTCGGGAAATAATCCTCAATAATTCAGATTATCCGACAGTAAGGCATGTAACCTTTCCGGGAAACCATGTTCAATGTTGCTAAACTTCATTGATAGCGGTAAAATGAGCAGAGAATTATGACATCTTGTCATGAAGTGCATACCTCTTATTTAATCAAATATCGAAAATTATGTATACATATATATATATTGGTTGAAACATGTTTCATATAACTATCTATTACCACGAGAAATATTCCATTATTGTAATAACAAAGGTAAATGTATGCACAGGCCAACAACAAACACATTTCACCATTTACATATTCATATTGGATTGTCTATCTTCATCAGTATTATGGTAAACATGTAAATTATACCAAGCACTCGATATGAAATATGTGGGGTTTAACACAATTCATGATAAACAAGGTACACATTTAAGCCATTTATGCATGCGCAGGAACATAATAATTATGATAACCGTACAAATTCTACTTGCACATGCTAAATGAAACAGCTGTTGTGCTAATGCAAACGAGGATGATCTATGTGTGGGCTGATACAAGTGACGGTATATGTGGAGGGTAACATCATGTGAGTAGATACGAATAGTCATTTATGTGTGGATCTAACTATCTTTTTTTTAATAATCTAGTCAAATCATTTGAGTTACTACAAGAGGGAATGTATTTTAAATGTCAAATGCTAGACAAGAAGCACTTTCGTAATATACTAATTATGAATAATTATATACCATGTTCCGTGTAAGGCCTTTCATGGCAAAATCTTATCGATAAATGCAAATCCAATCTCCTAATCGATCTCAACTCAATCTAGATTGATCTTTACTATGCATGAAGTTAAGCGCGGATTATTTTACACATTGGTTTTGTATATCGGTTATCTCTTCAAACAATCTACACCTATTACAAAACTGGGACAAGTTCAGTAAAAGAATATCTATAGGATAATGTCTGTGTAACTCTCATTTCCATGAAAATGGCACCAAAACCTCAGAAAGTCAAGGCACATTATTTTCAAGGAATAGAGATCTACGATATATTTACACGACTTACATTACACTCATACTATTAATCAATCAACAACCCTATAAACGTTTATAATATTAGGTGAAAACCCTGATGTTAAATGCAACTGAAAGCAAAGGAGCGACGTCACAAGTGTTATTAAAGAGCAATTAATAACTTGCCACCTTTAGAATGAATTATTGCAAGTCTAATGTATGCGGCCCAGATCTACCGTATATAACCTTCTGCTTGCACACTTCTTACCCATATACAATTCACGTTTTGCTCATGTTCTACATGCGCACTATACGCTATACCAGTAGAGATAAAAACGTATGTCAACACTCGGACAATCTCTTGTTCAACATAATAATCCCAAATTATGAACGTGGTTGTAAATGATTTAAGAGTAGAAGAGATATACCCATACTTCCCAAGGTGTATCGCTCAATACACCTCCTGTTTGAACGGTGGGTGTCGGAGGCGAAGGTAGCAATACCTATACATACCTAAGGGCCCTGTCACACTTAAGCGGATAGCAAGTGCGTTTGAGCTGCGTATGGAAATATTTTCATACACAACCAGTAGGGCCTACGCTAAAAAATTTACCGTATTTTGCCTTACTTGTACCGCACATCGAGCAACTGATTTACGAACTTTGGTTTCTTTGCGTTGGGGGTGCGTTGGAGATGCATATGATTTGCGTATCCCCAATTTATTGTGACAGGTGATTGCATATGCAGAGCGCATTCAAACCATACTCAATACGCTTACAACCTATGTCTACCGCATGCCTTGCGCATACAAAGCTGTCATCGTCCTAGCCGTTGCGTCTTCACATAATTTTCAATCCTTTCTGGTTTGTAGTACGTTTTCGTAGGTAATATGTTTATACAAAGGGATCTCGCGAAAACGAAAAGCTTTGTTACCAACTGCAAGACAATTCATTTAAACAAAAGTGTACTGAATAAAGTTAAGTTTACTGAATGCATTTCTCGCATGTGAGTAAAAGGTGTTCCTACTTAACACCTAACTTAACATGACAGCCCGAATTTTTCGCCTGATACTTTTTCATTTCTGTACAATTACATACCCCTCGATTGAGGTATTGAAATTGTTTGAACTTAGATATCTACCCTCTCTGATTTTTTTACTCGTTATGTCTTGCTGAAACAATTATAGTGTCGGTTTCATCCTGTCGCTTTTGGTCCGGACCTGCCTTTTTCCAGGATAACTTACATTTGTAAAACATTTATTCAAAATGTTTCATTACCTAGACACTTGACTGGAACATTATCCCTGATAACTCCTATATAAACAATTAATTAGTGCACAGGTTTAGTCTAAGTGTATATTTGGTAGTCTGAAATCGCTTTGCAACTGTGAAGTTTACAATGAAAGCATTAAAAACAAATAATTATCTTCTTTATGATTTTGTTTAATTGAAAATGTAATGCTTTCTATTCTTATATGTATCTCTTCTCATCTTTGATTTATTAGAATTAGTAGAACAAATATTTCATTCGTTGGGTTTCTATCCTCAACGTTTTGTTACTTTTAATAAATGATTGCATGAAATTCTTATTTAAATGTTTCATTAATTTTAATGTGTATTTTCATGCGGTTGTTAACATAGTTGGATAGTTTCGAGTCTTAATTATTTAAAACTACAATATTATAGTGCTATATAAAAGAAGGGAAAACAAATAAATATATCAAATAGTATCATAGAGGTATTATGCTCACCAACCCTTTCGTTATGGAATCTATGTCAAATTCACGATGTACGCTATGAACGCTTGTCGTGCGTTACTCATTAGGAAAAACCGGACAATGCATTTTTCCATTGTTTTCATTCGGTTTAAGATCGTTCTTCATTCGTGCTACATTTGCTTGAAGGTCGTTTTGTGTACGCTATCAATGCGATGGTTCGGGACATCAACTCTCACTGCGTCTGAAGTGCATAGTTACTCATCACGACTACCTAACGTACATGTACCGCTCTCGACCGATGTAAAACCGATGCATTGCGTGTTAACCATACGCAGCATAGTTTTGAGCATGTCCAAAACTATCAAGCGTATGAAAATGGTATAAGCGCATGCCGACGAACAAGAAACGACCTTAACACAACCAAGGTGCGTATGAGTTGCGTGTCCTGCGAACGGCTGCGTATAGCTGCGTATGAGACAAATTGCCATACGCAACTCGTACGCAGTGAGTATACGCTGAAGTGTGACAGGGGCTTTAGGCTTTTATAGGACAACAAGAAGAACAACATATAGACATGACACAACAAAAAGTACCTCTACTTGTATCAAATCCCTGTAGCTGTTCTGCAACATAAAGGTCACAATTCGATTCCCACCATCGTTGTTTAAATTTTGCAACAATTTAAGATTTCAAATTTTACAGGTCCCTATATTTGCCGATCTTTAAGATCTCTTCACCTGACTCGTATGTGCTATAAAAAGTAGGTGTATTAGGAAAGTAGAGGTGTATTGGTCAAAACACATACAGTTAATACAAAGGAAACCATAGCAACTAGACCGGATGTGGGGTATAAGAGGAAATCAATGCTCCTTATCGTGTTTCTGTATTTCATGAAGTACGTCACTTTTCAGTTAGGTTTATCGAAGGTTTTAAGCCAAAATGTTAAAACCGAGTATGGGATAGAATTTCATTCCCATGTACCATGTGATTATTGTTAATTGTCATTATTGTATATTTTAGCCTTTTTATATCCTGTTATATATATATTCTGTATTACTACTGTGCTCAATTCATGACAATCCAAATTCCCTTCCAAGGGCAATAAAGATTTATCTTATCTTATCTTATCTTATCTTATTAAAAAAATATACGACAGCAATACAAATCAACCTATAATTCCAGAAATAACCTTGGATTTTGTCTTTGAACGTTAACATACTTTGGATATCGAAAAGTCTATATGACAATCCAATCCTTAGGCCCTATCACACTTGAGCGTATAGAAAGTGCGTTTGAGTTGCGTATGGAATATCTTTCATACGCAACCAGTGCGCTCAAACATTTACCGTATTTTGCCTTACTTGAGCGCACATGGAGCGACTGATTTACGAACTTTGCGTGCCCTTAGTGTTCGGGATGCATGTGACTTGCTTATCTCAAATTTATTGTGACAGATGATTGCATATGCAGAGCGCATACATACCATAATCTAGACGCTCACAACTTATGTCTACCGCATGCCTACGCAAACAAAACGAGCATTTTCCTTCACACAATGTTCAATCCCTTCTGTCTTTGTAGTACATTTTCATTTGTAATATAACGAAAAGCTTTGTAACCAATTGCAATGCAATGTATCTAAACAAAAATGTACTGAATAAAGTTAGTTTACTGAATCCATTTCTCTATCACATGTGATTAAAAGGAGTTCCCACTTAAATGACAGTCCATAGCTTTCGCCTGATACTTGATCATTCCTGTACGAATACATACCTCGATTGAGGTATTGAAACTTTTAGAACAGAAATATCAGAAGAAGAAAAAACATTCTTATCCCCATTATAGCTTAGGTCGGATCTTTTCTGTTTCATGCACCCACCCTCTCTAATTTGTTTACTTACTATGTCATTCTGAAATAATAGCATCGGTTTCATTCCGTTGCTTTTTGTCCGGACCTGCTTTTTTAAGGATAACTTACATTTGTCAAACACTACTTCAAATGTTCCCATTACCTTGATTTACCCAGACACTTGACCAGAAGATTATCCTGGATAACCTTTATATACACAAAGAACTTAATTAAGCACCCCCCACTTTTCCAAACAGAAAAACACTGCTAATAATAAACAAAACAAATGGACAGGCAAACAATAAGGATGTTATAATAGAATGGTCATCTACCTGTGTGGAAACGAAAGTTTTTTACGGTTTACGATTCACTGTCATTGCATAACTGGTTTTAAAAAAACTCGGTATTTTTTAGTCACAATCCAAGTTACCTTAAAATTGAAAATGAAAGTCTATATTTTTTGCTGCAATGTGATTGTTATCATTCTCTTGTGTGAATTGATGAATTTATAGTATATAAGTATATAACCCAATAGCAAAAGTCAATCGTTAAAGCAGTTTAATTTCACACTCTGAAGTTTACACGTATTCTCGAACGTTGATTGGTCTGGGGCATGGTCATGTGACCGAAGTTTCATCGATTTATTTCTCATGAACTCACAAAAAAAAGCGTTCATACTTGTGTTAACGTTTTCGGGTCGTGCGCACATTCACCGGAACTACTTTAATTCTCCATCCATTATCAAATCGAATGTTATTTAATAAATCTTTAGTATATATTACTAAAGAAACTTGAATCATATTTTATCAACCAATAAATATATTTTGATGTGAAAAACATTCATCTTATCAATTGCTTTAGATCAGTTGTAAGACTGAAAATTTACAATTGCTTGATGAATCTTACATGACGATCAAAATTGGGTACGGTATGGCGTAAAAAAGACAACCTTATAGTCACGATGTATACACAAGAGCTTAAAATGTTAGGTAGAGCAGTTATGATAATTAAAATATCACTCAACCACAGATGTTTACATATTTGACAAAGATACCCTTGCCAATGGCGACCAGCATGACACGACGTTATGCATAAGGCGGATAACTCTGATCTCCCTTCCTTGCGCGAAGGGATTTTATCATAGTGTGCGCTTCATTTGACATATTTGTGCAGCGTGTTCTCTTAATCTACAGATCACAAACCAATATGATAAATATTCAGTTTCTTTCCAAATTCGGATTATTTCTTGTCGCAGTGTTACTCGTTCACTGGATCATCAGGGTTCAAATCGCTCCGCCGTTCCATTCCCTATATGGTGCGAAATTATAAGAATGGTAAATATATAAAATTCACTATGAATACGCTTGTCATACGTTACTCATAAGGAAAAACTGGACAATGCATTTTTCCATTGTTATTACTCGGTGTAAGACCGTTGTTCAAACGTGCTACATTTGCTTGAAGAGCGCTTTTTGTACGTCTACTTTGCGCTATCAATGCGTTGGTTCGGGACATCAACTCACACTGCGTATGAAGTGCATTCTCATTACGATCACCTAACGTACATGTACCGCCCTCGACGGTTGTTAAATCGATGAGTTGCGTGTTAACGATACGCAGCATAGTTTTGAGCATGTCCAAAACTACAAAGCGTATGAAAATGGTCCAAGCGCATGCCGACGTACAAGAAACGACCTTAACAGTATGAGTTGCGTGTCCTGCGTACGGCTGCGTATTGTTGTGTATGAGAGAAATTGCCATACGCAACTCGTACGCAGGGATTGAGACTTTAAAAATTATATCTGTATCTTGTTTATGTGATTGAGATTATATCCTTTGTCGTCAATAAAGATTTTGTCACATTGCTAGTGACTCTGTCATCGTGGAAATAAACTGAACGCCAAAAGAAATGTTACACCTCTTTGAATTTGAATATCACAAAAAGGAATTTGCTTTGTTGTGTCGTAACACTCCATCAGTTAAGTACTTTGTGCTAAAATAGCAGACCTGTAACTTTAATGGTAAATAAGTAATCGCCAGTTCTTCATGGGTGGGGTCAATTGTCTTATTTCCGATCATGTACAAAAACAACAAAATCATTGAATAATCATTAATTTAATGACAAATTGTATGTGATCAGTATCTGGTATGTCCGCCGTTGGCATTCAAACATGCCTGAACTCTTCGTCTCACAGAAAAAGTCAATCGTCTGATGAAAGCAGGTGGTATCTGCCTCCATTCGGCCATCAATGCAGCAATATGTTGTTGACGTATGTGTGGTTGGTGTCGACGTTGACGGATCCTTCGATCGATGTAATCCCAGAAGTGCTCGATTGGATTCATATCGGGCGATGTCACAGGCCAAGGCAAATCGTGGACGTTGTTGACATTGAGGTACTGTAACGTCACTCTGGCTACATGAGGACGAGCATTGTCCTGTTGAAAAAGGGTGTTTTGATGGCGTTGTAAGAATGGAATGACCTCTGGCTGTAGAACCCCGTCAATGTACCTCTGCGCCGTCAGATTGCCGTCAATGACAATGAGGTCGGTGGTTGCGTTGCCGCGTATCCCACCCCAGACCATGACTCTGCCTCAACCGAAAGAGATAACTTCCTGTACGCAGCAGCGTGCCTCACTCTCGCCCCGGCGACGGTAGACCCTCCTTCTCCCGTCTGCTACGTGGATCTGGAACCGACTTTCGTCGGAAAATAACACTCTCTACCAGTTTTGGTTCTGCCAACGTCGAACATTTCTTGCCCAAGCAACTCTGTTTTGTCGATGTCGGCGCGTCAACAGCATTGCTCGCATCGGCTGGTATGACCTCAGTCCATGTTGTTGGAGCCTTCTTCTCACCGTCAGGGGACTGATTCGGTGTCCAAGTGCAGTAGAAGCTGTCGTTGTGACGGCTTGAAAGCGGTTCCTCATGAGGTGCAGTTGAAGCAGGTACCGGTCTTCATTTGGGGTTGTCACTGGCGGCCTGCCGCTTCTAGCTCGGTCTCGAGTCGATCCAGTCTGTTGTAGACGTCCACGCATCATAAGAATAGTGGGACGATGACATCCGAATACGGCAGCACTCCATCAGTGGACCCAGTCCGCAGCATTCCAATCGCTCTTTCCCGCTCTTCTGTTGTTAATCTCGGCATTGTAATCGAATTATGGTGTGCAACAATAAATATAGGGGCCTTTTATACTCGTTACCAACTGATTTCACGTGCATATCATGCGTGGTAAAAATTCAATGGCTACGTTTTGGTGACATGATCCTTCTGATGAAATGTTTTAAAAACACATCTAGTCCGTAAACATGTGCCAAACCTTCCTAAAACAGTCGATGCACATTTAAACAAAAACGTTTCTTAGAGTCTTATGGTTGTGTTTAGAATAGAAAAATAACAAATCTCAATATTTCGTCATTTATCAGACAAAATAACGAATAAATATTTCCAAAAACGTAACTTATTTCCTTTTGTATAAATGTGCAATAAAGAAAGTTAGCTGGTTACTCTTTACAATTTTCACTTCAATAATTGCATGATCGGAAATAGGACAATTGACCCCTCCCATTAAGAACTGGCGATAACTTATTTATCAATAAAGTTACAGGTCTGCTGTTTTAGGACAAAACACTAAACTGATAGTGTGTTACAACACAACAAAGCAAATTCCTCTGAACACGTAACTTTTTATGATATTCAAATTCAAATAGGTGTAACATTTCTTTTCGCGTTCAGTTTATAATGTTTTTCTTAATTGCTTACCAATAATATATCTATTTGCAAAGCACCTTATAAAAGAATAACCGATATGCAGAGGTATAATATCTAAAAGCTTTAGAAAATTAAATTGTTCAAATAAATGTTTTTATGATGTTTTATTGAGTAGAGATGATCAGCGTTAATAACGTATATGACAATTTTCTGTATTAGCCTTCTTTGAAAACAAATCGGTCTTCAAAAGACTGGTAGCTTCTTTATTTGTATATGAAAGTTAGATAGTTAACACAAGATTTGTATGAATGGAAAATACGTTGATCGTTTCACATGTGTTGAATGTATAGACTTCCGTTTACTGCGAATATAAGAACCGCAAAGTGAAACATAAGCAAGGCAAATTCATATCAGGATTTTCTTTAAGGTTTTTCAATTCTTACCTCTCAATGTCAACTTATCATACCAGTAATTTGTTAGTGTATTTTAATTTGGTGATCTTATTCACAGAGAATAATTAATTAATTGAATTCTAATTAGCGTGATAAGCATTGTTCAATATCAAATTTCCACCGATAGTAGTTTACCTTATTTTTGAAGAATGTTGTCTTAAAATAAATAACATCTGTGCTCAGTGATCATTACTTATCATTAAGTTATGTAGTTTGCATCATACACATATCAAAATTCATTAAAGGCCAACAATATTTTTCTTGACAAGAAGGGCGTAGCAGCGTCAAGCAGCAAAATCGCTTTTTTTACGGTTCCAAAATTTTGACGTTGGGCGATATTTTCGGTAATGACGCGACGCGCAGCGCCGCATGCGCGCTGCCTGTATGAACTACCGCTACATCACATATAGACTGACGTCTCCATAATCGTTAAAGATATGATAGCCTACTCGGGACGTATACTTTGTCCTATATAGTATATTGATAAACACCTTACTTGAATTTTTACCACCAAGGTATTTCTGAAGTGAGCCATTCAACGAGGAAAATAGATTAGATGTACTTGTCCACATTGACAAGACATAGGCATATTGCTTGCTTTAAATATTAAACCACAAATCAATAAGCCCTTACATACATGTTTATTCATACACACATACATACACAGAAACACAAATTAAATGTTTATAATGACATATATAAACATTTCATAATCCCTTAGTCTAACTAAACTGATATGTTTGAACAACGGTTGTATATCAAAGCCGTGTCACAGTTTTAACAAGGGAGGTAACTGGGGTATATTCCGCTATCACAATGACGAGGCGTCCCATGATCCCATTGTAGGCTTACTGAGTCTGGACAGGCGATGTGAGTGTATCTCATGATTAGCTATGTCCAGTTTATATATATATCTCTATCTGTAGTATTGATACTGGTGTCTATTTCCGTCGACCTTTGTATTTGATATCGCTTATCATTATAATACTAATAGCCTACAGGTAGACAGTTATTCTACCTCTTGGTTTATGATATCGCTACTTGCAGCAGGTATGTTTCAAACTTAGTCTACCTACGGGCATATACTGTACGAAACTATTTCTTAATAAGTGCATCATGCGACTTGAACAAAATATACAACGAACAAACGCATCGACATCTCTGTATAGCTAAGAACGGTAACTCTTGTTTGTTTACTGAATAAAAGGCCGTACTTGATTCATAGTCATGCAATATACAGACTACTTGGCCTACTTAGCGGCAATTCACTCCACCAAATGTCATCGGTGCACAACCTGCTAAGCTGTTAGATTGATAAAATTGAAACTCTGCTCGGTAGATAGACATGGCTATACCTGTCCTAAACAAATTTTTCCGTACTGTCATTTTGTTTAAAGGCCAAAGATTATTGTTTCTTTTTTTAATAATTTTCTTTCATTGACCATAATAACGTTTTTGGTAAAATAAATTCTTACTTATAAAGTTACTCTTTGGAAAGCAAAAAATAAAATGAAACAATTATTAACAAAGAACGACCAATGTAGGCATTTGCTGAATATTTGTTTGGAAGTATGTACTGCACATATATGGGTATTATATTCAGTAGTAGAAATTCAAATTCGTTGTCTATGAGGTATCGAAAATCAAATAGGAAAACTTTTTCCATGATAGATTTAATTAAATTCGAATCTGTCTTTGAAGTTAGAAGAGACGACAATGGAGAAAAAACCACCAAACTTCTTGCAGTGTCCAGTCTGCCGCACCAGGTAATGTCTATAGTCATGTTACAACTTTGATTCCTTCATGTATATGTTAATGTAAATATTGTGATGTAATGAAATATTTACTAAGTATTCACGTCGTAAACAGCGTATAGATAATCACTTGTGTATGCCATTAGGGTTTTTTCTCTAAGAATTATGTTCTTATAAGTATTATTATCAGGACAACTGCAAAATAATGCGTAAGATAGTTTAGATTAGTCAATTAGAATGACAAAAATAATTAGGTCATTCACACAGATATTTCTGGCTGAGATGATACGACGATTTTTAATAATGAAATTATAAGATGCAAAACACTTGTACTATGTCAACAGCCATGTCCCAAAGACTGGTGACATCAAGCATGGCGTCTACGCTACCACGTGTGAGAACTGTGGCCATTTCTTCAAGTTCAAGGCCACTGGAAACATTAAATCAACCATCACCTTCACCATCAATGGACAACAATATTCAGGTTGATAATATAAGTCATTTTAACAATGATAATACATACATAGATGAAACTAAACGATCTTCCATTTAATAGTATTTCATTCAAAGAGTTATGATTTTGTATAAAACAAGTCAAAGCGAGTTTGTACCAAATCCTTGACGAGTTTAATATAATAGTATTTAAAGGAAGGAAGTTTAGTAATCTGTTTATTACCTGCCCTAAACGATTTTCAAAATGCCTTATGTTTGTTCAAACTAATATTCCGCCAGCCATTGTGACGGCCACTTACATTGTGATGTCAACCAACACACTAATGTGACGTCATACTTGGTGGTAATACACTAGTTAAATATTGCCAAATGAATATCACACTGCGTTATCATACAAGGGCGAGTAATAAACACCCTCTATCACTCCCTCACAGTTATAACTACCATTCAGTCAGAGAGAGCTTAAACTTATCAGTCGTACACATCACTACGTTCTGAACTCAGTACTGCTCTATGGGGTCATGTCAGACAGTATCCATTACCTTAAACGGCCCGAGGCATGTTGAAATTTTAAATCTTGCCGTAAATGTCTTGATCTCGCTGATTGGTTGGAGGTTTAGGTCCTCTCTATATGGTCCCTGTAAAGCAGTGCCCGTATCATAGTAACTAGTTTTATTTTTGAGCTGCTTTAAATGAGATTTGACACTTCTGTGTGTATGCAGATATGGCTATAGTGTTTTCCTAAATACATAAAATTCAATTATTTTAATCTCACCAGTTGACAACAAATACTCTGCGGCCATGTCCCTGAACGAGTTCATGAGGAGTGAGGGTATATCGTACGGCACCAAGGCTATGTGTATAGAGGGAGGCTGTGGGGTGTGTCTCGTAACTACAACGCTCTTTGATCCTGTAGCCAAGTCCATGCAGACCTACACTGTCAACTCTGTGAGTTTCGTTCATCACAACAAGTGAAGTTCAATGTTTCAAAGAATATTTCGGAATTCTACTATCCAACGGAATAGAAGTGTTAAAGAGCAATCAATCATCAATCAATTGCTTTTCATCTACCAAGTTCTAGATGTTCAACAAACACACGATCTGTCAATGAGAAAGTTCTGTAACTGCCACCAGAGAAAACGACAATAGAAAGTGTTGCATTAAAAGTGTTTGATTACATAAATACCCTGTCATGCACCACAATATGACGATTGCTTTATTCTCTAGAGCCTTTTACCATAGAAAAAAGCTGGTCAAATAAAGATCATTAATCAAATATATGCAAGTGGGTGTTATTGGTTCACATTAATTGAGAATATTATCTCTGTTAAAGCATTAACACAAACACACCTTGATAAGCTTGCTTGAATTTGCATGTTTAGATTAAATGAACTAATTATTTCAAATGTTAACATTCAATCCTAGGTTATTGTCCCTATTAGACAGGGAGAATATTTATTTCACGTACGATAATCGCCGTTTCCACAGTGCCTGTTGCTGCTGTACGCGTGTGACGGGATGCAGGTGACGACCATCGAGGGGCTGGGCAACCCCCGGGACGGACTCCACCCTATCCAGGACCGTCTCGCTCAGTATAATGGCAGTCAGTGTGGCTTCTGTAGCCCCGCCCAGGTCATGAATATGTATGGGTAAGTGATGTATAGCCCCGCCCAGGTCATGAATATGTATGGGTAAGTGATGTGATGTCTCGATAAGGTCATGACTATGTATTGGTAAGTGGTGTATAGCCCCGCCCAGGTCATGAATATGTATGGGTAAGTGGTGTATGGCCAAGAAAAGGTCATTATAATAGTAACACTGCCTTGTTTATAGGTATGTTATGGCGAGAAACGCACAGTCCCATACGTAAATATGAATGAAGTGTTTTTTGCCGAGTCGATTTCTTATTACATATTCGTAAAGGTCATATGTCGTTATAACCCTGACTTGACCTCTGGTTCATATTATATTTTTAAATGTCTTCCAAGCACAGTTATTTGTTGTATTCATTTCATCCTCAATCAAACTAGTGCAAATCATAATTTGCAAGTAGGCAGTCATCTTTCTACACAAAGCCTAAAACTCCAGTTTCCGAACTGTAATTTTTTGCCTTGCCGCAGACCCTTTATTTATCTGTGCTGCTATAGTGCCCCTACAGGCAAGAGAGCAAGCACAGAAAACGTTTTTAATTCTTCCTGAATTATTTACATGGATAGACAGCGTTCAAACAAATACCAAGAAAATTACACCAGCATCTTTGTTGTAATGAAGGAATCGTATCATGAAAACAGTGATCCTATCAATTCAGTAAATTCCTACTGATATTTGCAACGGTTTCTATCACCTGTAATCCACGAGTGTTACTGCAAAGGTCCATTAAAATCGGAACCTAAACAGAACATTGTCATGATTTTACCTTAGGTTCCCATCAATATAGGCCTAACCCCCAAGTTACACAGTGATGCTTGTTGTTGAATAACTTTGCAATTTTCCGTTAAAAATGTTTTCATGTGCTTTCTTAATACCCTACTGGAAATAAATGAATGTTATAAATAATACTTAAATGTTACTGCATTACGTTTCAAAGAAGTTTCCTCAAGCTGCATTTATAACAATAAATCAGTATCACACACTATATCACTATAATCATAACCGTCCATCAGACCAACCATACATGAGACTAAGCGACTATATTCTAAGTTCTAGCCATATTGCTGTGTTGTAGACTGCTGAAGAGAGAGCCCAAGCCTAGTATGCAGCAGGTGGAGGACACGTATGATTCTTCCATCTGTCGATGTACCGGTACATACTCATTTTTATTGCCAATATGGTTAAGAATGAATAGCGATATCTTATTCATATGTGCACATAAAAGGCTTGCCTGGCAATGATTGCTTAGCATCGGGTTTACGTTATGAAAAGGCCCTCTGTTGTCTCATTAATGTAATGTATTTACAAATTTAAGTGTTGTCTTCTCGTAGCAAGCCGAAATAACAGAGAATAGTGTCACCCTTCTTGTCAAAGTCACGTAAGTCATTAAGATGAGTTGTTTTGAAACTTTGAACATATGCCAAGGAAAATAGTTTGTACAAATGTGAATCTTGATATATCGAGATATTGTTTGATAAACGTTTAGGGCAAACATACGTTTAGTTTCTTTGGCAGTTGATAACTCAAAACATTACAATTTATTTATAGGATTACCACGTCCTGTCTTATCGCACATTCAACTGTTTATATTTCAAAACGTGAACTCATATTCCACAGGGTACCGGCCAATCCTGGACGCCATGAAATCCTTTGCTTCTGACGCTCCGCCAAATTTACCAGGAGGACCAATCGATATCGAGGTAACATCTTGCATCTTCATACAGTGATATACGACATATATTTTGTGCATTTATCCCTTTAGCTGTAATTTGAATGTAGAGTTTAAGGTAAGCCTGAACTGTTCGACGCAGGTCTAATCGATATTGAGGTACAGTTATGACAATGGTTCCGATCTAACACACTTATATGATGACAGTAATACAACATCTTACAATAATATCTGACCTAATTGGACTGCTGGTTGTATTTTACTAAATGATTAGGTTAAGCGAATAGATGGTGAATTGTTCTGTGTACCAAATGTCCCTTTGGTCTATTAAAAAAAATGTTTTCTATCTCACTTATAAATAAGGAACTGGACAAGAAGATATGCAGCAAGACTGGTCAAGCGTGTACTGGACGCTGCTCCTCTTCAAACGGACAAGTGGACAATGTCCCTCTACACATGGTGTTGCGAGGAGCTCAGTGGTACAAACCAACCAGCAGACAGGAACTGTACTCCTTGCTCGGTCAGCACAAGGGAGATAACTACAGACTCGTCTTTGGAAACTCTGGATATGGTAACATAAGTTTTCCCACATGTGTACGTACAAAGACGCAACTGATACACACGAAAGACAGTACACACATGTTCACTTCAAGTGATGACTCTGTAACGTATACATCGTATCGGAGAGCTTGGTGTCAACGTTAATTGAGGGACGATCATTTTGAATTCATTGGAGTGGGCGACTTAAAAACTTTATAATATCACTATCATTTATAAAGACAAAACCATTTTCGTGTGGGGAAACTACAATCTCTATCGTATGGTATATAACTGAACAATTCGCCGTTAATGATTAAAAGGATTGTGTTGAATGTCTAACTGAAACGTTTATTGTGTAAACACTTTTAATTACTCTGTACTGATAATCAATAATCGGACATAATTTAACAATAAATCGTTTACCTCTTTTGAGGCTTTGTGACAAAACGAAATTGAAGTCAGATGAGAATGTCACGAGATAGTAACACGGTTCTAAATAAATCTAATTATATACATTGTGCTCAGAAACTTTATTTTGTTTCAATCCCAGGAGTATACAAGGAGATCGGCGTGTGGATGTACAGTGTTCTCATTGATCTACGAGGTGTTCAGGAGTTCTACAGCGTTAATGTGAGTAGTGATTAATCAGAATTCAATAAATAACGCCTAGATAAAGTTATTCTTGTGTTTTCTGACTTGAAACAAGGTGCTTGTCCTGTTTGATAGAACTCTGATATTCTCTCATCATTTAGATAAATAATATCATGTTGCGTACCAATGTTTTCGCTATACGTACCTACGCAAATATAAACAAGATCAGTTTTGGGGAAAGTCCGGAGATAATCAATTTAAAAACATGTCTAATAATAATTATTGTACGAAACGTTGTCTTCATTCACAATGCTTAATATATTTCCAATGCAAAACACCTTCTTCTCGCTGTTTCAATACCATATATGCATGTGATAGGAAAATAAGGCCAAAAGTAACTTCATTGGGGTTTTTGTGCAGGTTGACGCAACAAAAGAGGCTGTGTTTGGAGCCAATGTCTCACTCAGCAGTCTGATACAGACCTTCATGGATAACGGAACACAGACCAGCTTCCCCTACTTCAGAGACTTCGCTCGCTATCTCGGAGATGTCGCAACCACAGGAGTCAGAAATGTACGATTACGAGTTAACTGGTAGTATCTGCAGTTTTTGCAACGATCTGTAATACCATTGAATGATAAATCTATTCTTAAGATTGCAATTGATGACATCAACATGCCGATGAGATTTAAAGTTATGGTGGAAAAGGCAGCTTTTCTAGTTCCGGATGTTGGAAAATCAAATAATGAAAAATGCATAGGGTATGTAAATATGTAATAATTTTTATGTCAATCTTTTAAGTTTAACCGACGATGAACGACAAAGTACTTCATTGATACTATGAATCAAATGCATCATTAGAGAAGCTTGATGATATTTATAAGATGTGTTAACCTGTGGTTGTCATTTCCTTCTCAAACATTCGCCATACAAAATTGCTATGTCCTCCACAGCTTGGCAGCTGGGCGGGCAACCTGATGTTGAAGCGTCTCCACACGGAGTTTCCCTCTGATGTGTTCACAATGTTTGAGGCTGTGGGAGCAACTCTTCTCATAGGTAAAGGATTGAGGTTAAACATGGTATACAAACAGTGAGGATAATGCCAGAATGGCATGTAAGCATACCAATACTGACTTAAAGTTGTTGTTATTTAGATCACTGTTTATGCAATATTTCAAGTGCATATACGTTTTCAAGAGTAGCTTAACCAAGACCACCAGAGTGGGTGTTGTGGTCGGACACTTAAGAGTAGGGGTTCGATTTTCGCAAATGATTTGACCCGGAAAAAATACTTACGTTCCTACTATTTTGTATATAATATTTTAGAAATAAAGTACGCTCTACCCCAATGTCTTTTGTAATAAAGTATTGTTTTGCCCTGAACTATTATAGGACGAGGACGGTAGGAAGTATAAACATTCTTATAATTTCAAATTAAAATATTGTTTAAATAACTTAGATTATAATATCCATGAACATGGCTAACTGCTGGCTATTCCATGTTTAGAACTCACCCCCTATTTAAAATATATTGTTTATTGGTGAAACAGTTTATTATGTAAATGTAGCATTTTTATTTTCTCATTTATAAAGTTTAAAATTGTATTCTCTTGTTATTTTTTCATTGTTCAAACAAAACAAAAATAGCAGACAACTCATGTCTAATAAAACGTTACTTTTGAACTGTCAAGTTGTGCGATCATGCAATGCGAGCCACACTGCCCATATAAGGCGTATCACGTGATATTGACATTCCACAAATAATTATGGGTATGTTTGTCAGGAAGCGTGGTAGATCGAGATCTATCGTTCTTTTTTTCTGTTGTCATAAAAGTTAAAGTTGATGGTACTACCGCTAGTATTAGCTGACTGGAGGAGCTGTACACCATGAAAAGAGGTACAAACTGTATTGGTTGACCTATGTGACACGTTGCTTAGCAGAGACGGTTGACGTGTGTCAACGTCACAAATGCTACGGGGCGCCGTGACCTGACGTGGAATGTCAACGTGGTCACTCGATAAGCATGTCGGAGGCAGAGCATTGGTCGCAGCGTTGTTCCCCTGTAAGATGGAGTTGTTATGTAGCTTTTGAACAACTGCTCATGTCTGTGACCAGTGACGGACATGATACCAAGGGCCCCAACCCCGCCTTCGGAAGCGCCATGTTGATTGATAGAACCGAGACCAAAGGTTACCATGGACACGCGTGATAACGAGGGGGCAGCTGGGAAGAGCGGATGGCGTCATTCAATTGTTACGTCATGTAAAAACTATACCTTTATTGTCTGATAAAACACTTTGTTTTCGATTGTTCTAACCGCTAGCTATAGGCATCTTCGAATGTGATTCAAACTTAGATACTACAAAGTTTCCCCGTCTGTGTCACTGTTCAGGTTCGAGTGACGGCACAGAGAGGATTTACACACTGACAGAGTTCCTCTCTACCGACATGAAGGGCAAGGTCATTATCTCTGTATCACTTCCGGTCTTTACGTCCGGTGACGTGTTCATCAGATCCTTCAAGGTTGGACAAAGACATCAGGTACGGGTCCGAGACAAACTCATTTGTTCATGCTATTGTCAAGGCATTCTCCAACTTGTCTGAGACTGTTAATGTTGACAGTTTGACATGGATTGAAATAAGAGGCTTCAGATTCTGATGATATGAGAAGTAATTTTGTCAAATGGATCACACGTTGTATGACGTTCAAAGTCAACTTTTACCACGATGATCAACACTGAATACAAATATGTCTTCAAGTCGGCTTCAAAAGAGAAAATGTGAAAATCGTCTTCCATTAATAGGTGTCTTAAGGTTTAAAGTACAGTATAAGATCACATTATTTGTTAAAAGCAATACGAGGATTGTTAACAATAAAATGAAGAAAAGTCCGATATCTATTTTTAAGCAATATCTCACGATTAACGGAACATTTAAACTATACAATTGAGTGTCTTATGGAGTCGTTATGACACATAGACACTACGTATCAATATTAACTGTTACATTATGCCATCAAACTAGTTTCCTTTTACTTGTTTCGTTGTTTTAGAACAGCGTTGGTATTTCACATTTCATTGCTTGTATTGATACATCGTCTATGATCGTCTGTACAGTCTGTATTGTTTACGACAGAACGCTCACGCCTACGTGAACGCCACGATTCGGATGCAGCTTGACAGAAGCAACAACTACACCGTCAAGTCGAAACCTTCCATCGTGTTTGGAGGAATCAATAAGACCATGGTATTCACAATTTTATTTCTGAACTAATTTGTATACATATTGGACGAATAAAGTTAATACGCGAAGTTTCAATGTTATAACAAATTAAATAATTCTCCATTTTCTTCATATGTTGTTTAATACCAATTTACTATAACCGAAGCAATACATGTTTCGACTTATTTTGATATCGCAATATAAAAACATTTACTTGTGAAGATGTCAGGCAACGGGCAATTGAGTACCTCTTACACACCATAAAATTCCATTAAAGACTATTTAATTGTTAAGGATTACATTTTTTTTTAAATTGCAAAGTTAAATATATGACTGTATATTTCACTAATATGTTTTAAAATCACCGATATCGTTATGTAATGTTAACACATTTGACAGATACCGTGACGTCACAACCTTTGTGACGCGAAAGCAATGGTGTTATCTTGCAATATTGACATCTAATTAGGAGAGTAAAAAATAGTATACTTTACTTCGTTAGTCTCGTTCAACATCAATTTTGAAAAGTATTGTTGTCTCTCCCCCCCACCCCCTCGTTAAATATCAAACCATTCATTCATTTTCGTACAGTTGTATTTAATCTCTGTCTATTACAGATCCACGCTTCTCAGACCGAGAGTCTTCTTGTAGGAAAGCAACTCGGCGATTCCACAGTCCTTAAAAGTAATCTTTTGAAAATCTTTATGACAATTTTCAGCAACAGTCGTTGTGTATAATCGTTAAAACTGTACGTTTCTATATTTATTATTTACATCTTATTTAAAGTCAACGGTTCTAGGAAAAACCCATGACTTGTTTTCTCTCTCAACAAAGGCTTAATAAGTAACCTCTTCTAGGAGAACACTAGTTACAACTGAATCAATTCCATGAGTTACGGTAGAAGACAGTTTTATCCTTGCACTTTTCGCTTTCAATTGACAAACCAGATCTCAAAAGGTTCCATTTGTAACATCTAATATAAGATAAGATATTGTGCAGCCTTTGTGAGTAGGGAAGGACAAGATATAAGATGTTACTTCGTGTCGAGCAGGTGCCATTGACAGTCTGTCGAGTGAGATAGTTGCCGACACATCAGCAGGTCTCTCCAGCACTGGCTACAGGAAGAGTCTCGCTATATCTCTCTTCTACAAGGTAAACTGACTGTCAGGCGATGTTTTGTGGGTCAAATAAAATGATTACGGGGAAAGTCTTTAGATGTGATGACATGGATGATAGAATCGGTATTCATATAAACTTTTCTTTTTACTTATTCCATTCCTTCATTTAGAAAAGGTACGTTTAAATGAAATAGAGTTCAATTCTCGACATCTAAACGCAAAACGTTTCTGATAAAACACACTGTTCCCTTTGATATTTGGGAAATTCATTTCTTACATTCATTATAATACTTCCTACCTTTTACCTACAATCTCTTAACAATGTTTAAAGAATGTATCATTAATATTACGTTTAATAGCATCTTTCGAAGTGACAGTTTGTTTTTAGCGTATATTATTAATTATAAATTCATCAATATTCTGTTTCAGTTTGTACTGGGGATGTGCAACGACAAAACAGCGCCCAGTTTCCGAAGCGGAGGGACCGACTTGATTCGTCCTCTCTCCTCCGGCACCCAGACATACGACACTCACAAGGACGAGTGGCCGCTCACTCAGCCTATCACAAAGAAGGACGCCACTTTACAGGTATGTCCAAATTCTATTGTGTTTATTTATTTACTGAATATGTACGTTTGTAGAAAGTGTAATGCTCGATATAACAATGACACATTAAAATTGCTGTTCGAAGAATTTGGCTTTTGGTGTTTCTTAAGAAAGCAACATTTTCCTCTACAAAATTCCTTGTTATAATATCAAGAGTATCAAGAAGAATAAATCTCAACAAGCACCCGAATGCATTTTCCATTGAAGTCCAAACTTCCGTATCGTTAAAATCAACGTGTTATATATCACGTACTTTACGTATATCGCTTTAAATGAAAGCTGAAATTGAAATAATGTTATTCATATGTCACTGTACAGACGTCTGGACGAGCTGTGTATGTGAACGACACGCCCCCTATGCCTGGAGAGTTGTATGCTTCGTTCGTCATCAGCTCGGTCGGTAATGCTGAAATAAACTCAGTGGACCCTTCAGCTGCTCTCGTAAGACAAAACATATGTATTTTGAAATGTCTGACCTGTGTGCTTTATATGTTAAATACCACGATTCCGAAACCGTTTACTTAAAAAAGAGTAGTATGTGATATTCCCTCAATATATTAAGTTTATGTTCTTATGGCTCAGAAAGATTTGAATTCATTCATTAATCATGAATAAAATATTTAAAAAAATAATTGATTATGTGTCGGATGATACCAATAGGATAATTCAGTAAATTTATTTGCAAAATATCAGAAAACATTCGTATGGGTAGTCAAGAATGTATGTCATGAATGAAGAATATCACCTCACAGTCGAAATTCTGTAGTCCATGAATAACATCACATCTTTAGTTTGTCGTGCTTCAAATCACTCCATCGTATCACCTTTGACTTGTAGAGCCATCCCGGCGTGATGAAATACATCAGTGCATCTGACATACCGTCAGGAGGGAGCAACACCTTTATGCCCCCCGGCAACCAGGTAGACGAGGTAGGCACAATCAATCTATCTTCTGTGAGAGCTAGGTTTCAACAGTTGCATTCACGAAGCACATGCATGCATATGATATCCATGTTTGAAAATACCTCTGTGCTGATGGATTAAACTTCTAAAATATGATTTATGTTGAAAATGAAACTCAGTTGACCAAATTTGTGATTGAATTGAGTTCTTACTGTACCGTAGGTACGTATTTGTTTACTTGATTATTTTAAGATGTATTACAAATATTTTAGATGACTGTCCATATATGTGATTTGTGATAAAGTTTGTTGGTATTTTTCCAATATTGTTTATGTTATAACTTATTCATAACGTATTTCATTGTTTATAGATACTCTGCTATTTCTATCGGTGTGGTTGTTTTGATGAAGGTCGCAAAGGTGCAAATGAAACAATGTTTAATCCATACAGTTTTGTTGAATATGAAGGTCGAGGGCCTACGGTCGTATGCATGTATGTTAAAGAAATAATTCCTTAATATTAAGCACCATAACAATCACTATTACAGATTTTCTCAAGTGGAAAAATCACCTACAGTGGACAACCGATTGGAATGGTAGTTGCAGGTTCGTATCTCCATTTAAACTTTAAATGTCATTTACTAACTAGATAGGTACTAAATATAACGATATGTGCATCAATTAGTTTCAAGCACCAATCACAACCCGCAAACTGATTCAAGTTCAGTGTAACTTTAACACCTATTACAATTATGTTCAATAACTAGCAAATATAGTTGATGTCCATTGTCTTTACTTTGCATATGTCCTCTAAGTTCACAATTAAAAGCATTAGTGAATAACGCTTTTTTGCAGTAAGTATGATCAAAAATAATAACGTTACAATTAAAAAACAATATGTCATAATAATGACCTGCTATATTCGTAAAATGAGGGTTTGAAGGTATCTTTTTGAAACCAAAACCCTTTGAACATATCGTATTTTCGAATATAACGTATGTTTGATAACCAACAGTGGACAAGCTGACAGCTGACACAGGAGCCAGTATGGTGAAGGTGACCTACAAGAACGTACAGCCTCCAATCATCGGTATCAGAGACGCAGTGAAGAAGGGATCGGTCTTCAAGAATATCGGAACCGAGCTCAAGATAGGAGATGCAGCAAGTATGTATAAAGTCAACTTTCCTAGAGAATATTTTGATATAACATTGGACATATGACAAAGCACATGTAGCGGATCTTCGAAAAAAGGTAAAACAATTGTATGAAAAGTGCATGGTGTTGGAAATAAACATTTTGTGCTAAAACAGATTTTATCAGGATTTCGTCAGGATTTATTTAGCCAATTATTTGACTTATTGTTTGAAAGTGCATGCTGTTGAAAATAAACATATTGTGCTAAAATAGATTCACCAAACTCGTCAGGATTGATCTATTATTTGACTTATAACGACATTGCAATTATCGTTTTCAGAAGCAATAAGTGGTTCTGACAAGTCGGTGACTGGCAGTGTGTCCATGGGGAACCAATACCACTTCCAGCTGGAAACTCATGTATGTTTAATCTTACTGGATATAATATAAATGTCGTAGATTCAATTCTGTTAAACCACAATGTATATAGGAAGTTATTAAAACTGAAGTTGTCTGAATCAATTTCTCCCAAACAGATTCTTCAGAAATTCTGGATTTTTAATTAGTCAATATCATGTGAGAAAATCCTTAAATCTTCTCGCCTAACAGAGGATGTTTTCTTTGTGTTCCTAGGTGACCATCAGCTATCCTTCTGAGGATGGGGAAGGACTGAGTCTCCTGTCTGCTACCCAGTGGGGAGATGCCACGCAGCAGATCGTGGCTAAGATGTTGAATATCAAAGAGAATAGGTACACAATCCCCTTTTTTGAGGAGATTAGTGTATACATACGGTATTTTCAGGAGTTTTCAAAATTCGTTTTAGTCATGGGCTTGACTTCATACTATTGCTGATATGTATTTATAAAATATAACGCGTGATATGTTAAACATAAAGTCAGATGGTCTCTTCTGTTCTCCATAATGTATTTTATGACCTCTTTACAAACGTCTGTATAAATGGGATCTTTGTCCTCATTAATTTGATTTTGTCTTCGTGATTTCAGCGTGAACGTTGAAACAAAGCGACTTGGTGGTGCATATGGGTCGAAAATCTCTCGGGCCTTCCTGGCTGCTTGTGGGAGTTCTCTTGCAGCCTATATCTTGAGAAGGTAATATGGGTTTGGCACGTGTATATAAACCTGAACTTTATACTGCTTGAATACGTTTATGTGTGTGTTTCTAGGATATGACAACCTCTGCAAACGTAGAGTAAATTTTTTTAAAGAAATGATAATATTCATCAATATGTTATTTTTCAGACCTGTACGTTTAGTCATGAATTTCCACACCAACATGAAGACGCTGGGAAGTCGATACCCGTACATTGCCGACTATCAGGTGAATACACTTCACACCTCAAATCGTAATGATTCCGATATGCGAATAGTATAATGTTGTCGTGTGAAAAATTAGAACGTTCAACAGTTTTCAATCAGTGGCTAAGTTGTGTGCAAGATATGTTTTCTTGCTTGTTTGCACTTGCTTCCGTAAAGCTTAACATAAAGCCTCTAAAAAGCACCGTTGGTTAACTCTTTGTAATGTTAGACTTTACAAAATTATTTTGAGGTTATTTGACTTAAACCATTTATGATGTGAAATCATGATGTCGATTCTATCAATCTCACAAATCGATTATTACTGTGAGAAAATCATTGACTAAATATGACTACCAATAATGATTATATTCAGCAATTACACATATTTCTGAATGTTCTGATGCAGGTTGGTTTCACCAATGATGGCAAGCTGAATGGCATCAAAGTGACCATAATGGGAGACCTTGGCAACACAATGAATGACAGTGCCTTATCTCTGCTCCAAATGTGGCTAGATAGCGGTTTGTTTCACTTATTTGTGATAAACACTTTGCTTAGATATATGAATGTAAATACTGCCAAACATTATCTCAGTTAAATGATGTCACCGTTAATCAAAACTATGGTCACGCATCGATAATATCTTTACACGAAGTTGGAGATAAACTTTGAATGTTTGCCGACCTTGTAATTTGAGGAGTATAAATGTAAATTTCCTTGAATTTATAAATGTAAATTTCCTTGAATTTATGCTCATGACGTACCTACCTCTATGACGTCATAAAAAGCGTCACGTCACAAACGACGTGATCACAACTGACTAACCTGAAGAAGCCAACATGGCTGAAAGCGCTAGTTAGCGAATGTGAATCTAATGTACCCAATTCCATAATACTATTTTATTTAAATTTCAACCTGGGAGTAGTGTTTTTGTGTTTTAAATCTATATATATATATATATATATTCATTTTATTATTAATGTATCGTTTCGGATAGATGAACATTAATCTTGTGTCAGGGGTGTTGATGAAATATGATATAAAGCAAAATGTACCGTTTGATTTTGAAATTTTAAAAATATGATTTTGATGATTCCAGTTAAACTTCTCAGTGACAAATGATACCTTGAATTTATTTTCAGATCATCGTTTGATTATGTAAAACAAATTATTAGCTTCTGTCATTCACTATAGTTTTACATTGTATTTCATTATCAAAATGTATTAACAGGGTATCAGTTTCTAATCCTGTAACTTCAGAATCCATAGCAAGATATGATGCTTTGGAAAGTATAACTGACACTACATATCAAATGTTAAAAAATATATTTCTTACAGGGTAAAGTGTTTTGTATACATTTCCGTAATGCTTGAATATGTCTTTGAATTGCAGCCCTTTTTCACGTCTATGTGAACTTGCTTTCGTTTCTGATTGCACATTTATTGTTTTCGTGCTCCTTAAAGGGGCAGTAGCACGTTTTTAGGGGGTATATGAGGTGATGTCAGGAAAATGAAAATTAATGGTTCCAATTGAAAGACAATGTATTTAAACTAAATGGAGCAGTAATAATTCAAATATTTAACATAAAGTTTAGCCATGCGATTCCTTTTTCTTACAGAAAATGAATTAAAGGTGTTCACACAAAAATGGCGGCCTATGTATTTTATGTGAATCTTCATACTTTGTCCTCCGACTATGGATGATTGACTTGTGTAATGACATATTTGACACTGTCAAAATAATACATTTAACATTAACTTACAGTTATCACTGAAAATTTTAAAATATAAAATTATCAAAAAACGTGCTATTGCCCCTTTAAAGTATTTGTCGATTTAATTGAACGAAAGATCATGATAAGAAACGAATTCACCCGATCGTTTATACATTACAGGCTACTACTGTCCAGCATGGGACTACAAGCCTATAGGAGCGAGAACAAACTTACCGGCTAACACATGGACTCGTGGCCCAGGTATATTTTGTCGTCATGTAATAACATTGGAAATACCTCAGGAGTGACTGAATGAATTGAGCATATGACAATATCATCCTTGTGCAACATGCTATAATGATTATACACGTTAAACAATATTCACTATCTATTCTTATCAAGCATACAGCTTTCAAGTTCTGACGTTCAAAGTCGAGTTTTTATGTTCAACATCGAGTTTTTATGTTCAACATCGAGGTCGTAGGTTCAACATCGAGTTTTTAGGTTCAAAATAACGCATATGTATACTAATTTACACGTAGCTTTGTTAATATTTCAATATTCCAATATGTATTTGCTTGTGAAGATATACGATATTTAAACAGGCTCATGTGAAGCAATCTTCATTATGGAGACAATGATGGAACACGTGGCTAGAGCACTGAACAAGGACCCCCTGGAGGTGCGAAAGTTGAACCTGTACAACCAGGGACAGGTAGGTTCATCTTCTTCTGTATCGAGGATACACAGGGAGTCTAGTTACTGTACCAGTCGATATGATTGCAAAACATGTGACTTATGTAAGAGGACAGTGCTTGTCAACCTGGCACTCCTTTATAAGCGCCTTCTGTCAAGCTTGTTCAAGGAGTGTATTACTTATTATATGCGCTAACGTAAAGTGGCAGGAACATGGTATTGTTAAAAAAAATACCCATGAGCATTTTTCAATTGTTTCATCGACTTCTGGAATGTACATAAACATTGTAACTAACTGTTGTGCAGTTTCGTTTTGTCACTTTTGTTGAATAACATAAATAGCAAAGTTAATTAATCTCATGTTTAATGTGTGCAGAAAACCATTTCTGGAATGGTACTGGACTACTGTGATATCAAGAACATCGTGGCCCAGCTGGAGACCTCTGCAGATGTGCAGTCCAGGAAACAGAAGATCGAAGCCTTTAACAAGGTAGCTATATAACCACTCAGTGAAGCCTTTAGAAAGTCAAAATGACAAAATATGGACAAGGTTAACTTTAAAGTGTGGGTGGAAGGTATTCTCTCTTAGTTTCTGAATATGATTGCTTGTCTTTGAAAGTTAGTTGATAAGATGCTTATAAGATTTTAGTATTAAGCTTTAACATATAATTTGGAACAAATAGATTTTTGGCATCGTCACATAACGGACCTTGACTTTCTGTAGCTCTCTAAACAACATTTGATCTTTAGTCACGCTTAGCGCTGCACGGGTATTGAACTTTTGTTTTTAAGCAACTGGATATTTTTGTTTTTGATGGACTGGATACTTTTTTTTTTGAAGGACGTAATGTTCCTTAATACATAATTATAGGTTTTTTAAAAATGAGGGGCGTTTTGTTAAATAATTTCAAAATTCACAATTTCAGATGTTAAGTTTTTTTAAAAATATACAGGTTTAAGAAATAACACTCATGTTTTTTTTTTGCATATTAAAATCTGTGAGGTAAAATAATTTGCCACAAGAATGTACACTTGAGAGCTACACCCTTATACAAATATAATTGACCTTGGCCTATCTAGAATAAAATTGACCTTGGCCTGTCGGGATTTAGATCGGCGGCTTCTCTGACGACTTTTGGAAACGGGGGTATATATATATATGTGCTATACTAAATGGTTTGGTAAATTCATACGAAACAGATAGTAAATTGTATTTCTTCTTCGACAAATTCTCTCCGTCAAACACCTAAAGTTTTTTTTCATATGGTGACCTGTCATCAATGTCATCAAGTACCATTAACGTTTTTCCACAAAGGGGATTGATATCTATAAACAGGTGAACCGATGGAGGAAGAGGGGGATATCTGTCCAACCCCTCCGCTGGGACCTTGATGCAAGATATCAACTGTACAACGTGTTCATGACAGTCTACCATGGTGACGGATCGGTTGCCATAGCAATAGGTGGGGTTGAGAATGGTCAAGGTATTCAAACAAAGGTATGCAATACGCAGTTTTCTGGATATCTCAAACAATATGTGAAACTACTACACCATGCATATCAATATTTTTTAATTTTGATTTCTTCACTTAACATTTATGTCCTTGTAGTATTTTAGTGACTTTAAATGTATGTCTTATTTTATATTGTCTGTATGAATACACCTTGTAATATATATGTAAAAGTTGAACAACTGTTTCGAAATCAAACATCAACGATTGAACACTGTCTGATCACTGACTATATGTGATTGGTATTTATCGACAAGTGCATTCCTTTTCAGATGATGCAGGTGTGTGCCTATGAGTTGGGAATCCCTATCGACTCCATCAGGGTGAAACCTACAACCACTCTGGCCAATGCCAACTCATTTACAACAGGAGGCAGTATAACCAGCGAGGTTAATGCATTGGTAAGCATATTAGAAAGAATTAGGATAAATTATAATTCTTCTTTCAGGTTTCCTTTATTACACGATTCTGAAACTAATATAATAGATGTGGTGTCTTATACAACCAAACAAACAGAGTTGATAGGCACTGTCTACCGTAAATTGTGAATTTTAAAAGTGGTTCTGTTGGTTGATTTGACAAATTGGGCAGATTGATGGGTTCGCTTCGGTACATATTATCTATATCTTTTAGCAGCGGCAACTGACTTTACTATTTTATCAACATTTATTTCATGTAACATTGACATATCAGGGCATCATGAACTGCTGCACCCAACTCAAGACCAGGATGGCTCCAGTGAAGGCCAAGATGCAAAATCCGACCTGGCAGCAGCTTGTGGCCGAGTGTTACAAGGAGGGAGTGGATCTGTCAGCTAGAGCTGAGTATGTAAAAAGAGATAAACTAATCTAGGAAAAACCTAACTCGACATGTTCCACCAAAAGTATGACCAGAGATGTTTTTGAAAATCTTTCGATCCCCTGAGACAATTTCTTATGAACAAAATTATTTGATAGTTGCTCCTATTCGTGATATTTTCAAATGTCCTACAAAGTATTTTCTTTAACCTTAAATTGACAAGGAATACAAATAATATATAATATAATAATGTAAGACGCTTATGGACACTTGGATGTGTTTAGGTTGAATCCAACTGACATCAAATACGACTACAACATCTACGGAGCTACATGTACAGAGGTGGAACTGGATGTCTTGACGGGAGAAAACCAGATCACCCGGGTTGATATTCTGTATGACTGTGGAGAGAGGTGTGTATATAACAAGTTGATATTCTGTATGACTGTGGATGGAGGTTGGTGTAAAATAAGTTGATATTCTGTATGACTGTGGAGGAACGGTAAATAACAAATTGATATTATGTATGGCTGTGGAGAGAGGTATGTGTATAACAAGTTGATATTCTGTTTGGTTGTGTGTATAACAAGTTGATATTCTGCGTGTTTGTGGATAGAGATCAGTGTATTATAAGTTGATATTCTGTATGACTGTGGAGGTACGGTGAATAACAAGTTGATATTCTGTATGGCTGTGGATAGAGGTGATGTATTACAAGTTGTAATCTGTACGATTGTAGAGAGAGGTGTGTATGACAAGTTGACATTCTATATGTGAAGAGAGGTAAGGTCTTTTTTGTCACTTATCTGTTGTTAATGCTACAATCGCACGCCAAACGCTTTTTCACACGCAACTCATCATTTCACATCTACAAATATTGCTCTATTTTCAACAATTGTCATTTCTCCATATTACCGTAGTACATATCACTTTGATTCTTTATCACGTTTATTACCTTAATAACACCTGATACAAAAACTCACACGAATTCAAGGAACACTTAAGTAATATTTATCATTTAACAACAACTATATGTTTGGATCTCAAATCGAAACTATTTATTTGAAATGGTGTGCTTATGTGACATGGGTCCTTCTGGTTTTATAGCATTAAAGAATATTTTTCAGTTTCGATTTATTTTATCATTAAACACAAACTCTTTTGGAAAATTCCTTTATCGACCTATTCCCTACCAAATATATCTATATGTATGAACTTTTCTTTTTTAACTCCGGCTTTGTTTTTCACATCAGTTATCGATACAGAAATAGCATCGCTTAAAGAACCATTGTATTAACAGTATGAATCCTGAGATCGACATCGGTCAGGCGGAAGGAGCGTTCGTGATGGGTCTAGGCTACTGGATGACAGAACAACTCATCTTCGACCCCAAAACTGGGGTCAATCTGACCAGTGGAACCTGGGTGAGTATTTCTAACCTTTTGCATAGTTTTACTCTTCCTTGCAATATTATATTATCAACAATGAATAGACTAACGACGAAGCAGGCAAACAATCGAGATTTTAGTGGGGATTCATTAAAGTTGCACTAAAAAAACACATGGCGATTGATACGGAATTTTCGTTTCTTGACTGAAAATCTATGTCATAATTATCTGAAAAGACATTGTGAGTTTTTAAATGATTTTTAGTTTCAATTGTCAATTCTATCTGCAACAGTAACTTTTTAAGTTTCACAGGTGGAGAGTTCAAGACTCTTCCTGTGCATTTTATTTGCCCAAGCTATAAATACGTGTAACGCTGTACGAAACATATCTTTACAACACATACATAAAGGACCAATAAAACACGTTAAACAGTCAGATGAGGAATTTTTCAAAGAATACACTTCTAACTTCATTGGGAAACCAGTAACATTATCATAAATAAAACATTAGATCTAAATTTTACTTGTAATAACGTTGTTGAACGTATTCTTTATGTTATTTATATGTTATTATGATACAATTTAACTAATTCCATGATGATTATTCATCATATGAATGATCATTTTATTCATTGCAGGACTACAAGCCACCAATGGCAAAGGACATTCCAATTGATTTCCGAATCCAGTTCTTGAAGAACCACCCAAACAAAAGAGGGGTTCTTCGTTCAAAGGGTGTGTGTTTCTGTTCCTTTCTATATCATTTACCGACTCATTATATATTCTCTAATATGTGGAGCATATTTAAATGAACATATGTTTTCAAAAGCAACTTACAAAACGTTATACAAACTATTGTTAAGTTATGCAAAACGATCATATTATGACGGATTGACAACATACCTTTTTTCAATTTAGGAAACACTAAACTCCATATTTATCTATCTCACATGCATATGTTAATGACTTTATCTTCGAAAAAGATCCTAAGCATACACTCCCTTGAGTCTACTTATTCACACAATTGTCTGTTTCATCAAGGGTAACGAATCGGACATCCTAGTGATCATACGCATACACCTCACCCCTACTAATGATGACTGTTATGTCGCAGGAATGTATCTGTGTTCGCCTCTATCTATTGCAGCTGTGGGTGAACCACCTCTGTGTATGGCTCCCTCTGCTCTGTTCGCAATCAAGCACGCTGTAGATTCAGCCAGGAAGGATGCAGCCAAACTGGACTTCTTTCAACTTAGTGAGTTTTGCGTTTGTAGTCAATCTGTCATTTTCTCAACATAATAACTGTTCTGACAAAGAACTCATATGTCCAAACAGAAGGAATTCAAGCCATATACCATGCTCCAAACGGGCCTTGAAAAGTACTTGAATTTTGTTTTGATACTGGAATAGTACTTGAATTTACAATGCACACTAAATGTCCTGAAAAAGTACTGGGACTTCGCAGTAACGTCCTTGAAATTTTCAAAAATGTACTGGAATTCCCTGTGACATGGATCACAATAGAAAACATGGAAGTATCATCCTTCTGGTAACTGCGCAAATTGATAGAGAATGATATGAAACGAAACCAGTCTGTGAGCTTCCAATCATTCCAACAAAATCTGTAATTTCCACTTCTCACGATTGATTTTTTTCGGGGAAATGTCGCAATGCAGCACTTTGGAAAATGGTGACATCAAAACCTAAAGTTTTGCAAATAGATGTACTTGAAAAGTGGTAAAATGTCCTTGAAAAGTCCTGGAAAAGTACTTGAATTTTATTCTGTTTTGGCTGTATGAACCATGTCTACTCTTGTTTGAACCTCTGTTCAAATAAGTCCAGATAGCAGAAAAGGAGACACATTATTGGATGCAAACAATTTGTTTTGCAATCAGTGATATTCTCAAGTCATCAATGTGACGACTGATACATGCAAAACTTTGTGACAACGACCACCTTTTCATTCAATAAGTGCTTCAAATGGTTTGTTATGCATGTTTTTGTCGCTAGTGGAACTTCCAGAAACCCGTTAACTGCCCCTATTCCAACATTCCAACATGAGTTTTGATTGTATGTATTGAACTCTATCAGATGGTAGAGAATGCAAGGCACTAAATCTTTAGAGTTCGAATCGGGGACAATTGAAGTTTTCTTAGAAATACGCGTAATATAATGTCAAAAACATCCAATTCAAACAACTAGAGTTATCCTTGACATAAGCCATTAACCATTTTAAACAGATATTGAAATCAATGTTTCTTTGACAATATTGCCCAAAAGCACTGCACAACAACTATCCACACACAATAAGGTATTGAAACTGATTTTTAAAAAAATTCCTTTGTTTCAGATGGCCCAGCAACTGTGGAAGCTGTTCAAACAGCATGTCAGATTGATCCTAGTCAGCTGGTTTTTGGAACATAGGCATTTCGTTGAAAGTTTAACCTCAGTGAAAAGTTAGGTCACTGGTGAAATTTAAAGATTCGGTTTGAACACCACTATTCACTTGTACTCTTCATTTGTTAATTGAAAATATTAAAATATTATTGAAATTCTTCCATGGAAGCTATTACATTTACACTATTCCATGTCCATATCATAGTTGAATTCTGCTGTACATGTTTATATGACCTCACAGAAGTGTGTGCTTGTGACCTCATAATAATTATACTGCTTTCGTTTTATAACGTTACGGTCCCGGTGGTGTAGTAGTTTATGTTTACTGTAAGCATAAACTCTTCATTCATGTTTAAGAGTTAACAGCAGAAACAGTTTAGATATTACTTTCAAATAAAGAATAAATTTTAATTTCTGAAGATCTTTATTGTCATCTAATGCATTTTGTTTATGATATGAGTTATTAATAGGTTGCTGATTGTTGGGATTTTCGCTAATATGATTCCTACTTTGTTTCGCCTTCAGCCATAGACCAAAACTGATACTTGTGTCATGATCATAAAGATAGACGTCATAATTGTTTCATTGATTTATGAACAACAATTGTATAATTCTATGATCTGTTATATGTATATATTATGTGTTATGTCACCTAAAATCGTTGACCAAAGCTGATAATTTTCATAAGATAGATTCATAATTGTGTCATGGATTTATAAGGTACAATTCTATATTTCTACGATGTGTTATATATAAGTTATGTCACCTACAATCATAGACCAAAAATGATAGTCATAATTGGTTCCTGTTTCAGAGCCAGAGATAGATACATGATGGAATGTATGTATTGATATTTTGATTCTTTGATCATGCCAAATCAAGTACGAGTATTTCAATAAAAACGAAATTAGAGAAAATGTTTGTTATCTGCAGTTAAAACAATGATGTACCAATATTGTGAGCCTATGCCTGTCACACAAAATGGTTTCAGACCTTAAATCAAACTTGTCCAAGGTCAACTGCCCCAAAAAATCTGTACCTCGTAGAACAATAAAGCGAGGAAATAACTGACACCGTTTTTGTTTTCTTACTTCCTGCAGTACACTAGCCATTATGATCGTTTGTTTGTATGATACACCATTAATGGTCTCAGTCTTGCAGTACAGTTTGAGATAAAAGTAATATCTTTAAAAGGCAGTAGCGCGTTTTTTAAAATAAAAATATATTCTTTATTTTTCACTTATAATTTTACGTTAATGCTGAATGTATTATTTTGATAGTATCAAAAATTCTCCCTACACAAACCAATTATATATCCATAGTGAGAGAACAATTTATAAAGATTCACATAAAGTCCATAGGCGGTCCATTCTTGTGTGAACATCTTTAAATCAGCCTGTGTAAGAAAAAGGAATTGCATTGCTGAACATTATATATTTGATTTATTACTGCTTCGTTTAGTTCAAATACATTAACTTTCAATTGGAACTAATTGTTTATATTTTCCTAACATCACCTTATGTTTACCCCTAAAACGTGATGCAAGTCCCTTTAAATATAATTGAAGTCAGTTTCCTCAAAATAATTTTCTAATAAGTAACGCGCAATTTTCACAGTGTAACACAACGTAATCCTTTCAATATGCTCTTTGTCATCATATGCAGGATGTACCGCATCCTCGACAACTCATGCCATCGAATAAACTTCCATGTACACGTAAAAGATATATAAAAAGATTTTCCTGAAGCTAAAGCATTTCAAAATTCCAGAGAAATTTTATGTGCATATACACGTAGAGTCAAGTGATGAAAATCTTTATTTTTTTAGATTAAATTGAGCGACAAATATCGAAATTGTAAACTAGATCATCAGTTAGTCGCCAGATGCACACACGCTAAGACGTGTGTCGGGCTGACTTGGACATTATTGTCAAACAAAGTTTGGCGCAAAGTTCATTGTATAATTACACAATTTCAAATGTGACTTTCACATATTTTTGTCAATCTATTTTACACATATTTCAAGTGATATTTATCACTATATTTCTACAGTGGTTTACACCACATTTTGTTACATTTTAAAGGGACATTTTGGGGACTTTGTTGCTGCAAAGTCACTAGGCATTTTTGGGGAAATCTTTACACATTTTTGAGAACATTTACATCACATTTTTGAGAACATTTACATCACATTTGCACTTCATTGATTCCGCCACCAAATATCGATGACTCCCATCACAATCCTCATCGAAGGTGGCGACGTGTCCAAGAACTCATTAGACACACTTATAACATAATATAAAATCATAAAATCACGCACATCACTCCATTGCACTAACTCTTCTAAACAATACTTCTTCATAGTATAATGTTAAGAACTGATGTACAATGAAAACGACGTCGGCAATTTGTAACATTTACTTTCCCAATATATGTCCTCGTAGGTTTCTAAAAACAGACATCAATGTGTCAGTATCAGCTGTTCAGTTTCTCTTAGTCATGCTGTATTGCAGATTTTCAACTATTCTTCTAAGAATAATATAATCCTGCTTTCACAGCATTGATGCGGAAAGCAACGCAACTCGGAAAGGGAGGGTAATGATAAGTTGTCTTTACTTGCTAGTCATGAAGTGACATTCACTTGTTATGTATTGAAGTGTATGACGGATATGAGTTCCATTGCCCGAAACAGAGACGAAGGACAAAATAATAATGTAATATAACTATTGTAATAACAGTGCAACTGTAGTTGAAGTTGCAATCCATATATTTCTCTACATTATGACCGTGGTAATTTCTTAATGTTAATCATTTGAAACAAGTTCTAATTGTGATAGAATTACCTGCTGCTAACTAGCATTAAATGTAACAGTATGGCAAGAAATGAGGTGAATATGGTCCAACTTTCTCTGTGAATAATATCCTATCCTCCACTATAATTGTCTAACAATGAATTTATCACGAGAAGGTTTTTATTCAGACATTGGACACATGATCGTCCTACAAGCAGCTAGGTTTCTTTAATTACTCGACTGTTGAATCCGTATAAGTGTTCCCTAAAATCGTTGAATGGCCGCCTGCCTTGAATTTACCATTGGGGCTAAGGCCTCTTTGAAATGAACCATCGCCTGCCTTAAATAAGTTTTTTTTATATTTTTATTTACAAACGTTAGCAAACATTTGACATTCTTTTTATTATTAGCACTTGTGGCATATACATATGTACATTCATGAAAGCCTTAACCCTAACATGTAATGTATTATACACTAAGAACTTAATTAAGCACCCCCTATTTTGTAAAATGATTTGGGTGCTCTTGTAATATTGTGATTACTTTGATGAATAAACCGCTCCAGATATAACAATTATTTGTGTATTGACTATTTTATTGAACTAAAAATCCCTCATATGGAAAATAAAGAAACATAAGGAAAATTGTGAGAAAACTGAAATTTGGCCAAATATCAGTTTTCTCATTGGAGGGAAACTACACATTAAACCTTTGTTTTTAGATTAAAAGTAACATTTTTCATTCATAGATGAAATTCATACGGAAAAATCTTTTTCATCATGCAAAGTTAATAGGCTACAAGCACAATGAATTATCAGTATTTTTTTATCATTTGTGTCTTAGTGCAGTTTTTTTTCAAACAAAAATTATAAAATTATTTTGAAGGTCCATATTACTTTAACGACTAACAATTGCAATAAGGTCATTTTAAAATTGTCATCAATTCAGTCAAGAGAATGATAATTATGACATTGCAGCACACAATATGTATTTTCATGTTCAATTTCAAAGTAACTTGGATTTTGACTCGCAATTCCAAGCCATTGAAAGATCAGTTATCCAGAGACAGTGAATCGTAAATCCAGTTAAGGTTTCGTTTCTACGCTGCAAGATGATCTTTCTTTCGAAAATCTTTAATCGTTTGCCTAAAACTTGTTTATCATCAGCACCGTTTTTCTGTTTGAAAAATAGGTGGTGCTTTATTAAGTTCTTTGTATATTTTTACGTACGAAGTTCCTAGTGATGATTGCTTTGTTTGATACATTCAAATTGTATACACTTCGTATGACATCGGGTCAATTATATCCGCCGGTCGACTATTCAGGGACTTACGGCATAATCCATTGCGTTTCTCAAACGTCACTTATTTTTGGCATAATAAATATTTAGATTACGTGTCATATAAGATGCCAGCTAAGGTTTCCGATGATTAAGCACTAAAACGAGTATATATAGAGAAATATCATGCACAAACCTTATTATTCCAAACAGCGACTTGATATGGTAAGTTTGTTTTTACCTTATATGATATTGGAAGACGTAAGAACTGGTCAAACTGAATAAGGGATATTTGGAAGTCTTGTTTTAATGCACAGTTTTACACTAAGTATGTATAAAATTAATTTGGTATGTTGGAATATACGATAGGGTGTATTACAAATAGATGTAGACATTGTACTACATCTATATGCAATTAACATAAACTTTACATAATCTACATAATCGTATTTGGTATAAGTCTACTTTTTATTTGAAAGATATTTCATCAAATATAGAATATTTAAACTGCATGAAAATATATGTGTTGATGATATGTGTCTTTCTTTCGCTGTCTCTAAGCCATACATGTCCCTGTGTGTACCAAGTCAATCTTTTTGAGAGGAATTTAAAACTGATTTCGTTGAAAAGGAAACAGTTGCGGTTTCATCTGGATATAACAACGTCTTCATTGCATGAAATGGGACGTTTCGGTGTAGATAAATATTCTATCACTTGCTTGATAACAGTGTTAGTATCGATACCGAAACGTCGCATTTTCTATCAACTGTCAACACTGGCCCTTAACACATATCATTTTGTCATCTATCAGTTTGTTATGTAATAAGTGTGATAAAATATTAACTGTTTATTTCCAGGTAATGGAGTACAGTCTCTTCATCGTGCTTGTGGTGCTGTGTGCCCATGTCCAGGCAAACAGAAGCCCGTGTACACCCCTGGTTAACGGGTGTACAACATATATAGATGTGCCGTATAGAGAACACTTCAGGCCGGCGTGTAACAAACACGACGTTTGCTATTCGTGTGTAAGTACTGTTAGATTTCTATAAAGTCTATTACTCTACAGAAATTAGGATTTAGAATATAGCGAGTTAAGTGCGTTTTTTTGTTAATGCAACAAAAAGCAATAAATCATTTAAGAACATTAAATCCAAAGGTGGTATCAATAGAGTTTTACTACACAGTCTTATACAAATCGGCCTATTAAATGTTTCAAAATATTAACCCTATCGAGAGTTGAATTTGTTGTTTCGATAGGTTTCTTCTCCTAGTGTTGAGGATTTATTAACTCCATAGATTTAATATTTTAAATGTGTTATTCCTCGAACCTGGCCGATTTTAATCAGACTGGATACTACACATCCATCGTTTCAAGGAGTTGGTGTCTGATATCATAATACAGAAGATCATTAAATCATCAGTTTGAATAGATGAATTCGAACGAGACTCCACAGATGCAAATCTTTTGTTGTTTTGAGCTTAAAGAAAAAACTAGAAAACCTTAGCAACGTTTCTTCTAAAAACAAATATATAAATGCAAGAAGGGAAAAGTTACTTTTATCAAAGAATATAGTTTGTCCATTTGATATCAGAATACACGAGAGTTACATTTTACTTATCATAAAAATCAATTTTCAATGATGACGTTTTCATGAAATATGTGCATCTCTAAACGCTGCACTAGTCGTAAAGTCCCAAGGTGCTGATGTCATAGCATTTTGACGTCATCGTGTCTATGGCGTCATATGATTGTTGTGTCATTGCTTGATAATGTAAAACAATTATGATGTCATGAGTAGGGCATCGTTTTAAAGTCTACTGTCTAATCACACTTCCTCGGAGATTTCGCTTGAACCTGTCTTTGGGAAAACGGTTCTGTATGATAAGAAGCAATACTTGACTTTATATGTAATACCATTTGGTAAGATATCATTATGTCTTCTTGCGTAGGTGCTGTTATATATATACATGTACTCTTGTTCATATTTCAGAGTTCGGTCCATGGTTTAACCAGGAATGACTGTGACAATCGCTTCTATCACCACATGATGAGATCCTGCAACGATTTCTGGTGCAAACATTATGCAGCCAAATATTACTTGGCTGTTATTCTCTTTGGATCGAGTCATTACACTGGATATCAGCCTTATTGTCGTTATCCTTGGGTATCAAAATGCATGAATAGGTAGACACGTCCAATATGTTGTCATTGCTGATCAAGTATCACAAGGTCATAAGATCTAAAGACTTATATCGGATGAGATTTGATCTATCGGGTATTTGGGGGATTCCTAAAATCTACCATAAAGACTTAGTGAGGTTTCATGTCCTAACAAATGTCAAACGAAAATGAATCATTTTAGTAATATAATGATATGCATTATGTGTGTGTGTGTATAGACAGGTTTGACAACTCTGTTGCCATCGTTTATTAATAAAACTTGACAATGTACATTTATTATGTTGCTATAGCCATCAACACCTCCATTAATGCAATAATTCATTTTTTACAGATCAACAAGTTCATCAAAATGTAACCGTAAAACTCAGTGCAAAAAAGACTTGGTAATGTTGTCGTAGATATGTGTGATCAACTGTTGTGTCCATTCTTTTCCAATCACCTACATCGAAAATATCCTACATGGTTTTTGTTAATAAAATCTCTCAAAGTTCATTTTGTTCTCGTTTTTTTCGGTGGCGACACATTTGTGGCCCAAATATATACTTTATACTTTTTTCTGAGTACTATAAGTGATCAAATATTTATATATATATTAGTTCTATCATGTGTAAACTAAGACACTTCTTTTCTAGAAAAGTCATCAGTAGAAGGAATCCGTTACTTTTAAGACAAGTTAGTGTTAAACGTGGCCTTTGCACAAGAAGATGTTCCATTACAATGTGCTTCATTATGCTGCATTAAACATACCTCCGATTTTCGATCATCGTAAATAGTATCTTCGTCGTCTAATCATATATAAATCTAAGACACTGTCAGTTATTATTATATGAATATTTATATAGCGCACATATCCATCCACTCGTGGTTGCTCAAGGCGCTTTACATGTTCCCCCTGGTCAATGGCATTCTTTCACCATCCGATCATTTTTCCCTGGGGAGTATTCAAACGGCATCCATATGTGGCGCTCAGGTTAGGGACCATTCTATGCCTCACACTGACAGTTATTCAATTGGTCAGAGATGTACTATGTCTGGTAAATTTATTTTTTGAAGAATGATTTTTTACACAAATGTCCTGTTATCTAATGCCGTCTATATGTATGTCAACATAAGGCTCTATGAGTTATAAATATCTGAAACTTGAGCACGTTTTACACAAATCAGAAAAATGTCAATAGTTTGATACAACGTATTCTACTCCTTAAAACCTCAATCATCCTATTATCAGGCTATGTAAGTCTTACAAGTGGCATCAGGGTCTAGTGGGTAGTCGCAGCATCTGCATTATGACGCAACCCACTGATGGTGTTATAAGGCCAATTTAATAAATATTGTTTTACATTTACAGTGGCGTAGGAACGGTTTGGGGAATTGGGAGCCCAGTTTTTCTTTGAGAGCGTTGGGTTGCCTTCCAAAAATTGAAATCATGCTTATATGGTTTGCTGAGTGTGTGTGTGTACAACATTTTGTGTACTGAGCGAGGGGTTGCTCATTATTGGTTTGATGGACAATTGATTGATATTGGAATTTTATTGATAAATGATGAATGATTGATGATTTTGGTGATATATTGATGAGTGATTGTTGGATAGATTGATGAATGATTGTCGAATAATTGACAAATGATTATTTAATCATTGACGCATGATGGTCATTTGTTTAAGTGTAAAATGATTGATATATGATTGGTGAAAGATAATGTTAAAGTGATGAGTGATTAATGATTTATCGAAGACTGATAAAAGATTTTGAAGTGTGATTTTTGATAATTCATCAAGCATAGATTTTTTACAATATCGGAACTTTTCAATAACATGATAATATTTCAATTCTCTTTTAAAGTGAATAAGAATTGGTATTTTCTTCTGTAGCTTGCATCTATAGATATGGTACTTGGCGAGTAGAATAATTAGATCAAATGTTTGTTCAGTTTTTAAAGAAGATATACATCCAAAGAGGATCAATTCAACATGTAGATTAAAATCACCTGAGTGTGAGCAATTGAGTTGAAACCACTGTGAGAAATCATGCCAAAAACTTTATTGTTATTCTACAATTCCAGAAAAGATGAAGGATGGATTCAGGTTCCCCTCCACAGAATGTACATAAATTATCATCAACAATATGCATTTTGAACAAGAAAGTATTAACAGGGAAGATTCTGTGGAGGAGTCTGAATTGCATCCATCTTAGTATAGGATCAAGAGTAGTTTTAAAAGGTTTGATAAATATATCATTCCAATTACCAGAAATCAATGTTTCATCTTCCCATTTTTCTATGATCTTTAGTTTTTCATAATTTCCCTTGATTGTGAAGTAATATTTTTTTTATCCTTTTTTGCAAGAGAAAAGATTCTTAATACTCATGTTAAAATCATTTAACATTACATGTGTGCTCTTTTGGGTGCCTGTAGATTTGAGATATTTTCTAATTGAGTGAATAATTCCATGTAAAATCAAGAAAGTTAATTCTGAAGTATTCATGACAGAAATGTTCAAGTGACATAAAGTTACCATCCTCCTTCATCAAAGATTTGATATAAACAACATTATGTTCATGAAACTTCTTACTGAAGAAAGGTTTGCCATCGATAATTATATTTCTGTTATACAGCAGTGGTTCCCTAAGGAAGTCTTCATAATTGTGTGGTCTATTATTATAGCTATATTTGGCAAATGCTTTTAGGGTATCTTTCCAAAATTAATTTGGTAGGCCTCTTGAAAGTTTAAGTGGAAATTCACTACCAAAGATTTCTAGATTTAAAACATATGGAGAGGATTTGATCAACAGGTGTTTCCACTTTCTTTCATATTCATGTTGAAGTAATTTTCTAATCCATGTCACTTTCAAGGCATCAACATAAGCATAAATATCAATCATTCCCAGGCCACCCTCAGCAACTGCTTTACAGGCGATTGTTCTTTTGATCTTATCAGGTTTGTTGTCCCAGAGAAAACCAAATAGAAGGCTATTTAGTTTCTTTAAGAACTCGTCAGGTGGGTCTGGCAAAATGAGAAAGAGAAAATTTAATTTGGAAATAAGCAGTGATTTTATAATAGCAATTTTTCCAAGTGGGGTAATTGTTCTTTTCATCCATCGTTTTATTATTTCTCCAATTTCATATAGTTTGCTTTCAAAGTTAAGCTTGATCATTTTGTCGATATCACCTGAAAATATGATTCCAAGGTTGATTATTGATAATTGATGATTTACATTTTATACCTGTTTAAGGAGTAACTATGCCACTTTATGTTTATTTAGCTTAGTGTTGATGATATTGATGGTTTTCAGTTTTTTAATTTGGCCTCATTAACACATGTAATGAAATGATAGTGAACGTTATTGGTAAATCGAAAAGTATCAAATAGGCCTCCCAGATAGGAAAAACAGAACAGTACATCTTTGGCTCTGTACCTCATGTGACTTTTTATAGTTTATTTTTCAAAGGACGACAGGGTCCCACTATCTATATAAATAATGTTCCTTGTTAGATATAATTCTCTTTAAAGAAAGTCAGGATTTTTTTTTCAGAAAAGGAGACTGATAGCCATGAAGGGGCAACAAATTCACCAGGTTTCCAACATTACATCAAATTTACAAATGAGTTAAATTCATAAAATATTTTCACTAGTTTATTATCAAAAGGTTTCAGTAAAACAAATAAAAATGCAATTTGTTTTATATTTCAGAGACAATATATTACCATTGTTATTTGATAGTCACTTATAATATGAATGGCATATCACCCTTGATTTTATTTACAAATTTACAAATAAGTTAAATTTGGCTTCTTATTTTTCATTGGGTAATATTTTTGTTTAATTTGATAAAGAAATATCGTTGGTAAAATTGCCTACACAAGTTATATACAATTTACAATAAGGACTTAATAATATTCAAACATTCAACCTTGTCACTATTTGGTGAAATATATAAAGATTATAAGCTGATACATGTTTGTACATGTGAAACCCCACACTTGTAAGAAGGGCATTTTACAGTTTTTAATAGCTGGTGGCGACTTTAAAGATATGCAGACTAAATATATAATATATTGGTTTCCAATGATTCTGAAGTGCATCCAGTTTTCTATTAGTGCATAACAAAATAATGTATATATAATATGTGCATCTATGAAATGACTTCAACAAAGAATGAACATATTGTAAGTGTACATATTGTGAGAGTTTGTTTCATTATTTAGTAGTTTTTTCCACCAATACATTCTCCTGAAGTCAATTTAACTAACTCAATATCAACACTAAGCATTTACAAAATACTGAATCCTCAAAATGTAAGTTTGTTTGAAGTCAGTTTATTAAAACACGATATAATTATAACAATTTCCTACAGTATCCTATAGTATCATGCATTATCCAAGAGTTTATTGACTTTGGATACTGGGCATTTCATGGGCAAGAAATTGTTGTATACGACAAGTATACTGATGTATATGGTTGAGATATTGACCTACAGCCGAGTAGGTATCGTAATATAACCTTTAAGCGACAGCGAGAAGGTTATATTCGATAGCTACGGGGATGTGGTCATTATCTCACATACACCACATGGCTTTACCAATTTGCATTTTAACAAAATTAGAACGTCAACCAAATATTTAGTTACAATGTATTTGATAGTTGTTGTTATGGGGTAAAACTTAAATACACTCAACTTCTTAACATTCCATTTGCACAATACGCGAATTTCACGTGCAGATTGAGCATGTCATGGCGAAGCTATCTGTTTTTAGTCGTTTCGACTCATAAAAAACACCAAAATTCTACATTGAACTGAAATTAAATAATGTGAATACAATTTGTCAAAAACGTCACCGAGATTGTGATTTTATGGCAAATCATATTCTTATGTTTAATACACTATTCAGCCCATCAAATGCTTCCCTCTTTGTGAAACAAAAGGTGTTGCTACACGGACGTTGTCAATTTCATCTTGCGATGCACGGATTTTAAGTAAATGTCATATCGCACGAGCTGTACACAATCGAAAGCACATGCTTTGAAGGTGGAGACGAAAATGAAGTGGTCTCTTGTTTTGAACAAATTTATGACCGGGTTTCAAGTTTTTTTCAGGAGGAAGTAAAGGTGAGTTGAACTTTTAAGTATATTCATGTATTTGCTGTTGAATGTTATTTATGCGTGGATCTACGAAAATGCTGAAGTATGTTACAGACTGGATTTACACGGTATAAAACAAGCTGTCAACAACCAAGTTAATATTTAAGCATTTTGCTGTTGAAAAATGATTGTTAATGTAATTATTTTTTCAATATCATTTAGTAATGTATATTGCAATGTGTACATAATATTGATCAATATTGTAACAAGGTGCACGTGCTTATAAGCTTATCACTCTGAAATTAATTAAGCATGTTTCTTTCTTACAATTAATCACATTATTCGACAATTATTTTAAAAACATGATTGGTCCATTAAAAAGTATACTCTAAAAATATTCAAAAGTCAGATTCAAAATATTTTGAAATAAAATCAAAAAAAATATTCATACCTAGAGAGAGATCAACATTAAAGGGGCAGTAGCACGTTTTTTGATAATTTTATATTTTAAAGTGTTCACTGATAATTGTTAGTTAATGCTAAATGTATTATTTTGACAGTGTCAAAAATGTCATTACACAAGCCAATCATCCATAGTCAAAGGACAAAGTATGAAGATTCACACAAAATCCATTGGCGGCCATTTTTGTGTGAACACCTTTAATTCATTTTGTGTAAGAAAAGGAATCGCATGGCTAACCTTTACGTTATATATTTGAATTATTACTACTCCATTTAGTTTAAATACATTGTTTTTCAATTGGTAGGTAGTTCGGAGTACTAATGCGCATCTCCCATTGTCATATGAAATTTGATCCTGATGACGTCACCTAATGATATGCAATACTCTCCTACACGTGCATATGTGCTTCGCCGTGCGCTTGCTGAATATTCTTTATGTGCATTGGTCATTAATGTTTTGAAACATCTAAATGATTATGAAAACTCTTGTACCGAAAGGCGATTGTGTCTGTTGTTTGTAAACAAAGCGATCAAGCCATATTATACCCCCTTTACACCAAGCCCGTTCTCAGTACGTTCTTGGATTTTTCTCAGAACGGGCTCAAACTGTCTGAGAACTGTCCGAGGACGAAATGGACGTTGTGGCAACTGTTTAGGAACTTTATGAACTGGCTCGGACGTACTAAAAACGGGTAGGTGCTCCAGAACGTTTGACATGTTAAACGTTCTCCCCGTCCTGACATTGGACTGAGTACAAACGTACTGCGAACGGAACTGCCGTACTTCGATCTGCCTAAGGACGAGTAAGAACGTAGCGCAGTCGGGAATCGATTGCAATACGTTTGTGCACAGTTTCCACCCCGTCCATTCCGTCCTCAGCCTCAGTGTAACTCGTTCTCAGTACGACCATAGTCAGTTGTTCGTACGTCCTAATAAGTGTTAAATATTGAAAATGTTCCGATTTAGTGTTTAGTACGTTCTTACAGTCATAAAAGTTCTAATAAGGTCCTCATTGCGTTCTACTCGTTCTTAGTACGTTTTCAAAATTCTCACACAGTTCTTACTACGTTTGCAATTCGGTATGTAAGGACGGGTATAAATACACAAGTAAAAATGATAATTTTATCATTCGGGATACAAAAGTGATAAGAGAAACATGAAGCAAGTTACATGAAGCTCTCAGCATGATGAATGTGGGTTTCCTACAGTTTGTGATGGAAGCAGAGAAACAATGTGAAGTGTTGTTTGCCTCGGCCACTATGGCTTCTACAGGGCTAGTGGATCTGGTATTTGATTTCCTGTGAATAACCATCTTCTGACCATACTTCTACTTTGGAGACATGATGTTTTCACCTTGAAATTGAGAACGCTAATGAGAACGAACAAGGACGTGCTGTTTTTTTTATTGAAAACGGGCCAGAACTGGATGCTTTTACTATTAGGACGCACTTAGAACAGTATAAGGACGTAGTGAAAACGAAAAGAACTGTTTAAAACGAGTTGGTCGCAGCTAGGACGGAATTGTGCGTATCAAGAACTAGATTGGTCTAGTTTAGAACGGATATGAACTGTCTAAGAACGGAATTGAACTGGTTGAAGACGTCCTGAAACAGGCAATACTATCCGATCTAAACGTGTTAGAAACTGCCTGAGTACGGGATAAAGACTAGATGAACGTGCTGAGAATTGTGTATGAACGAACTTGCGTCACTTTTGGATAAAATATAAACAATCGTTACTCGTTTCCATCCCGTCCGAGGCCGTTTTGCTTTTAATTTTGGACGGAGTAGGACGTAGTGAGAACGACCTTGGTGTAACTCAGGCATTACATGACACATTGGATAGAGAGTACGGCAAAATTATGAGCAGCATCGAAACCTAGCAACAACGTTGATATTTGTTCTAATCTTTTGTGAAGGAATAGTATGGGAAAGGGACCATTCATTTTAGCAATGTGAAACAATGGCATTATTCTAATTTATTATATTTAGTTATCCTCTCTTCGAAATTGTAAAAAAGTGGTTTCACCACAACTATGTTGAAACCAAGAACATATTTAAGGTGAAATAAAAAAAATTCTAAAAAAATATTGAAGATGATATTTCTCACATTGTCAAAATTGTTATGCAAATTAGAAAGTTCTTCTTTTCGTTAAAGGTCGAGATATTATTACTGAATTCAACATTGTTAACTGTTGGAATGGACATATGCAAATTACTCAAACTTGATCTTTGATTTATCGAAAAATTATAAGAATTGTCTATAAATATTGTCAGAAAATAAAGAAATACGTTTCTCCGGCCCCAGGAAAATGGACAAGGCTTATATGCTTATAAGCGCCTTGAGCAACCACGAGTGGTTGGATATGTGCGCTATATAAATATCCATATAATAATAATAATAATATATGTATGACTGGTCTAAATAATCAAATAGAAGGTATCCAAATGTATACCCCTTTGGGATGTGTAACGAAGTGTAGCAGAATTAACAATCTTGTGCAAACTAGATTCGATTTGAATGCTCAATATTCATTGTTAATTATGTTTTAACATTTTTTGCTTGGGCCATTTTGTATCCACGATCCATTGTAATTTATGCCATTAGTGAATTCTAATTTGCCTACATTTACTTCATACCATTGAACTACAGATGACATTTATGACGCATTTTAGTGTTACAATGTGGGAATCACAGTTGTTACTTATCTTCTGATCTTTATGATTAAGAGGCTTTGTGATTAAATATTATAAAGAATATTTTCCCTTTGAAATGACTGGCCCCTTCATCCATCCGGGTATGTTACACATTTCTCATCTGACACACATATTTGAATATGCAGATAAAGGTCAACCAGTGTTGGAGCGGGGCGTATCTGCTGTCGAAAGACTGTAAACAACAGCCAAAAATACACATGTTTTGGGTCAATTAAGTTCATTTCCCCTTTGAATTTCGGTAAAAAAAATTGGCTGTGTTCTGATGAGCTGTACTTTGGTTAGGAAAACCTATAAAAACTACGTTTCATTCATTTTGAGTTTTCTATCCGAACTACCTACAATTGGAACCATTAATTTTAATTTTCCCGACATCACCTTATATTCCCAATAAAAACGTGCTACTGCCCCTTTAAGCAATAAAGTCAAACATCGATAAGCAATTTACAAAGATCACTGGTGTTAACAACTGACAACAACTGACGTTACACTTTGGTTTCAGGGACTACATATGGACATTTGATTGACTATACAAACAACATAAAAGTCGACCTTATTATGGATAATTCAACAAAGACCATATGGATGGAACAGAGTTTAGCTTGTCAAAGGATTGGAAACATTGTTCACTTGGATTCTGTGACGTGAATTTGTGTGTGAGTGTTATGATGAAAATACTAGGAGACCTTGAGGTCTGCATTCATCATGGATAAGCACAAAGCACAAAATGATATCACCATGTGGTGTATTTTATAGTAAAAAAGCTATAAATCTTTAAATAAACTACGTTTCAAAATTGTTTTGATATTATGTATTCTTTCGTAAATGTGTCTTTGATACAAAGTCAACATTTCAAGGTGTTGGGTACCTAGTCGTACCCTAAAACACAGTGGTTTAAGTTCTCTCGTGGTGCGATACCACAAAGAGGTTAGGCGAAGCCGAACGTCTTTGTGGTATCGAACCGAGAACACATCGACCAAACGCACATTGGATGTGAAAAGGTAAGGTTATACAATATAACCATCGCACGCCTGGTTATACGAAATAGTTAACCTCTGATATTGACCTGATAACCACACCACGTGGTGTATTATTCATGAAATTCGGAATTTCCTGGTCAGTGAACATCATTTAACTGCTACGTTTTTTCCTGTGTAAATCACTTATCCGTCAAACATTCATCACTCAACTATGAGTCATAAATCACTCATTCTTCAATCATCAATCACCAATTTTCAATGATTAATCATCGATTCATCATCAATCAGAAACCAATCATCAAACACTAAAACAACCCTTGATCAATCATCCATAATCATTCAACACGATAAGATGACCATTTACCAATCATTTATCAATCGTACAGCACTTAAACAAATCTTCATCAATCATCCATCAATGACTCGTCGGCGTTATGCGCCCCTACTGATCAGACGGATGTGCAGAGCTGAGAGTAAAAAGTGTGGTAAATATATTTTCTAGTGTAGCACAAACCCACAAACTAGTGTACATCGTCCATCAGATATCATGGTACACTTTGCCATAGATCATACATCAATCATTTGCCAATCATTTGTTAATATCACATATCATTCAATCAGCGATTGATCAATCGTCCTCTAAACCAAAAATTAGCACAATGAGCAAAACCCGCTCTTTCAAAACACAATTTGCCCCCCAACCCCACTCATCAATCTTTCCCTTACCACCTGACGACGTTTGACGACATGATGATATTGACATCTCACTTTTATAATATTATGATCACTGACAAAACTTTTTAATCATATCAATTTGACAGGTTTATACAGCGCACGTCTCTCCTGAATTCAAATCAGACAATATCACATAAACTATACTATACTAATAAACTATACTAATTCGGGCACTGAGAGACACATATCAGTATCTTACCACGAAGGCTGTATATCTACATATCTACAACGTTATCGCTGCGCTAACGTCACGTCAGTGGTCTCTGATCTGTGTGGAGTAAAGGCTTCACTATCAGCAGCTCTAGACCTGTCAGACGAGCATCATGGAGCAGAAGTCGTCGTCCAGATTTTTGCAGTGTCCGCTCTGTAGGACCAGGTAAATGGTTATGATTAGCAATAATTATTTTTATTAAAAAATATCAAAAGAAAATTATCACCATTTACCAATTATATTGAAACAAAACGTATTCGAGACTAATTGTAAAGACTGCGATAGACCTCTGGACCCAATTTCACACAAAAATCGTAAATCTACGTGTAGGTGTAATATTTAAGTGCATCTAAACTTTACGTTTACGTGTGAAAGTTCCCCGTAACTTAAATAACGACTTTGTTGTGAAACTGAGTCTTGATCGATAAACTCAAACGTTCAAGGATTCAAAGTGTTCCTCCCCTCTCTCTGGTTGTTGGCATCATGTTCTCTTATTTTAAATCATATCAACGCCAAACTTAATTCTGGAGTTAGATGATTTCGAAAGAATAAATTACTCCTAATACAATATCGCCAGTTTTATTCTTTCCCAGACATCTCCCACAGAGTGGTGTCCTACAGAAGGGCGTGTATGCAACAACATGTCAAAACTGTGGCCACTTCTTCAAGTTCAAGGCCGAAGGGTATCTTCGGTCAACAGTGACAGTTACCGTCAATGGAACTTCGTACACAGGTAAATAATTTGTCACTTACTGTGATCTGGTTATCTGTGGCAATTATTGGTGCGATACTTACGATATTAAAGGTAGTACATTGTGGTTCAACTTGACATTTAGGGTGCCACACCGTTTACTTAATAGATTCCTTTCAAATCCTCTAGAATAGTCTATATTCCTGCAGAATGCCTCAGGAAATCAGACGTATTGTGCATTTTGGGTGAGAAGTATGGAATTTGGCAGAAATGTAGCTCTTGATGTACTGATTAAATATCTCTTGAGGGCCAATTAAATTTCTTCCCAAGATGACCGTTATTTTCGAAGTGCCATGAACATAGTAAATCACGAACACTAAAATGACATCCTTTGTTTATTCAATGGTAAAACCTTTCTCAAAAGTTGGCGATAAATACCCCGCGGCCCTGTCCCTGAACGAGTTCATGAGGAGTGAGGGTATATCGTACGGCACCAAGGCTATGTGTATAGAGGGAGGCTGTGGGGTGTGTCTCGTCACTACAACGCTCTATGATCCTGTAGCCAAGACTATGCAGACCTACACTGTCAACTCTGTGAGTTTATTTAATCATGTGATGAACAACAAATATAAGTTAAAAAAGAGTGAAGAACTTCCTGTTTAAGTTTACATTCTATATATATAGATATATAGATTCTCATTGATAGATAATTATATATGTCGTGAGTACAAAGAATGAATATATGTTTAATCAAGTGTCGCCTTAGATTTATCTAAGCCATTTCTTTCTCTTTCTTCGCACTTTGCTTACAGTGTCTTCTACCGCTGTACGCGTGTGACGGGATGCAGGTGACGACCATCGAGGGGCTGGGCAACCCCCGGGACGGACTCCACCCTATTCAGGACCGTCTCGCTCAGTATAATGGCAGTCAGTGTGGCTTCTGTAGCCCCGCCCAGGTCATGAATATGTATGGGTGAGTGATGTATAGTCTCGATATGGTCATGGATATGTATGGGTGAGTGATGTATAGTCTCGATATGGTCATGAATATGTATGGGTGAGTGATGTATAGTCTCGATATGGTCATGGATATGTATGGGTGAGTGATGTGAACCCCTTCAATGGTCATGTACGTATTAGTGATGTGTGGAAATGCTTCCAGGTGGTAAATTGATATCAATAATTAGGCCTACTTCATTACCTCCGTCATGATTCGTCATGACAAGCATATGCTGTGAATGAGACTGAAACCTGAGTTTGCAGAGCTCGTCACCACCAGCAAAACAATGTTTGAGACATGGATACTATATAATGAATTCATGCATTCTTTCTTTTGTAACGCTGTAAATCATTCAATTCTACTTTTATGTTTGTGTTCCTATATATGTCCCTAATTGCAGATTGTTGAAGAGGACAAACACGCCCACGATGCAGGAGGTTGAGGACGCATATGATGCCTCTATCTGCAGATGTACAGGTATGAAACACGTCAATTTACTGACTCTCTGTTTCTAGTCACTCTGTCTACATCATGATGGAATTTCGCAGGCAACAGCTAAAATTATTTCTTAAGACAAACAGTCTAAAAGCAAAGATACAGAGCTTAAAATAGCATTTTGATTTGTTATAAAAAAAATTTCAAACATCCTTTATGATTAGCATGTTGAATATATATTAATTGGAATTTTCCTAGATATCTATGACCACAATATCGCCCTTACATTTCAATGTGGTTGGCTTTTCTTTTAAACTTATAAAACCAAAGGGTCAGATGAGACGGAAGGAATGACAGTATGTGAGTATATTTAAATTGTAATTTCACCAATATCACATCTGCAGAGGATCAAGTATTGAAATCCGATTGATGCATGAAAATACAGTGGTCATAATTTATTGCACAGCTTTCATTAGAGTGTTTACAATCTTGCAGGGTACAGACCAATCCTGGATGCTATGAAATCCTTCGCCTCAGACGCACCTGCATCCCTGCCTGGTGGAACTATTGATATAGAGGTGAGATGTACAAACTTGGATAGTGATAATCATCTATAGTTTCATTTTTTCTTTCAAACAGATAAATCCACCTGAATGTCAATATTGCATACAGAACCATGGTGTAATCCCTTACGTTGTGTTATGTATGCATTGTCATGATGACTCCCAACACAATCAAAGTCTAGCAGGGTTTCATCCCTTCACACATCACATTCATACATGTCCATTCAGTCTAAAGACTGTCGGTTTTCGAAGGTTTCGAATGCAAGAAAACACGTTTATTGATAACTGATGTACATGTACGAGCTACATAATAGATATGATATCACTATCATTATCAATGATCCGAGACAGTTCAAGTTATACAGAATAAACTGTAACTCTAATAATGAAACACGGTCCGTTCTGATATTGACAAGATCATGTCCAAGTTTTGTGCATATTAGTAGAACACATGAAGTAGTCAGGTGTATTTTTTTACTCAAGTGATACATGCTACATAACAAAGGAAACACGATGTGTCAGTATGTGGAAATCATTATTCTTAAGTTCAGTAAAGACATGCTAAGATAAAGTATATCAATAATGTGATATTCGTGAATCGTTCATACTTATATACATGTTGGTCATATGTATGTCTCAGGAACTGGACAGGAAGATATGCAGCAAGACTGGTCAAGCATGCAGTGGACGCTGCTCCTCTTCAAACGGACAACTGGACAATGTCCCTCTTCACATAGCGTTGCGGGGAGCTCAGTGGTACAAACCAACCAGCAGACAGGAACTGTACTCCTTGCTCGGTCAGCACAAGGGAGATAACTACAGACTCGTCTTTGGAAACTCAGGATATGGCAACGTGTTAAGTTTGTTAAATAAGTAAATTACTTTTTAAGTAGGTGCCAACAACCATACCTTTAAATGTTGATTTTTGCTAGTTGGTAAACGTTCGCCCAAGACGCTATTACTGTGAGAACTTCTTTGAGGGGCATTTTAGAAGTTGGAATGTCAATAATGCAGAGGGATATATAGATGGCAACTTCTTTGTTCATTGTATGCGACGTTTCGACACGAATTCTTGTGTCCTTGTGTCTTGTGTCGTTATCAAAAACGTCGCATACAATGAACAAATAAGCTGTCATCGATATATTCCTCTGAATCATTGTTACTGTGAGGTTCACCACATTGTTGTAAATTTAGTGTTTTCATTATCTGTTTCACTATAGGAAATGTCGATGTTTCCTTGTAGGTGTCTATAAGGAGATCGGACCTTGGATGTACAGTGTGCTGATTGACCTCAGAGGAATCCAGGACTTCTATTCCATTTCTGTAGGTGCACATGTATAACGTTCTCACAATCTCTTTCTTGATGTGTAGAAACAATTTAAAATTATTGATGAAATAGCATTCAACAAATAACAACTATTTCTGATTTATGACTATTCACATTCGCTTTACTAATATACAGGAAAACATTTGCCTATATAGGTAAATCTTTTTAGTAACATATGTCCAGTAACTTTTATATATATTTTCTTGTTATTAAGAAACAATTGCATATATACCTGTACAAACATTTGACGATTAACATTACGTTTGGTATATCGAAGCAATTAAAATGTATACGGATGACTACCTTTCAAAACCTTATATCACTAAAAACAAATAATGTTAACAAGAATTAACTTCCGCAAGGTTGGCCCGAGTTCAATGGTGATGTTCGGACCAAGCATCACTCTGACCAACCTACGAGAAACCTTCATCAAACACTGCACCGAGCCCTCGCTTCCTTACTTCCGGGACTTTGCCGAACATCTCTCGGTTATAGCCAACACTGGCGTGAGAAACGTGAGACTATGATTGTCTATTTTTTTTCATGAATTGATATGTTTACGCCTTTATGTTCTAAAACGTGAAGGGTTGTCACTGTCATAGTCATGATGTTTTACTAGTAATCCAGTTTTCTCTTACAGAGGTTTGCTACACAGTTCCATTTTTACCATTTTCATCTTTATTTGTAAACAATCGCGTTTTGAATTTAGTCATGTTATGAAAATAATTCTTCTCTCCTAGTCATGAATAAATTGTTTGTGACACAGCTTGGCAGTTGGGCTGGAAACCTGATGCTGAAGAATTTACATCCGGAGTTTCCTTCTGACATCTTCACAATGTTTGAAGCAGTTGATGCAAAACTGTTTATTGGTACGTTTCTTCAATTCTAACACAAATGTGATGTTTCTGATTTTCTGATACAAAGCCTACACCCTGCGTTTCCTTGTACATAAATCAAATAATTTGATGTAGGCATAGTAGCATTGCGTAAACGAAACGGATAATGTTTGAATATCACATTATCACATTGCAAAGCATACAGTTAGCTAACAGTTAATCGTAAGAATTGTGTGATCTCTTTTTTCGCAACAAAAACCTTCATGAGTTACCAGCAGCTTTAGATTAGTCACATACATGTACATTTATGTTCCTTTGCACTAAAGGAATATTTCATTCGTATTTTTAGAAAACATGATTTTTGCATCAAGCGAAAGCAATCCCGACCCAATAAAATAAAATAATATTTACCAAGTGACAATGCCAGAGTTTTTGTGAGTTTAACGTTATTTCATTGACTTCCAAACAAAATCTATTAAAATTACATGATATCTGCACTAAAATACACTAACAAGTGAGGAAACCTAAGGAACTGAGCTGTACTCCTGCAGGTTCCAGTGACGGTTCTGAAGCGCAGTACACCCTGATACAGTTCCTCAATATGGACATGAAGGGCAAGGTCATCCTGTCTGTATCACTTCCGGTCTACAACACAGGGGATGTTTACATCAAGTCGTACAATGTCACTCCTAGACACCAGGTACACGTTACAAAACTTAATATCGTGCCTTAATCATATCTACATGTACCTTATAAATGGAAATGATTATATATTTTCAAGTAATACCCCCTGGTAACTTGTTTAGAACATTTTGACATGTATTTCCCTCTTATCGTAAAGTTGTCGCATCCGAAAGGGCCCGGGTTCAAAAACGACGAACAATATCAAATCCTTGAATACTTCCTGTTTTTCTGAGCGCAGTAATATCGCTTCCCTTTAAATTAACTCTAGTCAATATTATCTTAGTAGTACCCTTTTACCATGATTTGTAATTATTGAACGCTCGTATTGACTACCTTCGGAACCAACTGACTGAGCAACGTCCAGACGTAATGAGCTAAATGAAAATCTAGTCCGCTACATCCGCGTATTGTATCGGTGAAGCTCAAACAAAGCCCTGATATATCTCAGGGCAAGTGCCTTGTAATTGTTAAGGTTGGTTGTTTATAGCTATATTTAGATCATGTGTTTTTCATTCAATTAACAATAGTAGTACAGGAAGTTTGAAACAAGTATCTCGTACTAAACTGACCTGCCTCCGGTACTGTGACTATTGCCTCATTGAAGTTATTTCATTGGTTCATTGTAATACATGTATGTATAACGATACGATATCATTTAAACTGATAGATATCAATGATTTAATATCTCTGTAGATATTGTGCATTAATAAAGCAGAAATATATGTGTCTGAAATATATATTTTCAATATTTCCAGAATGCACATGCGTACGTGAACGCTGCCTTTAGGATACAAATGGACAGAAACAACTACACCGTCAAGTCGAAACCTTCCATCGTGTTTGGAGGAATCAACAAGACCATGGTATAGTCTTATACTCTACTCCCTTTCACAAGGCAACCGTAACAATATAAATGAGGCTCTGATTGTTTTAATATGTCTGTTGGCAACCGTTGGTTTTAATGGGATACTCGCAGATCAATCGCAGAGGGCACGTTTCATTGAATATTTACATTGAGCATTGATTGAAATTTACAATAGCTTTGCCATCAGTATGTAGGAGACATTGCAATATTTACCATGGTTCATTTAAACTCATCCACTGACTTGTCAATAATATAAAAAATGTTTAATAGTATTACACTGCATAATACTAGTTGACTAAAAGCACGAATATGATAAATGAATGTTGATCATCATCACGACATTTTTCGATTCATTGAAGGTCCATGCTAGTCAAACTGAAGCATACCTGGTTGGGAAGAACTTGGGTGATTCAACTGTTCTTAAAGGTAACCAAACAACATATTGAAAACTAAATACTTGCTTAAATATTTTTCATGTTAGAATAAAACAATAGCAAAGCATTTTAATGAACATACTGTTGAGAACGGTTTTCTTGGAAAGCAATTTCGTACATTGGAAAAATCTGGTTATTGTAATCAGTGAAGAAGTTGACTAACGTTATGCTGTTTTTCGTACAGTTTAGATCTAGGCATATAACTGTAAAACAATTCCATGAAGGTGCCATATCCATTCTTGCTTGTGAACTTGTCCCTGACACGAGTCCAGGTCTGTCTAGCACCAGTTATAGGAAGAGTCTGGCGATCTCTCTCTTCTATAAGGTACCAACAGCCAGTTGGCAATTGTAACAAACTCTGATTATAAACAAATCTTAATTATTTTCAAGAAACCCCAAATGATAATAACAAATTTGAAAATGTTTAAAGTAAATGCAAGCATGTTTTTTTCAAGAATTTGTAAGCCAAACGTACATGTCATCTCTAGTCGTCCTACGCAAAGCCTAAAACGCCAGTTTCCTCACTATCAGTTTTATGTCTTGCTGCCGTCCCTCGAGTTTTCTGTGCTTGCTCTCTAACTTAATATGAGAGAAAGCAATATTCCAAACAGAAAGTAACTGGAGGTTACTAAGGGCGCTGTTGTCAGCACAGAAGACTCAAGGGTCGGCAGCAAGGCATAAAACTGACAGTTCGGAAACTGGCGTTCTAGGCTTTGCGAAAGAAGCTTGGTCCAAACACCTTGAAAGTCCTTCGGTAGTAAAGATTGAGAAGATAAAAACATCGCTCGGTAGAAACATCTTTCGTCGACATTTCGATATCACATTTAGATTTTTTATCAACAATAACATACTTATTTCGACGCCAAGAGCACAGTACCCCCTGTAAAAAGGCCATAGCATTTAACGAACCCGCTTTCAGTGACGTAATCGTTATGCGTGTAGAATTTACACCGTGTGTCAACTAGCGTAATTGCGTTCAATGGGTATCAACTTTGGCAGCAACGAAAACCTTATTCAGAGAAAAAGAAAATAAAATCTAGTCGTGCGCGACAAGGACGGGTTTCAAGCGTATATTTAGCAACCGGAAGTTGTGAGATGGCAACACTTGATTCGCCGTTCGTTATTTCGGCTATTTCGGTTATTTTGTCATTTTGGTAAAAAAAAACAACTATTTAATGAATGTTGGTCCGATTTCACTAGGTTGGTCTCAAAATTTTACAAAAAAAACAATGAAAACTATAATAATGGATCTTTAAACCAATAGGGACCTATAACCTTTAAGAGATGTTTTGCAGTTTATATTGGGACTCTGCGGACAGAAGACAGCGCCCAGTTTCCGGAGTGGAGGAACTAACCTGGTCCGTCCTCTCTCCTCCGGCACCCAGACATACGACACACAGAAAGCTGAGTACCCTCTCACTCAAGCCATGACCAAAGTGGATGCTCCTTTGCAGGTGCATGATATACACCTTCTTTATTGATTATTGTGATTATTGGTTTTTAAATCGGGATATGAGATATATCTTGTAAAATAAGTTTTATTCTGACTTAAGTAGTAATTCTTTAGAAATGCTATGATCATAAATTATTCATGTTTTTCATTTTTTATTGTACTGCTTCAAACATATTTGTGCATGGTTGTCTACAGCAACATTTATGACAAGACTCTACTTGAACACATTTAACTTGTGATTAGGGTTGTTGATTCTTGTCGTGTATAATAATGTTCATGTAACAGTTCATGTAGATTCATGTATCATTTATTCAACAATTCTAAAAAGAAATGCAACCTCCTGTTCTAGACGTCAGGACGAGCTGTGTATGTGAACGACACGCCCCCTATGCCTGGGGAGTTGTTCGCTTCTTTCGTCATCAGCTCTGTCGGCAATGCTGAAATAAACTCAGTGGACCCTTCAGCTGCTCTCGTAATATTTCTCTGTTTTGTTAAGTCACTTATTGAATATTTATATATCTTACTTTATACAAATGTGCTTATTCTTGAACTGTTCAAAATAGACAACCATTGATGTTCGGAATTCAATGATGGAAAATTGACATTGCCACAAGGAGTATCAAATCTCTCATAATTCAGATTTCAAAAGAAAAATCTAATTGCATAAGCTTCTAAATTGAAAAGAGATGTAATGTTGAGATTTTGAAGTTGCAGCACATTATAAATCATCATACATATATATTACTATGTTCATTGGTTTTCATTTAGTTGTTCAGGTGTTGACGATTACCTTGGCTATCTTTTGTTTGTTTGAGAGGCATGTTAGAATTTGGACATTTCAGAAAAACAAGGACTTTTATGAATTATCAACTTATTAATTGTATAAACTAGCGACGTTTTCGTATAGAGCATTACACCCTTTTCAAAATCTATTCCGAAACTTCGCTACCTTCTACAACAAAAGAGGTTGATCACCTATAAATCTCCGTGTCTTCATCGGTATTTCAGAGCTATCCTGGGGTACTGAAATATATCTCATCGTCTGATATACCAGCAGGCGGAAGCAATAACTTCATGGCATTTCCCTTCGCAGTTGAAGAGGTACATTTGTAAGATATGCAACATTCACCATGTTTCATACTGGTCAATGTGTTGCATCAAAGAATTTTGGGGCTGAAAGAAGGTCTATCCTGATAAGAATTTTCGATATGGCCAATTGATGGTATCTTCGTCATCATGTAAACAGTTTGTAAATGAGACATTTATTCAGACATCTTACAATATATTCATAATGATCGTTGTTCTCTTCATATCAAGGTATTCAGTAGCGGGAAGATCACCTACAGTGGACAACCTATTGGTCTCATTGTAGCCGGTATGTAGATATAATCAGACATTTTATTTGGCTAATGATCATTCTCCTCCACCTCCTCCTCCTCCTCATCATCATCATCCTCAATATTATCATCATCACTATCATCATCACCATCATCACCATCATCACCATCATCACCATCATCACCATCATCACTATCATCATAACCATCATCACCATCATCACTATCATCATCACCATCATCACCATCATCACTATCATCATCACCATCATCACCATCATAACCATCATCACCATCATCACTATCATCATCACCATCATCACCATCATCACTATCATCATCACCATCATCACCATCATCACTATCATCATCACCATCATCACCATCATAACCATCATCACCATCATCACTATCATCATCACCATCATCACCATCATCACTATCATCATCACTACCATCATCACCATCATCACCATCATCACCATCATCACCATTATCAAAATCCTGATTATAATCAATATCATATTAATCATAAAGCTCATCCTATTTATATCATCTATCTATTTCTCATGGGGCCAGCAGGATCGTTATCGTCTTCATCATATATATTTGAGAAGACAGTCAACAACTTGAGAGTAACGGATTTCAAGGATGATCATTTACATACGGCGATAATAATATACGTTAAGGTTGATACGCTTGTGTGGTCGATGTTTGCTTTTGTCAATGCATAAATTCTTTTCTATCTATAGGTCTGCCTATTGATCATCGTTAGCTTAGCTATAAACAGTAGGTATTTATAGATGTATATTTGATAACTAACAGTGGACAAGTTGACGGCTGACACAGGAGCCAGTATGGTGAAGATCAGCTACAAGAACGTGCAGCCTCCGATTCTGAGTGTCGAGGATGGGTTAAAGAAAGGATCCATAATACCTGGTATTGCTCAGGAACTCAAAGTGGGCGATGCAACCAGTAAGTATATATAAACAAAGGATTACCCGAGAAAGTGTCTCATATGATTAACGAAACGAGTGTAATATTTCGGTATTACCGGAGCAAGAGCGAGTAACGTCACGAACAAAGGTTTTATAAAGTCATAAAAGAAAATATATCCGGGAAGTCACACTACAACGCGAGAGAGATATGTACCAAGTAACATGTCGATCTCATTTGATAACACAGATATTACGTTAGGAAATGTTATAACAATCTTAAAAAACTCCATTTCACAATAGGTGCTATTGCCAACTCTGACAAGCAGATATCCGGGAAGATATCACTGGGACATCAGTACCACTTCCACATGGAGACACAGCTAGGTCAGGGGAGAGTGTACTACCATAGAAGTCTGTCAATGAATAAGTGCCACTCCAAACATGTTTCAGGACAATAGTTATCTGTATTACCATAGAAGTTTGTCAATGAATAAATGCCACTCCACATGTCTTATCTGTTTGAAACTTCTAATCCCATGTATTTACTCTCAATGGTTACTTCTGTCTCAATATTGCAACATCACTATGTAATAGTTAGAATTCGTTGTTTATTATTCTGTTATATATTTGTATTATTTGTGTGTGTTAATATCCTACTGCTAAATAATTATCCTGAAAAGGATGTCAGAATATGTTGACAGAAACATTTACAAAAGCGAAACCAATGTTTTTACAGATACGGTAGTGATAATAAGTGATTATGCTGTATGTTTTTATGTGCAGGTAACGATCAGTTACCCGGATGAAGATAATATCGGGATGACTCTACTGACAGCCACCCAGTGGGACGACTTCGAGCAGGTTGTGGTGGCCCGTCTTCTTGACGTCCATGAGAGCAGGTTGCTTATTGATATGATATCATTTAATGTTGTCCATAAGCCTTTTAATTTCACGTTTCAAACTCTCAAACAGGGTGTTACTATGTTAATCAATCTTTATTCACTCAAAATCACTCAATTCACTCATCGTTATAATAATATGACAGCTAAGATCGTCTAGGATATGGAATAATATTTCAGAGATTTTTGTATAATTTCTCTATAACTCGTGTTTTCGTCAACTGAATTTACAATTACTGCTGTTACATTGTTGCGTATAGTTGGGCATTATTTCGCCCAGTTGTTAAAGGATTTGTCTCGTATTTCGGAGTTTTAGCCTCTGTCTGTTACTAATTTTCCAAATCAGGATCAACGTCAAGACACGCCGTATGGGCGGCTCGTATGGTGGGAAGATAACTCGTTCCTTTCTTCCTGCTTGTGTCAGCGCTCTGGCTGCATACGTCATGAGGAAGTGAGTAGTGTGACATACATGAGCAAAAGAGTAGGGACTGAGTGGTTAGTGTGTCCCTTAATAAATATTCATATAACTTATCTCACGAAGTCTGGTTCTTCAGTTTTCTCATATTTATTATCAGTATAGTAAATACCTACTTTCACATTGTTCTCAATATTGTCTAGAAATATATCTATTTCCCTTGTTTCTTCTTATAAAACCAACACAATGAGATCGAAGATTAACCGTGAAACTATTTCGTTTATTTGTTATTACTGAAGTGCAAGAAGGTACAATGTGTAATGTTAATATTTGCACCAATAATAATAATGCATTTTAAATTCAGACCAGTTCGTCTTGCTATGAACTTTCACACCAACATGAAAACTATTGGAGGACGTTATCCCTACATGGCTCAATACCAGGTAATATATATTCTTAACAACACATGACTCATCTAGAATTGCCTGAGTATTATTCTTTTATATCTTAAGAACGATGAAAACGACAGTCCTCCTCATATTTTTACCCTATAGACTGCATATTATCACCAAATGATTGTCTGCTTATTTACAAACCTGTCGCTGAAATATGTCTAGTTTTGTATTATTGATTTTACGTCCGCTTCAGGTTGGTTTCACAAACGATGGTAAACTGAACGGGGTCAAACTAACTGTCAACTGCGACCAGGGAAACACGGCTAACGACACAAATCTACGCCTAATACCGAAGTGGATGGACAATGGTTAATTGTTACAATTTTTTACTGAGGAGTCTTTTTCAAAATTCGACAAGAATGCAATCGCTTATATTAAAACAACACGTACTCGTCATTAATGTAATCAAATAACACGTAATAAGTATTTCGAAAACATTTAAAACAGCAATAACCGGTGTTTAGTAAGTTATTCTTCACCCTGGTCACTCGTTTCCGACACTTCTGTTTAACCGACATGTTCGTGTTTTAGTGTGTCAGAACCATTTACGTCCATCCTCCAACAATACTATATATCATGTACAACAATACATCACAAAGCAATATGTGTACAAGCAAGTACAGTGTCACTGTATATGTCCCCAGTATACTACTGTCCAGCCTGGGACTACAAGCCAATAGCAGTGAAGACAAACCTCCCCACCAACACCTTCTGTAGGGCCCCAGGTGAGACTATAGATCTTGCTTCATACTTAGAGAGTGTAAATTGGCACAACTTGGTGAATGAATGTTATGAAATGAGCTTGATTTTGCACTATACAGAGGATCTTCCAACAGCAATGCGAAAACGTATCTAGATAAACGCTGTGAAGATGTATCCAGAGTGGGGTGTAGTGTTTTAAACTGTCAAAAGTTGCCTAAACAATCACAATGTCAACTTTTGTCATTTTATCATTACTAATAAAGGTCAATTCAATGACAATGAACAACCGTATTCTTTTGGCAAAACTGCAGTAAAAACATCGTATAAATATTAGGCCACATAAGACCTTTTAAGCACATGAGCACATGCAAATGACATTAAATGTCACTACAGTTTGCATCATATGGATACTAGTTATCTGGTTTAAAATTACTACGTCATATGATTGTTGTTAAATGGCGAATATAGATAGTGTTCCTGCATTGTATCCAACCAGGGTCTACGGAGGCCATCTTCATCATGGAGTCGATGATAGAGCACGTGGCTAAGAGCCTCAGCAAGGACCCTCTGGACGTAAGGATCCTCAACCTCTACAACAAGGGACAGGTCAGGGAACAGTTCTGTGCACAGTTGAATCTCTCTAATCCGACAATCTGTCTAATCCGACATTATTCATACAATGCATATCCTAAACTTTGTACCGACATGGACATTTCGATTTTCGAGCCTCTTTCTATGACTTTAATAAGTTCATGTTTAATCATGTATTATACATGTACACGTATAAACATAATTTGGTATACAGCTGTGCGGTAAATACATCAAGCAATATCGACGGATTCTCATTGTTCAACTTGTATAATGACAGACAAATATGTTATTATGTCTCCAGACCACGCCAAATGGGATGGTGTTGACCTACTGTGACATCAGAGACATCATGACACAGCTGGAGAAGACAGCTGGTGTCCAGGCGAGGAAGCAACAGATTGAAGCCTTCAATAAGGTATTGGTTGAAGCGGCTTTGTAGTTTCATATATTTAAAAGGTTGTCTTAACAATGACTTTGGCGAGAGAAAAAATTTATGTGTAATCTTCAGGAAACCCTACTCTTTGATGAAAATAATACGAAGAATCTGTTTTTAGAATGATAAGTGTGTTAAGGGGTTGATGACGTCTCCTTTTCATACCTTTCGTATATGAAAAACACTGAAGTCATTTAACTAAAATTAAGTTCAATGCAAAGAAATGTATTGTTCTGAAGCAAATCGGGTTTCCTTAATTTTGGTGTGTTATTAGTATCATTTATTTTCCAAAACGCAACAGGTTGCTCAAGCCAGCACCTGTTGTCAATTTCATGCACGTGCACCATGAATTCGTTAATGCACGGGCGTTCTTGCTTGTCTGGTTGTCAGACTTCGTCTAGACATTCATTGTACACTGGGTAGTCTTTCGATAAGGCTGCAGTGTATTTTCTGTTAGAAGCTCTTCGAAGAGCAATTAGATATTTTGCTGTCTTCTTAATAGACAATTAGACACTAGGTATATTTTCGTTGTTAGGGATTGTGGATTTGGCTTGCTTGCTTTATTTAATAATTCGTTGCAAGGTCTTGCCAACACACGTTAAACCCATACTCACTCTAGTAATTTCCTGAGGGAACAATCGTTCGTTCTTGTTTTCTTAGACAGTTCATAGCTCATCTTTCCTTATTATTCACAGAACATAAGTTAGGTCACCTTTAGCTCATTTTATTTTCACATAGTAAGAGATTCACGTTTAGTTCCTGGATAGACATTTAAGAGATTCACGTTTAGTTCCTGGTTAGACATTTAAGAGAATCACGTTTAGTTCCTGGTTAAACATTTAAGAGAATCACGTTTAGTTCCTGGTCATATCAAAAAGCATTCATAGACACTTGAGTGAGTTTTCAAGGTTACAATACCAGTTTATATAATTAATTAAGCTTCCACTGCCAAACATGTATAACTTGAGATTTATAAACAACTAATCAGGGAACCTGATTGAGATAAACATGTATTCATTTCAGTCCCCTCTTTGATAACATTTTCAAAATCACATACATATATATCTTTTCATTAAGGCCGTTGCTCATAGTAGTTATGACACCTATAGATTTTTTGGTATCATCGATGCATAAGTTCAGAACTATCTATACTTACATGACTAAATGTACAGGTACATGCATCTATTTCAAGTTACGCAGTGTATCGTCCGTAAACAACGTTCTTTTATATTCAAAATAGTATATTAATATTATATTACCTTCTTTCATTAGATACCGATGATAGTTTTACTGTACATTTACTGTACCTACAGGCTAACAGATGGAAGAAGCGGGGTATATCTGTGCAACCTCTCCGCTGGGATCTGGACTTCAGAAATGCTGTCTACAACGTGTTCATGACCATTTACCATGGAGATGGGTCTGTTGCAATATCAATTGGCGGTCAGGAAAATAGTCAAGGCTTGTACACAAAGGTGAGTTCTGGCGAGACTAATAAAGATAAATTATTAAACTCTTTTAATTTCTACTCGCTTCATGGGGGACATGTTTGTAGTTGTAAAATGTTTTACGTAAGTTAGAATCAAAATTGTTGTTTATTTTTTTATACAAATATCAGATGATGCAAATCTGCGCCTTTGAGCTTAGTATCCCCATGGACTGTATCAAGATGAAAACCTCTACAACCCTGGCCAATGCCAACTCATGGCCCTCCGGAGGTAGCATTACAGCAGATGCTAATGGTCTGGTAAGTAATAGGTTAGTGGCGAAATGAGATAATGAGATTTTCTGCTGAATAAATTAAACCTAGTTCTAGAGCTCCCACACCCTTTACTTCTTTTACTTCATATCTACGGTCAGTTTGTCATATCATCTGAAGGTGATATCGTCCTCCTGAATCCTTGTAAGCCTTAAATTTCGCATATTAACGGAATATGTTATCTAACTCTTCGGAGGTTTCCAATATCAACATTGCTACACTACAATATCAGTAAAGGAAAGCAAAAAGATAAACATCGATATATCTTCAAATGCATGTATCTAGGGATTGATTGACTGCTGCACCCAACTCAAGACCAGGATGGCTCCAGTGAAGGCCAAGATGCACAATCCGACCTGGCAGCAGCTTGTGGTCGAGTGTTACAAGGAGGGAGTGGACCTGTCAGCTAGAGCTTGGTCAGTAGACCTCACCAGATTAGAAACTTAGCTTTTGTGTACATCGTTATACACTTTTCAGCCACTTTCTGAGTTTGAGAAACATACATTGGCTTATATGGCTAATGACATGCATGCACATCCATGAATTGATGAGAAGCACGATTACACACAAAAGCGTCAATTCATCATGCACTTCAGTCATAAAACAAACGACTTTCAGGAACATTTATATTCGAATTGTTGCCTATAAAGATGCTCAGTTGATCAAATATATCGATTAAATAGAAAATAGACTTAAATTGATAAATTGCGCGATGCATTAAATACACCTACACCAGAATGTCGGCAACAATGTAATTTTTTTATGACAAGTTGAAGACCCAGAGAAGGCAATAATTGATATGGACAAAATTGGGATAGGTCGTCCCAAAACAATTGTATGATAGTAAAAAGGGTTATACGATTTTTTAACATTTGTAATTGAACAACTTAGACTGCTTATATTCATGACCGTGATGAATACGTTGTCCTTTATTTCCTAATTTAAATGTTTGATATGCGTACCACAATAAACCTGATGACCACAATGAGCAAGGCATTACTTTTGATGAAGATGGTCCATGCATGAAATCAATGCAAGAATGTATAGGTGTTTAGCGTTACTCGACCCTCTCCATTACTACAGCCCCCACCCCACCGACATTCAGTACGACTACAACATCTACGGAGCTACTTGTACAGAGGTGGAGCTGGATGTCTTGACGGGAGAAAACCAGATCACCCGGGTTGATATTCTGTATGACTGTGGAGAGAGGTATGTATAACAAGTTAATATTCTGTATGACTGTGGAGAGAGGTAGGTGTAATACGTTGATATCCTGTATAACTGTGGAGAGAGGTAGGTGTAATACGATGATATTCTGTATGACTGTGGAGAGAGGTAGGTGTAATACGATGATTTATCATATATCTATCAATAATATGTGTTGTTTTGCATGTGTGATAGAGGCAAGGACAAAGCACCCATATTGCTGCCCGGTCCGCAAATCCATATCAGCCATATCAGACCGGTCCGCAAATCCATATCAATATCAGCCCGGGAGGACTTTTGGTTAGAGTTATCTCCCTTGCAGAGTAACGTCATTGGCAACATAGATATTATATTTGCATTACCAAAACGAAATTTTGAAGCTTTTAGCTGTAGATATTCTTTACAAACACCTGACTTTTTAATTTTTTTTCAAAACTTTTTATCCATAATTATTTTAAAGATATTTTTTTTGCCAGAGAAAAAAGTTTGATATATGACAAAAAGGTTACAAAATGTCATTTTTCATATCATACCTCATATCAGCCCTCGACCCATATCAGCCCTCTGGCCTGCGGCCCTCGGGCTGATATGGGGGTCTCGGGCTGATATGAGGTATGATATGAAAAATGACATGTTATAACCTCTAAATTCTGTATGACTGTGGAGAGAGGTAGGTGTAATACGTTGATATCCTGTATTACTGTGGAGAGAGGTAGGTGTATAACAAGTTGATATCCTGTATTACTGTGGAGAGAGGTAGGTGTATAACAAGTTGATATCCTGTATTACTGTGGAGAGATGTATGATAATATTTGTGTATAGGGAGCACTGACAGAAATAAATTATTGAAATATAATACGAAAATAGAAAAACACCGAAAAAATTTGACTAGTTAATATGTAACATATTTAATTCAAAGAAATACCGAAACGTCGCTATTGTCGAATAAAGAAGTTGTTCATCCATAGAATTACTCTTGTCTTACTTATACCATCAACCTCCGCCACTCAAACAGCTTATATATGAATCATGTATCACGTACAGTATGAACCCCGAGCTTGATATAGGCCAGTGTGAGGGCGCCTTCGTGATGGGTCTGGGTTACTGGCTCACAGAGAAGTTCTACTTTGATCAGAAGACAGGAGTCAACCTCACTGATGGAACATGGGTATATATGACATAACTGGCGATAAATTACCGATAGCATGCCTTAAACGTTATAAATGTTATGATAAAATTTTATATACATGTGGATAGTTGTCATTGATAAAATTTGTCACCTAGGCCGTATTTTGTCAGCTATACAAATCCATATGATATTGAAGATGATTCATCAAGTATCATATTTTGTTTCTAATGTATATTATCGGACTTTCTTACTTTTTCATTAAATTTTAAATTATTGTTTTCAATTGTTATCGATGATATGCTAAAGAAGGAATATATCTTAAATATTGATGACACATAATAAAAACCTAAGAAACGTTTTCGTTTTCGAGGCGGACGTTTACATTTATATATGTTTACAAAATTTCATTTTACATTACTCTCTAGGAATATAAGCCACCAATGGCGAAAGATATTCCGATTGACTTTAGGATTCAGTTGATGAAAAAACACCCCAACCAGCGAGGTATCCTGCGAGCTAAATGTAAGCTACTTTATTTAACGTTTATTTCATTTTTATGGACCAAAACTAAAAATATTTACCCCTCAGCTTATATGTAGTTGAGTAGGCAAATAACTCGACATGCATCTCAAGCGTCTCATCGCTCTAATGATATTTTATGTATGCTTCATGTTTGAACTACGTGTACCTTTTGTCAATAGTCAATTCATTTGTTTAATTAAAGGTGCTGTATCATACTTGCAAGCGGTTCAGGATGAAACTTAGCTATTGAGAAATGAAATACATCACTTTGTAGAAAAATCTTTCGTCGAAATTTTGACATCATATTTAGATTGTTTAATCAACAATAAACAAACTTATTTCGACGCTTCAAGCACAGTACCCTCGTAGACAGGGCATGTCATTTAACGAACCCGCTTTTGGTGACGTAATCATTATGCTTGTAGGATTTACACCGTGTCTCAACTACCGTAATTGCGTTCGATGGGTATCAACTTTGACAGCAACGAATACCTAATTCGGAGAGAAATAAAATTAAATCTAGTTGAGCGCGACAAAGACGATTTTCAAGCGTACATTTAGAAACCGGAAGTTTAGAAATGGCCACACTTGATTCGCCCTTATGTCGACTGCCGTTTCGTTATTTTTTTGTACATTATCTCCTATTTCATGAATTTTGGTCCGATTTTCTCAAGGTTGGTCGCTAAATTTTTCTAAAAATACAACGTATACATTAAAAATACTTTTAAAAATAATACAAGTATGATATAGCATCTTTAATGTAACTATGACAAGCAATAATGACTATGATAATCAGGGCTATACCGAGGGAAAATCATGATAATCATTCAAACTTTATTGTGATGAAATTGCATTTTTTTAAAACAACTTTCATCCCTTTTAATAAAACTGACTTACAATCTCAATCCATATTTTCTCCAACACATTCTGTAATCGTTGTTCTATCCTGTTATTTAATGATTAAAGAAATACAGTTTACTTAATTTATGCCACATTTGTTATACATCTAGATTTTTATTACAAAAGACAACCAGTTTCGTTGCTTCGGTAAAAAGCCTCTTTGGTGTTGGAATGCCGATTATGAAGAGAAAACATTGTATGCAACTCTTTATTTACATGTATGTATGTGTTTGTTTAGCATTAAGGCAATATATGTATGTCACTACCAGGTGCCGGTGAACCACCTCTGTGTATGGCTAGTTCTGCTCTGTTCGCAATTAAGTACGCCATACAGGCAGCCAGGAAGGATGCAGCCAAGGATGTATTCTTCCCGCTCAGTATGTACAGTATTTTCAAGTCGATCAATGCCTAAGTTTCTAAGATTTTATAGGATCTATTTAAAGAGAAACTGCCATAATGGTTGTGGTCATAAATGATAAACTTTATCAACGGGGCCATTTAATGAAGAAGTTGTTGAAAGTTGCTAAAACCATCATTTAAAGTTAATATTTTAAGTACAGTGATATTATTTGATACATTGTCACATTTATCATTAATATTAATATATTAAGTATTTTAATTAATATCACAATATATGTCATTTTTTTGTATCAAAGCTGACAATACGTCTCCTAATGACATAATTGTCACAAATTGTCATTAATGCCTATTGCTTAAGTGACATGAAATCACACTTCCTGTTTGAGATTATCCAGTTTATCCAAACATATTTCACTGTGCATGTTATAATATAAAATTTACACACTTATTCATATGTATATACATGTTCTAATTTATTAATTTTTCAATTTATTAAACATACATTTCTAAATATTGTTATCGATGTATTTCAGATGGCCCTGCTACGGTGGAAACTATCCAACAGCAATGTATGACAGACATCTCACAACTCGTGTTTGGAACATGAAGAATTGAAATTACCTCGTCTACAAATCGTGCTTATTCTATATTAGTCATTACTTTTGAAAATAATTATTAGACAGTTGTCTTAGTTCTTCTGATTTATGTTATAGTTCAAAAGCCATTAAAGAGCCACTCCGACGAGAGTTGGTATTCGTATGAGAGAAATTTTCCTTCAAACCTTTAAAATACCATCACACGACAGATATTTTTTTCTCTATTATACTATCTAATATATTTTGACAAGAATGGAAGAAACTTTTAATTAATGCCCAAGGACACATGGGGTCTTAATGTTTTGTCAATAAACGCGCTACGGAAAATCCTATATTTGGCAGCTTTGGTTATTCGAAAGTTATATTTGCGCAAACAACACACGGGTCGAGTTGACGCACAAATAACACTGCATTTGACACGGATGTTGACCAAACCGTATTATTAGCACCATCATTTACATAAGTTGTAATGATTTAAAATTACATTTTCCATTTAAAATTCAATGAATGACACCGTTTTTGAACACATATATTGAGATAATATCAATTTAATTACTACATTCTAGATACTTGTTTGTTTATTCATTAATCTTTTGCTCAAAAGAATCTTAAAACTAAACTCTTATCTGCAAAAATATCTATCGACATGGAGGGAAATTTCCTCGTTTATGGTATGATTTTTAGTAGAAGCTTCTCTGTTATTGAAATTGCAAAAGAATAACCATCGCTAACCAAATAACTTATTATTCAATTGTTCAATATTAAACCAATATATTTGCAAAACTAATATATGTGACAGATACGTAAATATCAAGTGATGGGTTTATTTTGAATTTATCAATATTAAACACGATATTTGCAAATCTAATATATGTGACAGATACGTGAAAAATTGGCGATGGTTTTTGCGGGTGTTAAATCGTACAGCAGGCAATAAGTATAAAATCCTTAGAGCTTACCTTTTCCAGTTAACAAATTAAAATATATATCAAACGGGCTATTTATTGAAACAAATGTTTTTCAAGTGATTTGCCATACATTTTAAAAGATTTAGGGCCTCGTATAAGCTTTTGCCATTGCGGGTATGATCCAAAATAATGTATAACAAAGTGGGAAATTCAAATAAGTTATCATACTATCGAAAAGCAGAACTCGAGAAAGCCGACCCTTCTTATTGATCGGTACACAGACAAAACGTTAAAGGGGCAGTAGCACGTTTTTTGATAATTTCATATTTTAAAATTTTCACTGACATTTGTATGCTAATGCTAAATGTATTATTTTGATAAAACTCATTACACAAACCGATCAGCTATAATCAGGGGACAATGTATGAAGATTCACATAAAATCCATTGGCGGCCATTTTTTGTGAACACCTTTAATTAATTTTCTGTGAGAATAAGGAATCGCATGGCTAAACTTTACATTATATATTTGAATTATTACAGCTCCATTTAGTTTTCATACATTGTCTTTCAATTTGGAACCCTTAATTTTCATTTTCCTGACATCACCTCATATTCCCCCTAAAAAACGTGCTACTGCCCCTTTAGCCTTTATAAACAAAGTACATTAAAAAAGGAAAGGAAACACTATTAGCAGCTTGATAAAATGTAGGAAAGTAGAATGTTAAATCAGATCTGAATTGAAAGTAGAATGTTAAATCAGATCTCTCGTTTTTTGCTTTAACAATGATATAATTGCTCTCTACAATGAAACTCAATTTGTTATACTAAACCAAAATCTAGACAGTATACTGTTTTAAGCATGTGCATGTGCTCAAAATCCCTTCTGTATTTGAGCCTTTAATCTGTAGGTAAAATGACTAAACGAAAACAGAAAGCACATTACAGATATTGTTTTTGGCTGTCAAAAAAAAAATATAAATCATAGTCAATGCCATCACACACCAGGACAACCAGTTTATTAGAACTTAGTCATTACACCGACATCTAATTCGATATTCAGACTGGTAAAAGATTCCCATATGTAACCAAATTGAACATGCCTTTATACTTAGTAGACTAATTACTATAATAAGGAATAAAATAGTATTTGTTTGAAGTTCTCATGTTTCGAATTGATTCGTTGAGCTAATTGAACACCATGACCTTCGTGTGTTGGGCGACTCGTAGACCTATATAGACATGTGTAAAGTATTATGACAAAACGTAGGCACTTGAATCTTAATGGTTTAATGATAAAATGGTAACATCGCTTATCGGATAAAATAACACATTATAGCTAAAATGGATGGAATTATCATGAAAACGCCCTCATGTTATCAGAAATGAGCGGACCGCTGCAAATGATAATGGCCCGCTAAACCTTGACGACGGGCCAATATCACTTCGTAGCCAAGTGACGTCACATTAGAATTGAGTTTTGAACTCTTGAACAAATATGGCGACCGTATAAGCGTATTAACTCGAATATTTTGAACAAATTTAATTACTTTCTTTTACCTTAGGACGCGAACTTTCGGCATATATCATCCTAAATATCATGTGACAATAGAACGGCATTAACTTATCGAGGATTTAAACAAATTTAAAAGGATTATCATTCTTAGTTGTAACCACTTAAGAATTGACTTCAAAATTTATTAAGTTCATGGAGGTATAAACTTAAAAACCGCTGTGCAAACTGTGTAAATCCGCGTAGCACAAATTCGATGTTTTAATACGTTTATTTGCTCCAAATAAACACAATGCAACAAATACTACTGCACTATTTACGCGAACGAATTCAACTCTCAACAAAACGAGAGAGAAAAAATGTCAATCAAAACGTCATTATTATTTAAGCTCCGCCTACGACTAGTTCACCAGCCAATGAAAATTCACAACGGAATCACGCAACGTCTTGTCACGTGGCCTTGACATTCCTAGTGTCAACCGTTGTACGTAAACACAGACTCGCGACTGTTGGATTCGGGATGAAAATAGCCGATTCGACTATCGTAGGTGCCATATATGTGGCTTAAAAGCTTAAAAGCAATCAGATCAAATCGAATTAAGTTTATGTTAAACGGCACAATTCTCTAATCTTGTTGAGAAACAAAGCTCGAAAGTGCGGCATTTCAATGGCCGATCCCCTTGCAACAGCCGCGACTGCGGGAGAGGGAAAACGACCGGGTGTATTGTTATGAGGCCGTGCCATTTATCAAAGAAACTATAAAATATGTATTTGATATAAGCTATTTGTAATTTGTGTCTTTTTACCGAACTGGTACAGCATAAAAAACGTTACTTGTTTACGAATAGTTCCGTCATTTGGGGCGTGGCTAAGTGTGAATGGGCGTGGCTAAATGTGATGTGACGTCAAGAAATTAAGTTTATGCAGGTATGAACTGAATTTCTGTTACAGTGTTCAGCGAATCAGATACACGGATAACAAATGACATTTATTTTTAACCCTTATAGTGCCCGGCCTTTGACGCTATGCGCTCACGCAGTGCCGCTAACTTTTGGAGTTAACTCGAGATTTTGGTCAACGTTGTACAAATAATGTCGCTGAGGCGTAATCTATGTTCGGAAATTAATGAAATTTTAAGTGAAGAAAGCTGAGTTGTTTCCCATTCTATCAATGTAAATTTGGATCATAAATGGCAACAATAAAAACGAATTTAACCTAATTATAAACGGCAGAGACGTTTTTCATGCAAATGTTCAGCTGAGGAACGTTAGCATACCCTGATTTCATCGATTGTAATTAAATTGCCGTTATCTACAAAGTAATTTAATTGTTATTTATCAAGAAAGCGGATGTCAGTGATCACGTTGATGTGTTTACTTTCTACATGCGATCGATTGTTCACGAAATAATACAAGTTATCTTTTTGTTTTCATTTGTTGAACATTGTTCGCCGTGACGTCATTGACAAACAAAGTGCAGTAAACGTACTGTGCACGCAAAGTCCTTGCAATTTTTCCACAGCCCGTGCACATGACTGAATTTCCATTCACAGAAAGTTATGGATTCATTCTTGAAAATTATATAACTTTCGGAAACATTAGAGCTGAAATCATGTTGCTATCACAAGGTCGAAAACAAAAGCAGTTTCAAGCAGACAGAATCATGATTTGAGTCGCATTTTTGCAAGCGCATAAACAACTCAATATTATATTGTTGTACAATAAACTAAAACGATGAAAAAGTACAGATTATTAAAATAGAATTCATAAGCAAACTATTGGAACAGTTTCTCATGTATGTTCTCACAGAAAATTCAAAACGATCGATCAGACAAAAGCGCGAAAAAATAGCGAGAACACATCACGGCAGTTTGCCATTGCGAATTTGGTAGATTTCCTTTTCCACGTACATTTTACCATTGGCATGTATTTTCAATCACAATCACAGTTTGAATTGTGGTAAACATATATATATTATAACCTTCAATAAATCCATAACATATCAAGCAAATTTGGTCACTGCCAGACGTATATCAACTATATATATTCTTTCGAGTTAAAATATAAAAAGGAAAATACCAGCTCGGTTTAATAAATTATAGAAATCAAAATTAGATTAAAAAACAAATCTAACTATAATTTACCCTGAATAACACAAAGGAAGGTTGCAAACTATATATACGATCAACTGGATATAATGTCTTTATTTGACATGGAAGAAAATGACTAAAATATTTAGAAGATAAAAACAGGCCTGCTTCCCGAAAATGGCCGACTTGATTGACGCGTCGTCCACTCGCGGCGTTATGCACGATGAAATTCGCGCATTAAATATGGTGGGAAGGTTGTCGTACTTCAGTGTTTACCCTTTAAATTTCTCGTGTGCCTAAAATTTATCAAGCAAAAACTTTTATCGATAATGTTCTTCATCTCTATCGATGTTTTCGAAAGCCAACATTGACGCTCTTCAGCATCGTATGTTACTGGCCACGCCCCTAGCTCAGCGAACAATCGGTTTAAATTTTGAGATCATATATTGGTGAATAGACCAGTAATTGTTTGGTTTTTGATAAAACTTTTAAAAGCACACAATTTGTTTCACATTCCCTATTATATCAGATTGAATATTGCATCCAGGGATTCATTCATAAATTCATAAATCAATGATAAATAAATAACTATGTTCTTAATATATTTCACGAAGTTAATCAACTTAAAAATCATATTGAGACTAGATACCCCTTAATTTTGCATAATTTCAAATTAAAATATGGTAAAAACTCTTTATCATTTGGATGAAATAATTCAAATGAAAAAAATAGATTGTTAAAATGGGATTGAATTATTAGAGAAAATAGAATAAAATATAATATAAATCGAGGATGTATACAGATGTATACAAAATGTATATTAATGTATTTTTTTCAATAAACATGCATGTTGATATTCATTATAGGCCTAAAATAGGAAATGTGCGATGGCTCTTATAAATTGAAAACATGCGCCTTGATCACTGGTGTTTTTTTCATTTGATATATAGATTCAAGGAATAGTTTACTGTATGATCACTTTCCATCTGATAAATTTCGTACATAATTTCCAGAATACCACTTCATTTTATTCCTGTATTCCAGTATTTTTGTAAGCGTATCATAATAATTAGATATATATATGGCTTTGATAAATATAAGAAAATGTCCAATTCATTGAGAAAGACAGCAAAACCAAAGCTCGACATGACAAGAGTCAGCCGTCATCATCTAGATTTTTATTGCCACGGTCACTGTCATTGTAATCAAAGGATTTTTAAAATATTTTTTTTATTTCGGCAACAGGGGATTTCCCGTACTTTAAATAGCGCTAATGGTCGCGAGCAAAGTAGACCGGATATGACGGCAGATCATGCGAAGACGTCACGACTCGCGTGTCTCGTGCTGTTCACCAGACGACAGGTGATTGTTCCGCGCCGAATAAAACGTTCGAATTATGATTTTAAAAAAATCTCGTAATCCTTGGGTTGTCTATCCCTCAAATAAAGCGATTGAAATTCCCCATAAATTTGGAAATAGAAAAATATTACAATGGCATATGATTGACATTATTTTGTCACAATAATTGTGTTATTTTCATAGGTAAACATTCACGGCCAAATATATTTATCCAGAGTAATTAACATTATGGAAACGACTTTTGCAATCCGTTGAATTCTATTCTATATTTAGCACATTTCGAGGCAAACAGATATCAAAATGGCAATGTGATTTACTCTATCGTTTCACTAAAACCAACAGACGCCCGTACCACATTAGCTCATAGAAATAAGATCTCACGAAAGTGGTATCTACAATGTCACCGCCATTCTGTCAACAAAACAGGCGCGCAATGCAACGTGTACTACGTTTTAGAATTATACGTTTTGCTATCTTGCACTCATCAAATCATGAAAACATGGACTCATACATAAACAAAAATAAAAAAGCTATCTTTCGATGGTATTTTCAGGTAACGTTACTTATTTGTTCGATGTAAATGGGCTGTCAGTATTGGGAGGTCGCGAATCATTTTGAAACTTTTTTGTACCGATCAGGTTTGTCTGTGACCCGAAGTGTTTGAATGTTTTACTATGCGGTCCCGCAATGTTTGAAATTACGATAATTCACATGATACGCATGACCTGAACATCGTTTATAAACTGTAGAGAATGTATCAGTCATTTCATTTCTAGAACAAACGTGGGTGTATCAAAATATCCAAATTAGAATTGGGTGTACTCTGTCCGCTGCCAGTTTGACTGGCCATTTTGTTTATTTCCATTCAAGGCAGTGACATATGCTGGTTTGCCAAATACTTCGGAAAGCGCTGCTGCACATTATTGCTAATTGATTACCGTATTCGTGTAAGATATCGATTTCAGTACCCATTATAGCATGTTTTGTCAAGAATTTACGTTTGAAACAGAAATCTATGAGCAAGTTATGAATCAAAGTAATTTCCTCAGTCAAGGAATGATGGCCATTTTTATCAAATCAAAAGTAGTAATTAATTAAGTCGGTTCATTAAAAATTAATATGCATTTTCCATTGTCAATAGGTGATTTCAAAACTAGAGATACTGTAGATTTTTGTAATACTTTGGATTTTTCCTGTTTAATTAATTTTTGTCTGTTATGCTGGTGAAATATCTACACATGCATTTGAGAAAATTAACCCCCATCGGCCATGCCCAAGAACCATATGTGTCCCAAATAGGTATTTTCATAAAACCAATTTTCTCTGTTAATATCAGGTTTTGTAGTACAAAAGTGGTATCAAATTAAATCTAATTTGACAGTGATTCTGAAAATGTGGGTTTAGATTATAATTGGTTGAGATATTTTTACCCATGCATTGAAGAGGATTAACCCCTATCGGCCATGGTCATGGACCATATGTGTCCTTATCATTGTATTTTGTTAAAAACTTAATATCTCTGTCAATATCAGGTCAAATAGTGTAAAAGTGGTATCACATTGATGACTTTGTTATGGAGATTATTTAAAAATAGGTGTGAACTTCAATTGATTGATATAATTTTTCATTTGCATTGTAGAAAATTACCCCCAATGGCCATGCCCAGGGACCATATGTGTCTCGATAGAATTATTTAGTGAAAAGCATTATATCTCTGTTAATATTGTGTTCTATATTGCAAAAGTGGTACCAAATTGAAGCTATGTTTATAGAGATTCTAAAAAAATGACTGTCAACTTGAATCGGTGCAGTAGTTTTTCAACTGCCAAGGCTGAATATTGGATTATGGCTAGGGACCATATATGGTCCTGCGGCATTATGGGGAGTTTGGGGGGAGGGGCACATATATGGTCCTGGGGCACTATAAGGGTAATGGTAAATTTGCGTAGCCTGAATTAGTTTTATCTTACATTTGTCAAAGACGATTTTTTCATAAAAATTCGAACTGTTCTTATATTCAGTTTAATTATTAAACATATCTTTGCATCAATTAGAGAGTTTCATGATGCAGATTGAGAATGCTTCAGTTTTCTCATTCAACGGCTACACTCCGTATGGGTTCGAATCAGCCAGATGACGATCGCGATTATGACGTCATCCTTCACTTGTGACGTCATAGTGTGTGTCGGCTGTGACCCAATGCTTATTTTGTCGTTTTTATTCATGTACAAGTGTAACTAAGAGTAAAAGAGTAAAATGCGTACATAAGAACAAATTCCATCCATTTTAGCTATAATAACGGTAACGCAGTTTTTCAGGGCATTATCATTTGCCCAAGCCCGCGGTCTTTTCAACTGCCCTCCTTCGTCGGGCAGTTAATTGAAGACCTTGGGCTTCTGCAAATGATAATGTCCTGAAAAACAGCGTTACCCTTATATTAGTGTAATAAATTTAAAGAAAGTTGATAATCTGTTTTTGATTATTCATTTTTCTGCCCCCGATTCCTGTGACACGAGTGTCCCATTGACTGTTTTCGACATTTGAGCCCTCGTATTTACACACTTCAATCCCACAATGCATTGAGCTTTGAACCTCCTTGACTTTAGACTTTAGACTTGTTAAATCGCTTCCAAATCATGATCGGAAAATTCAATAAAGATATTATTAATGCTCTTCCTGCGTTTGTTTATTTTGGTAATTTTCATAAAGGATTGAATACTCACGGGGTGTCTCTTTAAGTATGTATTAAAATTAATGATCATCTCTATTATTTTTAACAAGATAAAATATCAGGCGTAATTCAAGGAAAACTTGCAAAAACTCTTAGGTTAGAAACAGACTAAGGTTTGGTCTAATATTTAAGATTTCAATAAAAGTTATATTTCAAGGATGACTAGAGTTTAATCCTTTAATTACTTCGATTTAGCGTCGTCTTTTAGTTTTGTATGAGAGTTTGATGTATATTTATGAGTAACTATGAATAACTACAATATCTTATTTTTTCGAATTGATGAAATATTATGCCATATTAAATATTTGTCAGGTTTTACCATTTTAACAATTTATATGATTCTGCTATCTTGCCGTGTTTGATATTTCTAATTTTGTTTTGTATATTATAATTTAATAGTGTCATAATGTCAGCCAACCAAAAATCAATTTCATAATGTGTTGTCAAATAATGATTTGAGATTTTACCTTTCAATAACGAACATAGGAAATCATCCATGAAATGTAAAACCGTGAATGACAGACTATGTTTGTCTCTCTCTGTTTTGTTATGAATGTTGTTTGATCGAAAAATACCAACTGTTACTAAAACAATTTTATCATCGCTTATTTGTAAAATTTGTAATTTATCTTTAGCAGAAAAATAGAAGTAAAATGGAAAATAATTTACGACCAAGGAAATATGACACCACTGTTCGATATGTTTTCATAGTTTACTTTTATAATTTACTTTTTATTAATGATATAATTACGGCTGGGGATGGGGAGTTGGTTCCACCTAATGTAGGGTCCTTACCCTGGATTTACACTAGTTGTTAGACGCACTGTTAAGATTAGGAAATCTGTTTTATGTACTCTTATTGGGGAGAAGGTTATAAATGAATCTGTTATTTTATGACATTAATTGTTAACAGTGAATATGGAAGAACTAGTTCTATTGAACGTTATAAGCATTTTTAATGTGATATTTACCCTGATACATACTATTGTCCATTACATGTCAAGACATTATTGGTCCGTTATGCCTAAATTCCGATGTGGATTTGCTCAGATTAAAATTATAAAATATAATAATTGTATAAATGATATGGAATGTTAATAACATGTGTTGTTTCACTGTGAATTATCTGAAGACCAGAGATATTCTCTTTCAATCAATCTGTTATGCCATGCTAAAATTTTAAAGATAGATCGGATTTAAACAAATGTGATTTTTTTTCAATTTTGATATGTGTTGTGATACAGCCCGAATCTGTCGTTTTATTCTAAAACGTATAAAAGACTTGTTGTGTAGTTAAATAGTGTTTTTTTTGTCTTTTATCATTATATTTTGAATGGTTCTGTACATATTTTATAAACGAATGAAAAAGCATATATATCAATGTCGTATGTAATCGTATGTAAATGTATTTTAGGTAGGTGCAGAAATGAGACTTCAATAAATTATTTTATGTAGCTTTGTCTCATTAATTCACCACAGTCAAAAGGCATCACGGAAATAAGTGTTAAATATAATTGAACCGATTTGTTTCTTTTCTCTCTTCTTAATTGTTCAATATCGTGCAAACAGTAATTATTACAAAGGTTAACCCTTACACCCCATAGAACCCAAAGAAGCAGAGTATCACATACATTTACAGACACGTTAATATGCCTCAAACTTACGATAACAAATGTAGTTGAACCTAGTTTATCGAGCGTAGCCACAAAAACACTAACGTGATGAAATTGTGAACGGTTTTCGTAACTACGTAAAACAACGTTTCATTACAATTTGGTTCACTGCGTGTATGTACGATTAACTGCACACTAGAACGTTATATTTAGTAACAGAATAACGGAATATTGAAATTGTATCACGTATAAGCTACGTTCTGGTAGGTTTAACTACGTTGAGCTACAGTTAAGATCAATAAGCACTTCATTACGTTGAAGACGATTACTTACAAAACAGGGTAAACAACGGTTAGTTTCGCTAGATGGGTCTAAAAAGAGGCACGTGTGGGGTTGGTTTTTGCGCATCATTTATACACCTGGAAAAGAGTAAGGCATCACAATTATTCATGATATCTTTTCCATTTTTTACAACCCATGTGAACAGATTAGAGTTCAAAGATTAACACTCCTAAACAATGTCCTGCCTTCACCAAGAACATCACAGCTATTTTGCATCATCAAGTATTCAATCAAACTGGTAATACAATGTCATTTACATAACGAAGAGGTCACAATGCTTTAATATCGCTGCCTTATGGGTAGTGCAGTGTTACAAATTTACCAAAACGAGATTTGGTATGTTATAAGTAAACTTTAAAAGCTTATCGACTCGTGTATATATATATTTGAAATATCTGCAGAATCTGAGTCAGTTTCTGTTTATTCGTAGATCTACTGATTAATAAAGTACAAAAACGGCGTTTCAGGAAAGAGGGAACGTTTTCAGCTTATGTTTGGGTTCAATGGGTTTACACAATATACTGATTTTTATCATAGTTTGTAGATTTTGATAACCAACACAAATATATATGTATTTCTCAAACGATGATATATTTCCGTAAGAATTTTGATCCAGTAAATAGTGATCTTCTTTGGTTTATTCTGGGATCAAACAATATCCATGACACTATGTGTAAAATCAGTATCAGTGATAGTGGCTAGTATTACGTTATATGATTTGAACGTTTCAGAATATCTGTTTATATGTTTATCAGTAGAATGCTGAATTATTCATAGCAGAGAAAAGGACCTATTCATCGAGCCATAGTTTAAAGAATAAAATTCGTTTACATAGCCAACTTTTGAACATTTTCAAAAAATAAATCCCAAACTACGTTTTTCTATACCTACGTTTTCAATACGGATAACCACAAGTAACTACGAACAACTAAACTGAAGTACAGTGTTCTACGCTGGGATCACTACGTTTATAGACGCAAGTGTGACTGGAGCTTTAAGAGGTGAAGAGGTTAAAGGAGACACGTCAAAATATGATATCAAACAGTTCCTAAATCATCGTACGTAGCATGTTAATCTACCTGAATCTATATGTACACTGAAAGCGCTACTATACAATCTCAAAGTTCACCATCAGATTACTTGTTGCATAAATCTTCATTTCGTCTACAAAGAGTTATTTATTTGTCAGTGCTAGTTATTCTTTTTTACACCACGTGGTGTGGTTATCAGGTCAATATCAGAGGTTAACTATTTCGTATAACCAGGCGTGCGATGGTTATATTGTATAACCTTACCTTTTCACATCCAATGTGCGTTTGGTCTATGCGTTCTCGGTTTGATACCAAAATGAAGTTCGGCTTCGCCTCACTTCTTTGTGGTATCGCACCTCGAGAGAACTTAAAACCACTGTGTATTAGGGTACGTCAAGGTACCCAACACCTTGAAATGTTGACTTTGTATCAAAGACATTTACGAAAGAATACATAATATCAAAACAATTTTGAAACGTAGTTTATTTAGAGATTTATAGCTTATTTTACTATAAAATGCACCACGTTGTGATATCATTTTGTGCTTTGTGCTTATCCATGATGAATGCAAACCTCAAGGTCTCCTAGTATTTTCATCATAACATTCACATACACATATTCACGTCGTTCTCGGTTAGCTAAAAGCTTCAGCAAGTAGGACACAGAATGAAAGTGAACAATGTTCCCAATCCTTTGACAAGCTAAACTCTGTTCCATGCATATGGTCTTTGTTGAATTATCCATAATAAGGTCGACTTTAATGTTTGGATAGTCAATCAATTGTCCATATGTAGCTATAGTTCCTGAAACAAAAGTGTATCGTCAGTTGTTAACACCGGTGATCTTTGTAAATTGCTTATCGATGTTTGACTTTATTGCTTAATGTTGATCTCTCTCTAGGTATAAATATTTTTTCTAATTTTATTTCCAAACATTTTGAATCTGAATTTTGAATAATATTAGACTATAATTTTAATGGACCAATCATATTTTAAAATAGATAATTGTCGAATAATGTGATTAATTATAAAAAGAAACATGTTAAATTAATTTCAGAGTAATAAGCTTATTATAACACCTTGTTACATTATTTATCAATATTATGTACAAATTGCTATATACTATATACTTAATAATACTGAAAATAATAATTACATTAACAATCATTTTTCAACAGCAAAATTCTTAAATATTAACTTGGTTGTTGACAGCTTGTTTTATACCGTGTAAACCCTCTGTAACATACTTCAGCATTTTCGTAGATCCATGCATAAATAACATTCAACAGCAAATACACGAATATACTTAAAAGTTCAACTCACCTTAACTTCCTCCTGAGAAGACCTTGAAACGCGGCCATAAATTTGTTCAAAACAAGAGACCACTTCATTTTCGTCTCTACCTTCAAACCATGTGCTTTCGATTGTGTACAACTCGTGCGATGTGATATTTACTTCAAATCCGTGCATCGCAAGATGAAATTGCTTCATAAAGAGGGAAATATTTGATGGACTGAATAGTGTATTAAAAATAAGAATATCATTTGCCATAAATAACAATGTAGAATTTTGGTGTTTTGTGTAAGTCGAAACAATTAAAAACAGATTGCTTCTTGCTCAGATTTGTCTTATTGACAACTTCGCCATGACATGCTCAATCTGCACGTGAAATTCGCGTATTGTGCAAATGGAATGTTAAGAAGTTGATCGTGGTTATTTAAGTTTTACCCCATAACAACAACTATCAAATACATTTTTAACTTAATATTTGGTTGATGTTCTACTTTTGTTAAAATGCAAATTGGTAAAGCCATGTGGTGTATGTGAGATAATGACCACATCCTCGTAGCTATCGGATATAACCTTCTCGCTGTCGCTTGAAGGTTATATCCGATACCTACTCGGCTGTACATGAAGGTCATTATCTCAACCATAGTGTCATACACTCATATAGAATCCATGTAACTCATTTCAAAATGAAGGGTTATGAAAATTACACATAACTTATTTCCGTCATTTTTGTTATTCTGTCTTTTGACATCATGTTAATTTGAAAAGTTCTAAAATTATCCATAGACCTTCAGTCCCAGATACATCTTATTACTGGGCTCGTCAAAGGTAGTATAAGGTAGATATAATCCACGTCCACACAATACTCTTTCGTAATTGTTTTCCTAGTAGTTATACAAGTTTCTCTTCTTTCACATTTTCATTCATAGGAATTCTCCTGTTTATTGATAATGTTGTTGGTTCTACGATCAGTAATATTTCCCATGTACGTGTTTTCACCACGAAAAACGAAATCCCTGTATTATATAATACAACAGATAAAAACAACGTTTCAACTGTGGACGCACATTGTGAGGGCACCTGAAGCAGGTTAGACCAATCTAAAGATTGAGGTTAGACATACCTCAACCCAATTTAGGAGACAAATTATACAGCCCTTATTATGGATACACAGACTCGGGTCGGTTTATATTTCAGTATGAGATTCACCGCTTGAAGGCGTCTTCTGGGAGCGTAGACTGGCACATCGCCTAACAAGTTCTATGCAGGAGTCTGCTCCAGCGAAGTCGAACGGTAGGTCATATATCCTCCTGTTAACTTGCTTCCACTTTGAACCTAGGCGGTGTGTTGTTATAATGGTCTGGTGGTTACTGCGGGCAAAATACTTGGCGAATCTGTTCCCCAGCTGTCCTAGATCCTTCTGATAGATACATTACTGTTGCGGGATTATGTCATGTGCATATATCAGCATCTCTTACGCGCGTCTTTTTGGCATGATTACTTATTAAGTGTATAACAGCACCGTCGAGTGAGATAAAGCGATGAAAGAATCTTGTGGTTAAAACATCAAGTAGATATTTCGACACCAACGTATATATACCTGAAACATTAGAAAGCTGAATAGATACAAGGCTGTGCAAGTAGTAGTTTCAAAGTATTGGGTAACATTTGTAATTGAAAAATGCATTTTTCTAAGTGATTATAGTGTTATATGGAACTTCATATGTTAATGTTATACCTTGCTACTGACTGTTGTAGTTACCTAATTGATGCACTTCAAACAAGCAGTATCTTTTAAATTGATTTAAAAATGAAAAATCGTCACAATATTGATTCATACTTTACATATACATATCCACATACATAGATTGACGCTTGCTTTCTAGAACAAAAATTCATCATGAAATATGCTTGTTGTGAAATATGATAATAACATTCCCTTCACAAGACCTTTATCAATGGCAAGTGACGTCATCGCCCTGTCAGTACCGGCGTCTATATAGATGTGGCCCACACAGTAGGTAGTTCACAGGTAAATTACCTGTTTATGAAGTGTAAGTAGAAAACCAGACAGCGGCTAACAACGATATGTAACACACAACTCAGTCGGGGCGAGCTAGGGCAGGAGACAGGTTGTACAGTAGTGAAGGATATTCCTGACTGATGCGGATATGTCGAGTTATACGTCCATCACAGGTACGTTTAATGTATCGCGATCTACAGCGTGTTCGACACTACTGGTCTAACTGTGAACTAAGCAAACTTCCGATGTTGATAACTCTACAATATCTTTGACGCTGCATATAGAGAATACTAAATGACGTCCAGTTTAATTACATTTTATGAAACGAGTCGCTGAGCATTTTACCAACGAAAGCGACCTTTTCAGATCGTGCTACGAGGTACTTAGGTATGTTTTACACTGAAATTTTTAACAGTTTGAGAGCAATTACAATGTTTAAATCCTGATCATGTAGCTTTATGAACCAATATAACAACCCTAATAGTTTCAAGTATCTTAACAATTTCGCAGCTGTTATAACGAGATTTGAAGATGCATTCGTTCGCTCCATAGAGCAAGCACCCTATTGACTGATTGTACGTTCTCTTTTACATTTATACAGCGATCACTTGCTCATAGCGGCCCGCTGCCGATCTAATTATCTCCCTGGCGAAGTCCAAACTCGTCAGCAGCGAATACTACACTCTACCAGATTCTTTTATGTTTGCAGATTCAAACCCAGCCATGGTGACCATCAACAAACGCTGGTTCATTCTGACCATCGGGGTGACCCTGCTCGCCTTCATGATTGGGCTGCTGATTGGTCTGTACGCCCCGGAGCGCTATGGGTCCAAGTCGGACACGTTACTCGGGACACTGACCAGACCCGCTGACCAGTACGTTAGTGACCAGCTCATCAACGGCGTGGATGCAGGGAATATTGACAAACATTTGAAGTGAGTTTTCTACTTGAAGGCAAATAATTTTTTTAATGGAAAGTTAAATTAGTTTGACGTATTTAGTTCTTGGAAGATAGAATGATATATAATGAATATATTGGTCAAGCGTTCAACAATGTACAATGTTGGTATTGAGAGAGTGCTTCTCGATATACCACTGGAAAACATGGCCGGTCAACTTCAGCTTGTCTACGTAACATTCTGCTTTGCTTTAGTTCAGACATTAAACATACAGTGTATATATATATAAATAAATAGAAATGTGGGTTATTGTGAATATAAAAAAATATTATAGACAGGTAACTTCTGTCGATACCTGTTTAAAATACCGATGTCAAGATATATGAAGAATGTTATACATAGTTTATATATGTTTTCACATTCTTAACTAACCTTTTTTACCATTTTCTAAGTTTTAATAGCAGAAAACATAAAGCTAGGAACCATCAAATTCGTATTTTCAACAATGCAAACATATTTTAATCAAGAGTTCTATGTTATGGTAACATTATAACAGCATGACCAAATGTTCATGTTCATTTATTTAGATTGTACAATAATGTATGTTAACAAAGAAACCTTTGTTTCAGATTTTTAACATCCCAGCCCCATCTAGCAGGTACTCCGGGCAACAAGCGTGTAACAGACTACATAAGGGACCAGTGGGTACAACAGGGGTACACAGTGGAGACCGTACCGTACGATGTACTGCTGTCGTATCCAGAGGAAAATCACCATAACACTGTATGACCGTTTATATAAAGCCTTTATTTATCATAAAAAGCATGTTTTACAGTATTGGTTAAAACTTAAAAGGATAATAAGGTTCACATTATCTGACTTAGCTCTTCCCATGCAACATCAATCTAAACGAATACTATTCAGTGATCAATTCAAGAAATTTGTCAAAATGTTTAAAGCGCTTAAGTCCCCACCAGTTACGTTTATGTCAAAAGATTTCAGTTGTGGGCACATATGAAACACATGAATATAGCTATATATAATACCTACATGCATGAGATATGATTTTCATATTCTATGTATACCTTTTCAAGGCCAAATTGCTAAACGCTGATGGCAGTACAGCTTTCACAACGGCCCCAGACGAGCATCCGTACTTCACTGCTGAATCTCACCCTGAGGTAGTCCAACCATACAATGCTTTCTCTCCTAGCGGGGAACCCGAGGTAGGTCAACCATAGAACACTACACAATTGTTTTATCCTTATATATAGAGGATATATCTGTCTTTTCTTGACTAATACCATGTTTATCTCATCGAGTGAGGTAGAAAGTTGATATTTTCACGAGTGGCGCAGCCACGAGTGAAATATTTTACTTGTCTACCTCACGAGAGGGTTTATTTCACTGATAGAACAGAGTATTTCACCCTCAATCATATAATAAAATGAATTATTTGGGAGTAAATACAAATTTGATTGCTTACTCCATGTGATGAGACTGATGAAGGACACGACCAACACCGGCACCAGGAGCAACAAATGCATGACTTTGAAAGACACGAAACATAAAAGATGTTACCCTTACTTAAGACTTTTCACAACATTAATCAAAAGAATTAAGAATAAAATGTCCTAAATGTTGCATAATCGTATTGACTAAGCAACACATTTTTCGATTCGTTGTATTTGCTTGTGGCTTAGCCAATACAACCAGCCTCTAAGTCGAACATCGATTATTAAGGAAAATATGTTTAAAATCCTCTTGTATAAACGACCTTATATATCAGGATGTTTTGCTGGCTGTAATGCGATTAACTGTTTTTTAAAGGAAAGTATATCACAGAAAACAGGTTTGTCAACTATGTTCTAATGTCTAAGTATATTGTCATCTGTGAGTGAAGAGTTGCAGCTGCGTTCGTTAAGTTTGTTCACTTACCTACGTATTCAAATGCAAATATCATATAATTTTGAATGACTTTGAGGCACCCTAGCATTGAGAAAAAGAAACGGATAGTACTGAAGTTTAACAACGTAAGTTCAGATTCAGTTTGCGTTAATATATTCGTATGTGAAACCTAACGGATAAACGTAACACGTTTAGCAGACCATTGAAGTAACCAGGGATCAACATTTCGAAAACACTAACTTTCATTTTGCTTAACAAAATCCTTCATGAGTTATCAACAACTTCTGATCCCAGTCATGTTTATTCTCTGAAATCTGCATCTGAATCTGAATTTCACAAATATGACTCCGTCTGTCTATTCAACCATGCCAAATATCGACATTCAGCACCAGTGACAAGACGATTCCGAAATATGGTTTGGGAATGGTTATTTTCGTGTGGACATTTTGTGATCCTTTGCAAGTGCTGCTGGAGGGAAGTTATTGACGTCCAAACGAAACCTAAATAACTTGATAAGATACACAAACAAATGAAAAACTTGCGGTAGCTGTAAACTATCAGACGTACCAGAGTTTTGAACCTTTGCTTTAGACATTGTTCGTTACGAATGTAAAAAAAATTATTTTCTTATGCTACTTGAAATAAACTAAATAATTGTTTTCAATATATCTAAACCTGTTTCCTGAGTAACCAGATCGTTCTTTGAATGTCAGGCAGAGCTGGTATTCGCTAACTACGCCCGTGATGTTGATTTCGATGAGCTTATCAACCTTGGTGTGAATGTCACTGGAAAGATAGTCATTGCCAAGTATGGACTGCTATTTAGAGGAAATAAGGTAAGTTAACTATTTCTAATTTTCATTTACTTTCGGGAGCGACCTGTAACTGTTTCAGATAATTATATATATGTCCATATAAATTAGTTCTTATGAAAAACAAAATAAAGATTATACATCTCATTGATTACGACTGACTTAAAGTGCATGCATAAGATATTCACAGTTCTTGAAATGTCTCTCTTCAATTTCCATGTTATGGCAACGCATATTTTATCAACACACGTTGCAGGTAGATTTTGCCCACAAACATGGCGCTGTTGGCGTGTTGTTGTATATGGACCCGGCCGATGTTGCGAAAGGTAACACCACCTACCCCGAAAGCGTCTGGCTCCCCCCATCTGGGGTTCAGAGGGGGAACATTGTCCTTGTGAAGGGGGACCAGGCCACCCCAGGCTACCCGGCTACCTGTGAGTTACCTGAGTCTGTAATTTTAACTTGGTTACCCTATACGTGCATATGTAAATTGAGAACGACACGACAATCTGTGTCGCAGCCAATGAACAAAGAAGCTGTCGTCCATATATTCCTCTGCATTATTACCTTAAAGGAGAGGAACAGGGTTTCGTGTTTTTAATTTCACATGTTATAAGTTACATATTTTTCTATATAAAGTATCATTAAAAGTAGCATCTACCCAATAGTCTAATGGGACACTGCATTAAATAATAAATGTATGAGAGTTTACGATAATAACTGTTCTAAATTCAACGACCAATCATTAACATACAATTCACAACTATACCGTAACATACCATCACACACAGGTATACCAACAACCATCCCACATAACTCTTCCACCCACCTGTACCCATACTCATACCATACTCACACACTTACTCATAACACACATACATAAAACAAACAAACAAGCATGCATACATGTATACCTATACAAGAAAACATATACATCAAAGGGTTTTCAGATACCAGATGTGGGGCACAAGCGTTTTATGGGACTTGTGAGCAGAAATGTGAATCCTGATCGTTATGGGGGATTTATTTTGTGAATTGTGAGCAATAGGAATAAATATGTACATGTATTAAATTTCTGAAGTCGATGTAGGTCAAATTATGGTTTGTTTATTATGTCGATGCAGTGATTCGAAGGGCGTAGTTCTCTTTTTAAATTCTTTGCTTTATGCTTTTCCAAATACGTACGGTCATTTGATAGATTTTTTATTTTTGTTCACTACAATTTCAGGGTACACAGCGCGTATTTCTGAAGAAGAAATCAGAGCTAAACTACCCAAGATTCCCTGTCATCCTATAAACTACGGTGACGCTTACAGACTACTCAGGTACAGTTGTGTTAATCCGATGTTCTGCAATAGTGCATAGGTTATAGGCCTACATCATAAAAAGAGTGATTAATATCATCTCTATGTAACATGGCATATGGAACTTTTATAACACAGCCATATGCAGTTTCACCCTCACATTGACTTTTCAAGTTACTTTAACTTTTACAATTTAATACTTATAATTATTTCCGGAGACCAGCTATTGAGGCTACTGCATGGGATAAATCGGCCATGAATCAGTTTTCCCATGAGAATAGTATTATATATTTAATAACTTGTTTAAAACGTCTGAACGGGGAATGCGTCCAGATGTTTTACATTACATTACCCCAAACTGAGAATAAGTTCTTATTCGTCAGTGCTGTTGAACTAAACATGTACATGTCGTTTTTGTTTTCAGGGTTTTTGCAAAATCCTAATATTTACCGATATCTATCGGTTTGCAACGTTGCATTAAATTCATTCACCGTGTCTACCAAATATTTGCGTCCTTTATGCATGCATAACCAAGCATAGACCCATGTCATATGTTTGTTGAATCTTGTATAATTCTAGAACAAATAGGTCGAAAAGACAGGGTTTAAATAGGTTATACATAATATACAATAGGTATGATTGTTGATAAGATCTGTGTTAGTTACCATATAGTTCAAATATATTGAATACTCTTACCTTCCCCTCAGTGAGATGAGCGGGTCGAGGGCACCAGACCAGTGGCAGGGAGGTCTAAACATCACCTACAGACTGGGAATCACAATGAAGGCCAACAAGTAAGTCACTACAGATTCTCCTCACGTACATTGTTACTGCATTTGCGTTGGTGCAATTCTTTCTCTTTGACATCATGTAATCTAAAGTTCTGTTCATGACTTCTCATATATCTTGAGATTTGTTCTACCGCTATATTGTATTGTCTCCCCGTTCTGTTGATTTGTCTAAGATTTGTATAACGGGTCTTGTTAATACAAAAACTGAGATAATCGATATATGGTTGAGCTCTTAATGACTTAACCTTTGGGATGATACTTTTTTATTTCATTCATGTTTTTCAGAAGGGTTAAACTCGACGTCAAAAACAACTTAAAAACAGTTCGTATCAACGTTGTCACTGCTATTATGAAGGGTACTATTGAACCAGGTATGAAAAGCACTGTGTCGATTGAAAAAATACTTGTTTTTCCAATTTCCCTTTTTTCAACATAACGTTAAAACTTTACAATTGTAAATTTGCGTGTGAAGAACTTAAAGTTATATACAGCGTTCCCTTCAAAATTAACGGCGCAAGAGAACATGAAATGGCACCCCATGTGTAAACTTCTCTTATTTCGTAAAAGGTATGTGCTAGAATTGAGTTTATGAATAATATTTTTCAAAAATTATGCAATCTTTTGCACATCTATTTCCCAGACCGCTACGTGATACTAGGCAACCACAATGACGCCTGGGTTTACGGCGGAAGTGACCCCTCCAGTGCCACAGCAGCCATATTGGAAATGTCTAGAGCGTTTGCGGATCAAGTTCAGAAGGGTATGAGTCAGGCGATTATGTAAATGTTGATATGAGTATTTTTTACTTTTCCCGTTTCCTTCTAACGAATTTTCCTTGGAATATCTTTGAATTTCCTGGGCGGGCTACATATAGCTTGAAATTTGACAGTGGGTCATGCTTTATCCATTACATATTTACTATACAGGTTGGAAGGCGAGGAGATCCGTGATGTTCTGTAGCTGGGACGCCGAGGAGTTCGGACTGGTCGGCTCCTATGAGTGGGTCGAGGTACGTACAATGTACATGCTGAATATAAATAATGAGATTCATTGATATTGGAAATTTGTCCTCTTAGCTGTTTAATGACACAGGATAATATTACCGAAGTGGTGCTTAACAGTACATGACTTTTTTGTATTTGTTTCAAATATTATTGAAAACTTGCCTATTTCATCTTTTCAGAATCATTACCATTGCAACATAAAATAGTTGTTTTCGATTAATCATCATATGACGTGTTTAACGTCAGCAAATACAATTACAATTGTTTATTGACAAAAATTCAAAAAAAATAATTCTATCATAGGAACAAATCAGATTAAAGAAATAAAGGGATAGATTTCGTTATATTTCAAAAGAGTTTATTTGTGTTTTGAGGCCAAAAACTCATGTACTAGAGTACACAACAAAATTAATGAAACATACCAATGAAATCTAGTGTTTCTAAATACAACTTATTTTATAGGCATAAGAAATGAAATATTGTATGCATTGATAAGATTATCCTGAGATGTACACAACGGAATTTTAATGTCATTAATATATGGCGATTACCAGATATATTGTGGAAAAAAATCCTCAATATGCAGCAAAGTCTTTTTCAGCATCCTTTCCATTGTAATAACAGATTGAACAAAGATTTAAAAACAGGCAAAATGATAAGGACTGTTGTTCTGTTTACCGTAGGGATTCCATACTCGTATATATGATGATATAACAGATACATTCTTCGTCTTTTAAATGTTTTTGATGCATATTTGATCTACAGGAAAACGTCAAGTGGCTGAGCAGTCAAGCCGTGGCCTACCTGAACATAGACACTTTAACTACAAGTACGTACATAAGCAGATGAAATTGTTATGGAAAGCCAAAAAGGTCTCGAGACTTGGGCCTTAATAATTCCAGATTTCTTTAAAGGGCATTCTCTCTAATTATGAATTATGAAAATAAGAATTTCTAAGAAGACTAAATGTATCGAAAATTTCTATGATTGCCATTATCTAATTCTATGTGAATAAAAATTAATATATTAAAAGATAATTACACTGAGTATGTCTTCGTTTTCTAGATGATTAAAGTAACATTATCACTCGAGTCAATAGATGAATAAGAACTTTACATTAACTAGCAAAGTTTATGCTGCGGTATTAGCTTTTCATACTTCGCTTCTCGTTGGCGGGGTCTGAATATATATTGATGAAGGTAACCCAACTCTCAAATCGAAGTTTTAAATTCTTGATTTTGTTGAAATTGTCGTTGCTGACTATTGAAAAAAATCCCAAATTTTGATTTCTTTAAAAAAAAAATCTTTAAACCGGAAAATCTAAACGTTAAAATTGATAGGTCATAGCTTCATCCTCAACTGTTTATGTCAATATGATTCATTAATGTTTCATCACAATAACAGCGTTTTTATTAACTCTGAATTCAGATAATTACACGTACTATGCTTCTGCGACGCCGACGATAAAGAAAGCTGTGCACAGAGCGGCCAGCAAGGTAACTACCGGAATTAATATGTTAAACTGATATGAACAAGAGCTAAATCATCCTTCAATGAATACATATATGTGTTTCTTATCCCAGCCTACATTAAACAAATGTATTTTCACAATACATTAACCAACCACCAATTATTTATTCGAACTACTACAAATATGTGTTATTGTAAACATGCCGTAATGAAGATTTTAGGTAACAAACAGTAGTGAGTACTTTCTTTTGCCTGGTAGTTTATTAAGAACCATAAAATATATCCGTTGCCAAAATTTCTTCATTAGACCAATTGCAGTGCAGTAGGTAACATTTCGTTTACTGTTTTTAAGATGCCACGAATTTCCTTGGAAGATTACTTCAGTGTAAGTCTTCAGCACTCCCTTATCTTCAAACCCCGATTTACTCCTAATGTCACATCATTAAAAACATCTTGGTAGTTAAGTGATGGTCAGTGAGGAAAGTGATTTACTTTGCCTGAGATGCACTATTTAAATACTAGTTAAACACAAGTTAGATATAATAATGCCTCGAATACAAATAGTGTACTGTATGATGTTGAACGATGACCATGCAGGTAGCAGACCCAGAGGTAGCCGGTCAGACTGTGTACCAGGTGTGGAGCAAGAGGAGACCGGACTCTGAGGGGAAACCAAGGTATAATCATAGTACTTATACATGTATATATATATATTATCCATTCTCAACGTCACAGCCCACAAGCGCCCCCCCCCCCCCCTTTATTTTTGTAACAACTACTCTGATATCAAAAGGAATTAACCATCATATCTACGACGTCGTCATCTCGTATGTGTCTCTGTCCACTCCTGCCTGTCTCATAAGATGCTCTCTTCAGATCTATGAAGTTGGATCCTATAGCATCAAACTAATTCTAGACAAGTACCACCCTGCGAGATGGAAACGCCTTCGATATACGGTTTGGCACCGTCTACGACAGTATATAGAGATTCACCTGGGTCCAGAAATAGTATCTCAAAAGATTATTGTCGAATTATTTGTTTATTCGGCGACATTTATTGAGATACTTAGCATGTATGTTACCTCCATTTCTTCTAAATATCATAAGGCAGATGGTGCTGATATTTCTACATTTGTTATTTTCATGATAACGGGTTTGAGTTTAGATATTTTTGAAAAGCTGTATTGTCTCATGTATTTCAGCATTTCATTGCCCGGAGCAGGAACAGATTTTGTCCCTTTTGAGCAGGATGTGGCTATACCGACTTTCACTATGGGTCAGTCAGGTATGGTAAGTGACACTAGAGACTTGAATGCATGTAAAAAAATCTTTTGTCTACTAGCCATTCGGACTAATCCATTTCTGAGGCATCCTGCTACATCAGCGTATATGTCTCCGCTTATGCTACAACCTATCCCCTGATATCCTCCTATAGTCTTCTGTCGTATCGCTATATATAGCAAGCCAATCAAATAATGCCCTTTCAGCGATAGCGGCAAACTAGTTTCTTGGCTTCGTTCCGCGTGCTCACCTCGTGATTGTAATTGACCAATAGGATATGAGATAATAAATCTGATTCTCACTGCAGTCTCCTGCTAAGCTCCAAATCACGCGCTCTTAGATTTCCACGTGCGACATCACTAGACAACAGTGTATGGAGTTCGAAATACTTTGACTGAAAACAGACAGGCTATAAATAGCGCTGAGCAGCCACCCGTCAGCGATACGACAGAAGACTATAGGAGGATATCAGGGGATAGGTTGTAGCATTAGCGGAGACATATACGCTGATGTAGCAGGATGTTTCTGAGGGTACTCATGCAAACTAGCCAAATTCATCTAGATGATCATATCATCTTTAAGATCAACCAATCCTTCGGATTACCAGCCAATTCATTCACTAGTTAATCATCTGTTTCCCTAGCTATGGGCTACTGGACTACTAATTCGAATATGGTAACTGGATATTTGGCCCCCTGACGAAGGTTAAATACTTATATATAATTTTGGTGACATAGGTACGTCTACTGCCAAAAGCAAAAGTCGTGAAACACGGGAGATTATCAAGCACCTAGTATATTTTCTTTAACAGCAAAGGTGTTTTGATATCGTCCGCTCCAGCTTTTTTTCTAGACCTTTGTCGACAACACACATCCTTTCCCAATCCTCCACTTATCCAAATATCGCACATACACATTGTTTGTTACAGTCGCTACATGGCAAGCTATACGAGGGTCAACGGGGTTCCCCCTTATACCACACTCTGTATGATGGGTACCGCTTCTCCAAAATGATGGATCCATACTCCAGGAGGGGTAGAGCAGCTGCAGCAGTTATCCTGGAACTGACCAGGGACCTAATCGACTCTCCGGTGCTTCCTTTTGACGTCCAGGATTACGCTGAAGCAATCGCTGGCTTTGTCACAAACCTTGTGCAAGCAGAAAAAGAAAGATTCCAAACCCATAATATTGACTTTGGTAAGTCATTTGAGAATTGTGGATCAGTGCTAAAATAATCTTAAATGTAAGCTATTGCATTTTAAACAGAATATTTGACGTCTGATAAAAACAGCGTAAAAGACATATATACTAATGGACCCTAACCTAATTCTATTCTTCAATATAGTATTAGGGTAGAATCTATGAGTATATGTTTTTCTAACTTTGTTTTTAAGCGATACATGTCCCTGTGGTCTGAACAGCACTATTATCTAGATAACTAGTTATTGTGAAAAGTTATTTCGCTTGTAAAAGAATGTGTAAAATAATCTGATCTTACTTTTAAGCTCATCTGGCCGAAACGGCCCGGTTGGGTAACGGCATGGCATGGTGTCCTGCGTCAGTCCGCCCATTCGTCGTTCTGCTACCTTTGTGAATTTACAGAAGCAAAAGGTCTAGACATGTACATCTTTGACTAGGGAGGATTATAAATAATAGCGTTGGTGACCTTGTCGTCCCTAGGAAGAGCCGAATTGGTCATACCCTTAGAACCTAGTTTCATCGTCTGAAACCTTGTGTACAGACTCCTTAGTTAGGTAATGAGGAAATAATTCTAAATTGTACATCTGATGACCCTACAAGGAGGGAACCACATTTGCCACACCCGAAACTAAAATTGATATGAAGTTACAAATGATGAGTTACAAAGCCAATATCTCTATTTTTGATAATCTGTAGTTGTAAGCAATATCTTGACTCGTGACTCAATAGTGATCAATTTGACTGAGAAAAAGACATGTCATAGCAAACTACTTGTTGGTAGGACGGACTTTATTTTTCATCAGTCTTGCTCGATACTCTTTTAATTTCATGAAATGTTCAGAAATCGCTTGGTGTTTCATAACGCTGTTAACATTTTTAACTCAATACGAGGAACTGATTGACACATTTCAAATATCCATTCCAGGCGGTCTTGAATCTGCAAATGAAAACTTTACAATGGCGGCCGAAAACTTTCATAAAATGGTTGACGACATTGACTTGCACAAGTAACTATTGACATTTATTAATTACATTTATTAATAAGTATTACCATTATTACTGTATACTTAATGCTAAGGTTGTCATTTGCAAAATAAATTAAATTTCAACATGTTTGATTTATGGCGTCCTACAGTAATGATGCCTCCAAATTAATGTCCGAGTAGTTCTTAAAGTCGACAACATCATTTAGTATGGATATTTCTACTCTTCATAAACATTAGATAAACGGTTGTATAATCAGATGTCGTAAATTGTAAAGACGTCTTAATAACTAACGTACCTTTTACAACATTAAAAGTCGCCTTTTTACTTTGCATCCAAATTTCCATTGTTATATTATAAACCATTCACCAATACATTTATAAGATGGATTCACTTTTCAGTCCTATAGCAGTGCGGGCAATCAACGACAAGCTGATGACGTTAGAAAAATCATTCCAGATACACAGAGGGCTCCCAGAGAGGCCTGAATATAAGTAAGTGCATTACTATTGCATTTTTGAGTGAGTGAGTTTTCAACGTGCTATTTTACATGTGGATGTTGCTATCCAAAAGAGAAAAGATTGACCAATGAACACGGAGATCCAGGTTTTAATTTTAATACACAAAGTGCTTTCTAACAGGTGCTTGATTTTCGACTCAAGCTGTTTTTAGAACCAATGTTTAGATCTAATCTGTCCTGTTAGTTTTACATAGTAAAAAGGTGGAACATCTTCAATGTATTATTTAAATAGAGCACAAGTAAGTACGGGACTCGCATATCTGATAACATTATTGTGATAGGCAATCTTCAATATCTAATAGTTAGATATCCGCGTTATCACTCAACCGTTGCTCTCCGATATCAAACTTCTGGTCATGAATTTAAGACGCATTGTCAATACTCTCGTCTCATCTTCATTATTTCCAAAGATGATCATCATTATTTCATCATCCACTTCATCGTCGTGGTGATAATTATCTTACATTTCTATTTCAGACACGTCCTGTTGTCCCCTAGCAGAGCAAATTACTACAAAACAACCACTTTTCCAGGGATGGCAGATCTACTGTATAAGATAGGAGGGAACGCAGATCGGTGGAAACAAGTTGCACAGCACCTCTCCGAGATAACCTTCTGTGTACAGTCTGCAGCTAAACTGCTTAGCACATGAACCTTGCTGCTTTACTAAAACGGGGGAAATAACTTGCAAAATGTAACTTGGTTGATTAAAATATACTTATTCAAGAAGAATGTGCCACAAGTTATCAAACGACAGAAAGCGTTTTCATGATATTCACAGGATTCATTTTGCATATGATGACAGTGAGTTACATACAGGATCAGGATAGAAAAATGTGTCATTACACTCGCCGATGAAGAATTTTTGTGTACGAAGATGGTATATAGCAGCAATAGAACACCGATATATCCGGCTGGTGTTTATGACCTAGTGACTCAAGTAACCATACAATTGCCTCCATTAGACCCATCTTTCTGATCTCGCTTTAAGCCATCTTCCTACACAAAGCCTAAAAACGCCAGTTTCCGAACTGTCAGTTTTATGCCTTGGTGCTGACCTTTGAGTTTTCTGTGCTTGCTCTCTTGCCTGTAGGGGCGCTATAGAAGCACAGAAAAGTAAAAGGTCTGCAGCAAGGTACAAAATAACAGTTCGGAGACTCGCATTTTAGACTTTGCGTAGGAAGATTGATTTAAGCCATGTCTCCTCTTAATCACATTTAAGAGAATTCCAAATACCATTTTACCAACGGAAAATTCATTGCATGTAGTTGTCAATTGCCTTCGTATCTTGATATCCTTTTTTAGTACGTCATATCTACAATATCTACACGAGTATGCTCATTTCATTATACATTTCATTACAACAAAATCTTCCTTTTGAATTTCATTTTCAATTAGTTCATTGGTTCATCAAGATAAACCGAAACATCATTTCTTCTTACTCGTCATGTTTATGACTTCAAAAATAAAAATATGAGTTCATATATGTTTTGTTATGATTTCATTATTCAAAACGATTGTCAGAGTTCTATTCAGCTTTAGTTTAAGAACTCAATATGTTTCTTGTTTGTAAATTAGTGAGATATTGTTTAGAATAGCTACAATAATAATCACAAAGTAATGAGTTAACATGCTGGCTTCAGTAGAAACCCATGTTTGGACGCATCACTTCAAAGGACTGATAAACAAACAACTGTCGTTACCATTAACATTTCGTGACGTCAATCTATTATTCTTGTTGACGTTACATATAATGATCTTTATTTACCACTGCATCACAGGGGAATTTCATAAGGAATGTAAATTATCCCTTTTCAGACAAATAAGCGGCTAAGCTGAAAGACCAATCACCATGTGCCCTCTCAATGGCAATTTCCGATTTGGCTGATAATCATACCATCTCAAGAGCAAAGTCCTATTTTGGCGATGGTGGAATATTTTACGGTAGCTTCTTTACATATTCCCTACTGCGGTTTTAGTCAAATCAACGCAATCTTAATTATTAGCGTCTTATACATGTACATTATATTAACATGACCAGTTCGCATTTTAGAATAGAAATGTTTTTCATATTTGACTTATTCTTAAATCGTATATAATATTGTTAATAATGCCCCTGGGTCATGTTCATCGAACGCATATTACCTGCAATAAGCCATACAAGACAAAACAATTTAATGTTATGTTATTGCCACACCAACTTCTAAATGCCTCTGAAGAACTGCTATAAGTCGTTATGTACATGTATAAGAACTCCTTGAATCTGAAATCGTGCAATTAGAAAGGGTGTGTACGTGCTTACTTCTTCATCAAATGGATTCTACTCCCAAATGCTCTTCAATGACCATGACAAATCCACCTAATGAAGGAATGAGCATCTTGTGAATACCATAAAATGGGATGGGTTGATGCTGGGTGCGCACTCCACCAAATAAAGTTTCAAATATAGTCAATGTTAAACTTATTTTTCATTCATTATAAAACCATGAGAAAAAATGAGGTGCATGGAACTTTGATCCTGCAAAGCTAATTTTTAGCTCATCAGGACTGAAAGTCCAGATGTACAGGTACCTTAGCATATGGAGATTCTAATTTGTAACTTTGGTGACCCTGTGACCCCAAAAAGGGTCACAGGGGTCACAACCTTAAAAACCTACTTTCATCTTCTTCTCCAGTTCCAAAAGGAGTAGAGAGTAAAAAATGATATGTGCAGACTCCTTGGACAATGAGGATTCTAATTTGTAACTTTGGTGACCCTGTGACCCCAAATAGGGTCACAGGGGTCACAACTTTAAAAACCTATTTTCATCTTCTTCTCCAGTTCATAATGGAGTAGAGAGTTAAAAATGATATGTGCAGACTCCTTGGCCAATGGGGATTCTAAATTGTAGATTTCGTGACCCCATGACTCCAAATAGGGTCACAGGGGTCACAACCTTCAAAACCTATTTTCATCTTCTTCTCCAGTTCCAAAAGAACTAGAGAGTTAAAAATGATATGTGCAGACTCCTTGGCCAATGGGGATTCTTAACTGTAGATTTCGTGACCCCATTACCCCAAATTAGAGTCACAGGGGTCACCACCTTAAAAACCTATTTTCATCTTCTTCTCAAGTTCCAAAAGGTCCAGAGAGCTGAAATTATATGTGCGAACTCCTTGGCCAATGGGGATTCTAAATTGTAGATTTCGTGACCCCATGACCCCAATTAGGGTCACAGGGGTCACAACCTTAAGAACTTATTTTCATCATCATCTTCAGTTCTAAAAGGTCTATTGAGCTGAAAGACTGCATGTAGACTCCTTGGCCAATTGGGATTCTAAACTGTAGGTTTCGTGACCCCATGACCCCAAATAGGGTCACAGGGATCACAATCTTAAAAACCTATTTTTCTCCATTAGATGACAGTCTATGGCAAATTTATTTCTCCTTGGATATTTTAGTGTGGACTTCTTTCACTGTCTAATATTGGCGATCTAGAAAATGTTGAATAATAATAAATCATTTGGGTAAGGAAATTTATTCCGAAATCGTTACATTTGTTTTGTAATTTTTGTTATAGGTTTTCTTGCAATAGGTAACATCAGTTTTATTTTTAGCTCATCTGGCCTGTATAAAGCAAAGTCGATATGATGCCTGATGAGCTACAGAGCAAATGGCTCTATTTTTCAATATTATTAATGTCGGTACGCCGGGCCTGTTTAGAGGGTTGCGTAGGCCAGGGAAGTATAATAATAGTGTTCTAATGTCCTTGCGTAGGCCTACTCTGATCACGTGGTCGGTGTTAGATTTTCACACACACAAAACCAGTGAATAGAACCTGCAATATATAGAGATAAAAGTGATGAAAATTTGATACAACATTTGGTATCTCATTATTCATATTCAAATAAATGTGACGAAGAATTTGCGTCATATACGGTATTTCGATTTAAATACGTTTCGAATTTTACATTAACCTAATGCGAAAGCTCTTTACAGTGCTTGCTGATTCGACAAGCGACGAAGAATGCATTAGCCGTCGCTGTAAGGAGCCTTAGAGGATATTTTTCGTCTGCTTGCTGTGTAAAGTTTGTCAAACTTCTGCTTATCTCAAGCCAGTGGCAGGTTGGTTATCACGAATCACAATAATATTTGATCTTTAGTGACCTTCAAACGTTAAAGGTATTTTGACGTAACTTTGTAACTTTTGTAATTTTGTAAATAACCGCTATTTTGTTAATGAAATGAGAGTTTTCAGTGAATTTTAGACTGACGTGTGGACTTTGATCACTGTTCTTTTACATCTTTTAAAACACCAACAAGAGTTGACAAGATCACATTTATTTCATGTTGTGGGATAGAAATGCAGTATTATCACAATCCCATTATATCTCAAAACACATTGTTCAATGCAAAGCAGCAAGTATTGCAATATTATTTTTGAGCAATATATCGCAATATCCTGACTTTGGAAGTAGTGTCATGTGTTTTCAGTCACTTTTTTGAACCTCTGTTATTTAGAACATGCAGGACAGTTTTTCAAAGTTTATGTTTCATAATGACACAGAAAGTTGACAAAAGTTTTACTAAAAATATTTAATTGATATTTTTTAAGTAAATATTATTCTAAATAAAAAAAACTTTGATTCATCATATTTCATAATGAAAAATCGAAAAACATGAAACACTGTGTTTAGAGGGTGACCTAACTATTTCTCCGACAGGAATATCAGTTCTGATAGTTTAAGGTGCTTTAATAAAAGTTTCTCTTGGAGTTTGTCCATATTTTTTAAAAATGTATTGTGCACTATTGGAAAATCATTCAAAACCACTGAGATAACATTTAAAGTTTTGAAAATAAATTTGATAAGAAAAAACACTGAAAACGATGAATATATTTTTTCTTAAAATGGCAAGTGACAATAAATATTATCACATCCAGACATCTCATTAAGTAAAGAATTACAAGGAAATAAGGAGGACAGTTATAAGAGCAAGGTTTGAAAATAAAAAGACTTTCTTTCCCATAGAAAATTGGTATTAGAAAATTTGCTTTAAAATGTGATGTTTTTTATGCTTTGGCCATAATATTTTTTCTTAATCAAATTATATTTTAAATGACTATTCCTAGATGCACCTATGAACCCTCTGCTGCAAATAATCCACAAGATACTTTAATATCCCTTTGGATATGTTCACAAAAGGGAGTCAAAATGACTGACCGAAAACACATGATGACTGAAAACAGATGACTTGACGATATATATAATATCACATTAGTCTACCCCATGTAAATTGTTACAGGCGCTTGTGCTACTGCAGTAGGGTAACAAATTTCAAGTCATGTTGTTTCAATGTTTGTTATAAGCCACAGTTAGATCTACTAGTCTGAGTTACATAACGAAACTGCAAGAAAATTCATGTTGGTTTGATGCTGGTTTGGAGCTCTAACCTGTTAATAGAGGTGTGACGATACAGATTTTTCACGATACGATATGTATCACGATATCTCATGGCGATACGATACACATCACGATACGCCATTTCAAGGTTTTATTACAATATAGACTTTTAATCTTTTATGAATCATCTGATTTTCAGGGAAAATAAGCCATGTAATAGTCAACATTCAACAATACGTATCACGATACAGAGAATGTATCACGATATGTGTATCGTCAGATTGAGTATCGCGATTCACGAATACCACGATAAATCGTCACACCTCTACCTGTTAATGACTTGTTCTTGTTGGGATTAATCTAATCTAACTTTTGGAAGTTTGTTGCATCTGTTGCCGTATGTATCAGGGTCTTAATTGTTTTTTATTTTAATTGCTTTCAGACTGTTCTTGAAAATTGCATTCTTTAAAGTATGCAAAGCTGTGACAATATTTCTTTTGAATTCATTTATTACATATTATTCTATGATAAATAACAATATCATTTGTTAGGTATTGTGTCCAATATCTTACAGAAAGTGAAAGAATTATATTATAGCTAAGCTTTCATCTATATTTTACCATTGTTTGATGTATTAACACATACAAAACTATACTAAGAAGGTTGATATGAATTATATCAAATATTTGGACATCAAGAAAGACTTGCAGATTTTATTGTTCATCAGCCCTGTATATTATATATGCCAACCTTGATGAGTGCATATATGTTGTCTATCCACAACTGTTTTTACCATAAAAACTCTACCCTGCTCCCAAGGATTCGAAACATATCAACCCGCACTTCACTCCCCTCCTAAAACAAATGGCATTAGAAATCTGTCCTTTCAAAATATCCTTGCTACATAAGTATCAAAGCTTTTAACTGCTGTCATGAATCATAACCATCAAATAATTTTATGGCAGTTTGTTAACCGTTTAAAATGAAATGTCTTCAGAAAATAGTTTAAAGTAGTTAAAAATACTCAGTTTTAGGAATATCAACATTTTAAGATATACATTTTAATTTAATGTACTACTTCAAGAAATGATTGAACTTTTAAGAGCAATTTGAATATTTTTCTATTGTTTAATATTTGTACTCTGCCCAAGCTTTAAATAATCCCAATTATATGTCTAATCCCAGTATTTTTGTTATGGTAGAATGATTCAGTCCACTTTAATGATCACAACACATGTTACTGTTTTCATGTCAGCTTTTGTTATATAATGGATTTATTAATTATTATTTGAAGTTTATGACTGTTAATTAAACAAGGATTACAGGTAATATATACTTTTTCTTAAGGCTGTTTATTTTATTATTTCAGATTAATATGATGAAGTCCAGGTGTTAATGTTATCAATTTGATCATGTATCAACAAAAGAGGCTAGGCACATTTAATGTGACGCATAATAAGTTCAAAATTGGAAATATTAAGTCAACAAGAAATAAGCTACAATTGTACAACATTTGGGAGAAGACAAACATATAAAGCATTCCCAGGACGAGAAATGTTGAGGACGTCCTTAGGAAGAGAAATCTATAGGGTATCCCTCAGAAGACAAATGTATACAGTCTCCACAGGAAGAGAAATGTGCAGGTCCTCAAGAAGAGGAATTATTATGTGCTCAGGAAGACAACTGTTTGCAGCCTTATCAGGAAGACTCATGTGTATAGCATCTTCAGGAAAATTTTACAGAACAGTATTCTCAGGGAGAGAAAGGTTTCAGGGGTTCTCCAGGAGACAAATGTGTACAGTCTCGTCAGTGCCCTCACATTGGCTGTACGACATCCCTGTATCTCTGAAGAGTAGATTAGATGGCAAGACAGATATTCACTCCACAATAAGGGTAATAGACACAGACAACGCTGCACCCAATGATAAGCCTCTGGTACTGGCTATCCATGGGATGCCTGGAACAGGGGATGATTTCGAACCTCTCCTCACAGAACTTCACAGGAATGGAGTTAGAATGGTGGCTCCTTCCTTCATAGGTACTTGTACAATTATTTATAACCATATCTGTTTCAAATTTAATTTGGTGATATTTTCAATTGAAATGTAAAGTTGACAATATTCAACAAAGTAAAGGAAAGTAAGCATATTCATTTAATTTTCAAAAATATCATCATGGTTTGATTACTTTAGTTTGATTCAGCAACTTTTAAGGTGGATTGCCATATGGCAAATCTCTTGACACTTGACAGATCTCAAATTCAGGAATTTTCCTAACTTGTACATGTACCAGTTACACTAATAAAGAATGTTAAATCACAAAATGACTCCTATATGACCCGTGGTAAATGTTCAATTCACTTTTTACTGATGATCTTTTTTTTTCACTCTGAAATCATATTTATGTCACAGGTTTTGAAGGGAGTTTACTGGAGCCGTGGCAGCTGAATCATGTTGATTTCTCTACCCAGGGCCGATCTAACTTCCTGAAGATTCTCTTGGATGAAATGGGAATTAACAGGTTCTCTTTTTATGTTCTTTCTTGGCAGACCTAAGATGAACAAATTACAGTAAAATCCAGTTTAAGTAAACCTAGCCTCAATAATACTCGCTATACTCCCATATTGAGTCTAGCTAGGTGTAGTTAGGGCTCGTGTCAGCCGACTTATCGAATTGACCAATCAGGGCTCTGCTTACCATGCGGCAATAGTCTGCTTTGGCACTTATAACATTTGAGGGTCATAGGTCGCCGAAAAGTCGGCTGACCTCTTACTGTATCTCGCTGGACTTAATATTGGAGTATAGCAAGTATTGTTGAGGTTAGGTTTACTTAGACTGAGTAAAATCTGAATTTTTCAGTCATGTGTCTTAGAGTTCTGTTTGTGAGTCAAGCCAATTTAAGAGCTGGTATCTTATATAAACTCATTGGTTACTTTTTGACAAAAACGAGCTAGAATTTGTTACTCAGCAACCTGTGACATTCAGACTTCTAAAAAAGAATGACAGATTTCATTTGATTTTTACTGACCACTGACACTAAACATTCATCAATGATTCTCACTTTGCATCTATTTAGAAAGTTCATTTCAAGGAGATCAGGCCTTGAAGCATCTTCCTACGCAGAGCCTAAAAGGCCAGTTTCCAAACTGTCATTTTATGCCTTGCTGCATAGCCTTGAGTTTTCTGTGCTTGCTCTCTACTCTGTAGGGGCACTATAGCAGCACAGAAAAGTAAAGTCTCTGCAGCAAGGCATAAAATGACAGTTTGGAAACTGGCCTTTTAGGCTCTGCGTAGGAAGATGGCCTTGAAGATAGTTGATAGCAATATGTTTGTTGTAAAATTAAGTACTTGAAAGATTAGAAGGTTGACCTTATGTAATCATCTGTTTTACTGTTTATGTTACATTCAAACCTACATGTTTCAGAGTTGACATGGTTCTACCTCACAGTGGGGGGACTTGGCTAGCCTACAAGATGATGGCGGAGTGGGATCATGTTAGATCAGGGGGATTGATCAGTCCAGTTGGAGCCCGGCCTCACAGGTAGGTGTTGTTCAGGTGTACTTCTCAGGCAAGGCTTAACTCAAAACAGCCTAAATAATTGGCTAATTACAGACTTGCTTCTTTACACCAGAACTAATGGTTAATGTGTAATAGGTGACTTGGAGTTTTACTACGCTTTAAAGAGTATTTTACTCATATCGCCACTGTTAGTATGCGGGAAATAAGCCTGTAATAACTTTTCATTGCTTGAAACCTTGGAGCATTGCCTGGAGCATCGCACGAACTATCGAACCATGGGTGGTATAGCGCTGAAATTCAGTGTAGTATTGTACCAAAACTTTACTACGTCAGTCTACATGTAAAACAGTTTTCTACTGCAGACAAACTAGCAGAGTCCCTGCTGGGTTTTCCAACCCTTTGACCTAAAGCAGGACATGCTTTCTGCGCTATCTGCCTCTAGTGGTTACTGTGAATGATAATCAGTCTTGTGTTGGTACTAATAACATGAGGGATTGGATTATCAGGATCAGGTACAGTGTACCAAAGAGCTGACACTGTAAGCCTTGCAAGATCTTTGTGTGTAGGTTGACTTCTTGAAAATGCTAAATCAATTAGTACCAAACTATTATATATACAGCCATTTTACATAAATTATTATATTACATCTAGCTTAAATGAAATAAATAAACTTGAATGTGAATTCAATACTAAGCTGACCTAATTAAACAATGAAACTAACAATCAAGTAAAGCATAACATGGATTTGATCAGGAAACTGATCATTAAAAACAAATTGATATTATTGAATAAGTATAGCAATATGTGTTGGGTAATAAGTTTTATATTGACCCTACATCAATTAATATTTTGATGTGATTTTCTAAATGACCTGAAATAATAAACTTCACAGTAGCTGCTGTATAATTATATTTTATGAATGCTTCATATTTTTATTGAATTTCACATCTCAAGATTTTTCAGCAAGATTGACATAATTTAGCCTTGTTGCATTTGTTTAAATGTATCTCAACCGTTAGTAATTGAACTAACCCTATGTTGTCTGTTTGCCTGTTATAATATAAAATAATGTTTTTCAGAATGATAAGCCCACATGTAGGAGTGAGATCGGTGGCTGCACTGCTGAGAGTGAAACAACTTCTACCTCTTCTCCTGCCTCTCTCACACAAAATATTTACCTTGCTTGGTGAGTTGGTATGTTTAATACCCTGCACAAAGTTTATGCTTCACTGGGTGGAATAAGTTGTTTACCTATTTCAAATATGTTTACCTCACATATAGGGATTTCAGTTTGGTTACCTGTCAGACGAAACTTGAGAGAATGGGGACATCTGTTGGGAGGGGTGCACCATATCAGCTTTACAAATATATATAATTTTGGAACAAGAATTTGTGTCCACAGGAAAATGAATCAATTATCAATCAAATCAATAATAATGGTCAAATATGACTTAACAGTGAGACTCAAGTTCACATCCATATATCATTCTACTTTACTTTAAAATTAGTCAGTAGAATTATGATATAGCACTGCCTTGAGACTTCCAATACTGTGATTATGTATTGTGATATGATTTTTTGAAGTAATAGCATTCTAACATAAATGACATAAGGTCATAGCATTTTGATGTCATGCTCTTTTATGATTTTATGGTTGATTACACACCAGCAATATTTCCTATTGCAACCAGCAATGTTTTACCTGCAGGTATGGCAGTCCGGCCTGGTACCCATCTCTATGCAGCACAGCAGGTGGTTGCTAATCAACAGTTTGAACATGTAAGTTCATGTTGTATTGAATAATGATTTAGTCAAGGGGTTGTGGGGTGTATATTTTCATAAGGTGTGATATATGTAATACATATACCCACACTTCCCAAGGTGTATCGCTCAATACACTTCATGTTTGAATTGTAGATCTCCAAGGCATAACGTAGCGGAGCCGATGAAACCATGATTCAAACAGGTGTATTGAGTGATGCACCGAGGGAAGTGTGGGTATATCTGACTTTTACCCCACTCTGGCCGAGCTATATATGACGAAAAAGAGCTGTCCACCCTTCTCTATGTATATATGTCTTGACCTAACTAGATCAATAGAAGTAACAATATTGTTCTAATTACCTTTCCCAAACCATTTAATGATTTCATAATTTCATTACATTAAAACTTGGTACAAGCTAGGACCTTTACGTAGGCTTATATATAGAAAAAAATCCAGACATGACTCCGCTGCTTGTATCAATATATCCTGGTTAGCTCAGTTGATAGAGGCATTGCATCACAACATATATAGAGGCCCCTGGTTCAATTCCCACTTTGGTCATTAATAATTTTTTTAAATTTAAAATTCTAAATTTTACAACTCTAATGATTTTTTTTTGTCTAATGATTAAAGTTGAAGATCTCTTCACCTGACTTAATGTAGATGTACAATAAGAAGTAGGTGTATTAGAAATGAAGGGGTGTATCGGTCAATACCCATCACCTACAGTTAGAACAGGACCAAAAGGATGTACTGATATCACTTCTTTCTTTCTAGGTTCCTGGACATATTGCAATAATAGCGAAGAAGAAGCTACCGTTTTTCATAGCTCATTCTGTGAGTGACAAGGTTGTGGAGTGGGATGTGTCTCGTGAAATTGTAACCAAATACCTCAACATTCCTCCTGAGCATATCATTGACATCAACAGGAACAGAGAGTCGGATATTGATCCTCTTGAAGGTAAGCAATTCTATTTCACTTATTTTGTATCGCCTTCAACACCAGAAGCGGATCCAAATTTGTGTCTTCAGGGTAGCAATCCCTTGATGGAGTTTGAAAATCAGAATCACAAAATTCTTTTTTTTGAAGAGTTAATGCCCTTGTTCAGTGTTTTTGGACTCTGTTTGAGGGTGTTTTCAAATTGGATAATTTTTCTGTGAAACTGTTCAAGATAGGGATAACTGAATTTGCTGTGTGTCTTCACTCTTCAGGGTATCAATCAATGGGTTGCAGCCCATGTTGGAAAATAATGTAAGCTTAAATGAAAACTTATTTGGCTGGGGATGTTGATGACCATGTCTTCTTGTTATTATAGTATGTCAATAAACTAATAGGACAATTTAATATGACATCACAGTAGTGTTTTGTTGTGAAGTCACATTATGGCTGCCACTAGCTGCGGAAGGGTTAGTTTTAGCACATTGTTGGCAACTTTGCTTGATTTTTAGGGCACTTAATAAAATGGATACCAAACCTCCTTCCATTAAGACCTATTTTTATCAACTTGTGAATGATTGAATGATGATTAAACTTGTTTTCGCTCATTTTATACAAAACCATGAATGCAATAAATGAAAATAGTATCAAATTGAAGGTTGTCCAGTATCCTCTATATATTCTCTATGTCTGCTCGTGTTGCAGTGTTCCTGGACGACTGGTTGGCGAGAGTTCTCCTGTTTGAGAGTGGTGGTCACCTCCCTCACAAGTCTCACTCAGACCTCATCCTCCAACAAATACTCAATATCCTGAAGCACTTAGATGATAATTCATCTTAGAACGAGGAACATTTGTCATATTATCTTATTTAATAATTTTATTTGCAGGGCATTTTGAAATGTGTGAACTGTTGAGCTATTTTTGCCTTGTTTTTAACGGTCTATTTGTAAAAGCATTTTAAAGATTTAGTTTTGTTTGTTATTCATTAGGGCTGAGTATCATGGGAAATCTCACGATTTGATATGTATCACGATACAGACAGGCGATACAGAATGTATCACGATTCATTGTTTAAAGTATAACTTTGTGCATATTTTGCGAAATATTCAAGATGGTGGAAATTTGTTGTTATGAGATGATCGAAAATCGAAGATTAAAACGTTTTTTTAATCTTCAAAAACAGTTATTTATGAATCAGATTGCTTCATGCTTACTGTAGTTACAGTTACTGCACAACACTAGCTGGTTTTATAGTGTTCACTTAATTTTTCTTTTCACTTTTAAGTAAGTGAAATCTATTTTTAGTGTATCACGATACAGAAAGCTCACGATACAATATTGAATAATCACGATTTCCCAAGCTACTATTGTATTGTAGGTATCGATGAATCCTTATAGCCCTATTATTCATGATGTATTTTGTTAGAAGTGTTTTCAAATAGAGTATTTGATGATATCTTGTTTCTACCTCACTCGTTACGATCTAACAAGAATGCATTTAAACTGATCGAAGCATGTTGTTTTTTATATTAAACATAGAATCAAACTAGATGTTGAAGTGCATGTACATTGTTAATGTTTTTTATTTGTAGAAATAATTGTGTTCTTTTTGTCTTTCTTCCTTAAAACCTAATTTCATCTTCTTCTCTACAAGGCCTAGAAAGCTGAAACTTTGTGTACAGAATCCTTGACTAGTGAGGATTATAAGTTGTAGCTTTGATGGGCCACGCCCTTAAAACCTATTCTCATCTTCTTCTCCGGAAGCTTAAGGCCTTGAAAGCTGAAACTTTGTGTACACACTCCTTGACTAGAAAGGATTATATAGATTGTAGCTTTGGTGCCCTGTGGCCCCTAATAAGGGCCACAGGGGCCACACCCTTAAAACCTATTTTCATCTTATTCTCCAGAAGTAAAGGCCTTGGAAGCTGAAACTTTGTGTACAGACTCCTAGACTAGTGAGGATTAATAAGTGTTGATTTTGTGACCCTGTGGCCCATACTAAGGGGGGAACCACATTGGCCACACCCTAAAGCAAAATCAAATGTAATGCCTGATGAGCTACAGAGCCAATGGCTCTATTTTCGAAATATTAACCATCATACCTTCTTAATTAACGCTAAAACCTGGTTCAATCAAATAAATAAATGTAAGTATTATAGGTTAATATAACAGCTAGGATTAAATAGACTCTGTTAAGTCATACAAGGGTTAAACGGTTTTAATTGAATATTTACCTTTTAATTGAATATAAACCAAATAGTAACTTCATTTTATATGTTTGTAAATCATCTGGTGGTAGAAATAAGGACCTTTCATACAAAGTTTCTGTTCATATACATTTGTTGATTACTGATACATATTATAAAGATGAATAAATAACAAATGAAGAAAAAAAGACAAAAGTGACTGTGTTTTATATCACCTATTTTATTAAGATGTTGCATTTCAATCTATACTGTTTTAAACCTGAAGACTTTGTTATGACAAATTTAATGATTTTAGAATATCCTCAAAATAATAAATAAATAATCCCAATACAAAAGCACAGTTACTTCCCTTTTCTGTCTAATTTTTTTGGTACCTCAAAAACAATTGGAATTAAGTTAATGTCTACAAAACATCAGCAAAGATTATTCATTCTTCTAAATCCCTCTCAAATATCGATATGACAGGTATCATCGCAGTTAAAGAGACACAGAGTATGTTGATAGGATCACATATGTCAAACTTTGAAATTGATGTTATTACATCGGGAAACACTAACTGTTACTAAAAATAACAAGTTAAATGTCAATCAGTACATTAGAGCGAAAATACGGCCGTTCAAAGTCGGGATTTTGATCGAAAACCGGACAATGTGGCCCGAGTGGCGCACGCAAATTCGCAGAACGTAAATTTGAAACCCTGTCATAAGCTGACAGGAGGTTATATTCGATAGTGTTAATTAGGTATTGTAACTAATAAGTAGATTAATTGGATGCATAATTTCGAATATTAAACGTATTTGAGATGTTTTCTTGATTTTTCCATAAAATCAAGCATTTTAGAGATTTTATGCATAAATTGATATATTTGCAAGTCCAGTGATGAGATATGAACGTCAATCAGCATATAAGATATTTTGTAGCTTATCAAAACCAAATAAAATGTTAAGAAAGATACTTTGTGTCACTTTAAGACCTTTTCAGGTCTTTCATGTGTAGTAGTTGAGTGGTGATATCTAGATTGTATACTCCCATTTGATCAATTTCAAATATGGGTTTGGCAGAGATGAGCATAATATTATCTTTATCATTAATTAATAATAATGATAATGTATCGCTTTTAAAGAACCTGGCTCTTCTTTGTGGTATGGTGCTCTTTGCTCTAACCCAGGCTGACAATTGATATATAGTCACCTCCAACACACCGGGTACCAGGTAACCATTTCCACCGCAGAGTGAATGGAATATTTTGAGTAAAGGCACTTAACCAGGGTAATGGAAAGAGTTTTCAACTCATGTTTAATATGTTGGTTCCTTATGACTGTCTCTTACAAAGTACCATCTTTTATCTGTCTTTGAAAGTCATTCAAAAATCATGTTTTTGTTTTATTATACATGCTTTCATTGCATCATTAATCCTTTAATATGCTTAACTTTACAATTGAGAAGCCATTGTACAATAATTTTTGTAACTTTAAACTTTGTCTTTTTAACTTTGTTATACTGATAAAAATGTAGTAGATGTAGTTACCCATAAATTTGTTATACATGATAAAATACATTAGAGAAGAAAATAATGATTTTATCCAATTGTCTGCCAACAAGAGAAATACAGTTAATTTTATTTATTATGCACATGTCAAACAGTTATGGAAAACAGTCACATTGTATTACATTTCAATAGAATGAACTTGTAGGGTTACATGCTTAAAGAGACACAGAGTATGTTGATAGGATCACATATGTCAAATTTTGAAATCGATGTTATTACATCGGGAACCACTGTTTTCTTGATTTTTCCATAAAATCAAGCATTTTAGAGATATTATGCATATATGGATATATTTGCAAGTCCAGTGATGAGATATGAACTTCAATCAGCATATTAGATATTTTGTAGCTTATCAAAACCAAATAAAATTTTAAGAAAGATACTCTGTATCACTTTAAAGTTTATAAAGGACTGAGGTTTTGAGGTTATGAGTTTTTTCATCAATCTCAGCACTTCGGAAGACCTATATCTTTAAAATTGAAAGTTCTAAAATGGCAAGGACCAGCCAAACCATTCATTAATAAAATCACATAAGTATTATGCATGTCCATTTTAGTTGGATGAATATCAAGTTCATATGCTGATTGCTCAAAGAAATGTAGCCTTTAGGATATAATAGGCAGTTTCCTGGGTTTTAAATATAAATTTTGATTAAGCATCACTTTCATCAAATCCTAGCTCATTAAAACCTTCCAATATAAGAACATCAGGTGAATCATCATCATCATCATCTTCCTCATCCTCATCTTCATCTTCCTGTGGTTCTAACGCTTGCCTCTCTATGATGAAATCTCTCATTTTTGACATCATTACACTGTTCTCATCGGTTGCAACATATGATTTAATATCCATGCAGTAAGAAAGCACTCCGTATGTTCCTATTTTACTCCGCACGTTGTCTGATAAGGAGGCTTGCTGCTTGCTAGTTTGGCTTTTAACAGGTTCTATAACCACTAAGAAGACATCTTCTCCATCTGAAAATCATAAAGCACAAACAAATCAGTGGTTTATGTGAACAACTATCCTAATTTATGTTTAGTGTTGCATATGGTATTGTGAATGAGGTAATGTGGAACACTATCTTCAACAAAGTTCACCTTTCATGGGAATAAGGGGATGAGGGAGATCACCAATATAAAAGTGGGTTGTCGAGGATCATGTATCATGTATTTTTGCGTTGATCGTGTGAAATATATCAAAATGAACAGGGTTGATTGAAACTCCTGAGGTGGCCACTGGATGTGTTCAATTAATGAAGATAAAGGTATGAAATGTTTGATATCATCAACAATATTATTGTATGAAAAACTTTTGAAACAATCCATAATTTTATTGGATCTTTGCTTTAATGGTTTAGCGTTGAATATTGTAAAGAGTGTGATCACAATAAATAATTTTGTTACATACTAACCTCGACATTGTCCAAGTACAGACAAGGCATCTGCATCTGGGGACGAGTAGCAGGGAGAAAAGATGACCAGTGGTGTCACAATGGCGGCTGTCTGACGTCGACAGGCTTTCAGCTGAATCTTGCCATGCTCTTGTAGAAAATCTACTGTGTCCTTTTCTAATGGGCTGGTGTTGTCGAAGAAATAGTAAACTGAAATAACAGAAGTACCATGGATTTATATCATCATTAACTTTGGCTGATGTTATTTGTTTGAGTGAGGATTCATTGATTACAAAGTCGAGACTAAAATTTAGATAATGCCAAGTATTTGAAAATTCCTACCAGGGCTTCTGACCTCTTTTGGAGGTGCAGCTGGTTTTTCAAAGTGGAGCATTTCAGCTGGTTCTGTCGGTGTAGGACTGAAGGCATCTCCAAAGGGGTTTGCTGATGACTTGCTGTCATCCGCTCTTGGATCAAAGAAGTCGTCGAATGATGGTGAAGATGTGTTTTGAGTGGCTACGGGAGCAAGGAATGGATCTGCAGCTTGAGTAGTCTGACCTGGAGGACTGATCTTGATTTCTGGAATCTGAAGAGCTTTAGGCTGTACAGACGGGCTTCCTTGTGGAGCAGGAATAGAAGCTGGTGCTGATTGACTTGAGAAAGGGTTACCCTGATTGTTCTGTTGTTGATTATTGGGGACTGCTTGCTGTTGTGGTAGAGTGGACTGCACAAACTGGATGGGCCGGGGCTCTTCAGGTTTTGATGATGTCGAGGCAACAAACTGGATAGGACGAGGAGCGTTTGAAGCAGTTCGTGACGTGCCGTCAACCTGGTCTCCGCCCGCGATTACAGGAAATGATGTAGCCCAGGGTTTGTTATCTAGAGAGTTGTTAACAACTCTTTTGATTTCATGAATGGCCATGCCGTTTTCGTTTTTGTAGCCTTTGAACTTTTCCCGGCCCGAAAAGAAGAGAGTACAGGCAGCCCCGACTCTGTTCCGAGTGCTTGTGGAGAGAGGGTCTGACAGATGGGATAAACTGTCTTTATGCTTCGCTCGCTCTACGGCACGCTTTACAATAATTAACAAAACGTCGTTCCCATCTGCAATAAACAATAATGTTTCATATAACTTCAGGGTTAATGTTACAGTTCCTGCGTGCTCGAAGCTCTTATGACGTTTCATGTCTTGCTTGAATTGATTCGTAATGATTATACATTTGTATCTGTGTGCATCTATTTTAGCATAAATAACAATTGACCAATAAGGCAAGCTTTGCACCTCCAATATTGTGCCAATATGAATTTCACATCTTGATGATTTTGTTTTGTGGATTGAAATTGTTTAAAATGATTGGGAACCCGAAGGTTTGAACAATAAGTTAACTGTTACACACACATAAGAGGAGTTAGATCCAGCCGTCGGACATTGCAAAAGAAAGAACACAATGAAGACTAGAGAACGATATATTTGCGAAACATTTAACAGCAAATAGCGTTATTCCTTTTTTTTATATATATAATTTTACAAGATATTATCCATGATTCAATCTCAGTGACAAGTACCTACCCCTTGAGCTGTCCAGTAGCGCGTTCACATCCTGGTCCGTCTTGTTGATGATAGGACAGACGAGAACCAGCAGAGGTTTGGCGTACCCGACCTCCCTGACCTTGAGGTGACTGAGACTGATGTTGCAGTGCTTCTCCACGTACTTGACTGTGGCTACTATCAGAGGGCCTTCACTCGGGTTGTCATGGTACATGTATACTGCAATGGACAAGGAGTTCGTTGTTGCTTTATGTCTAACGTAGTAGATGCATAAGGTCATGGGTTAATCAGGTTGTCTTGGTACATATATACTGCAAGAATAGTAAAACATTGTCTATCACTGCTTGGGCTAGATTGATACCATAAGGAGAAAGGATGTAGCTACTTGGATTGTCATGGTACATTGGTACTGCAAAAATAGTGTGGCTTTGTCAATGCTCATTTGGGTAAATTAGGTCCAAACGAAATAAGGGCGTAAGATCTACATGATATAAAGTAACATCATTATCATCAGATAAGGACATCGGTCATCAATTTGATAATAACAATCATCATAGTGCCTCAAACATCAACAGAATAATGACCTCAGTCGTCATAAGCACACGAAACATCATCTGGATAATAACACCAGTCATCATAAGATCTTAAACATAAGCAGAATAATAACCTCAATCAAAATAAGGGCCTCAACATCATCAGGTTAATAACTTCTATCAACATAAGCGTCAGACCATCAGGATAATCACCTCGATCATAGTCACCTCAAACATCACCACGAAATACGTATTTGCAATCATTACAATCCTTCATCGTCATGTTTCGTCTGCTTCAACAGAGAAACTTATGTACCGCTAAATTACGAGAGGTTGTTAAGCCTTGAAATTCCATACCTGTTTTACGACAAACGACATTTTCATGTACTGACGCATGAATTATTTTAAAGTCTTGCAAGACGACTAAGTCGTCTTGAAATTCATCAACTAAGTGTTAATCAACTTAAGTCTCCAAATAAACTCTTCATAACTTGCTTATCTTAATCTCCCTTCATATTAATTTGGCCATTTTGTCTAGTATATATTTACAAAACACAAGGCATTGAATGACAAAAATAACCAAATATCAACCCATCGTCGTCATTGTCACTGTAGTTATGTTAAGTCGACATAGAAACATTATTTACATTGACCATTGATGTATATTGTAATCCTAAATACTCGCCCGCCACATTAACATGATAACTGTGCAATCAAATCATCATTATGAAGCTACTCTAAGTTTATATTCTATAAAATATTTTGAAAAGTTACTTCATATTAAGGAAAAGTTTAATTTGAATATTTTGAATACTTGTGATTTATGTAGATTTGAGACTAATGATACTCTTTTCCTCAACAAAATGATAAAAACAAATATTTTTTATGGAAAATTATTCTTATTACTCTTATTCCTAAAATAATACAACTATAACTTTGTGTATTCTTACTAGTTTTCGCCAAAAACATCAAAATGTTAAACTAAACACTTACTGTTTTTCCTCGAAAAATTAGGGTCCATTTCTGTAATGTGGACGAGTGAATCTGAAAACAACAATCGTAATTCGATATTTAAAACAATGACAGTTGTGATGATAATCAGGTGAAATATGTACGAGGTATGTAAGTATCTGCTGCAGATAAGATTGGTGACAGCCAGGTCCTATATCTATCTATACAATACAGTCGATGTTTGTCTATCTATATTGAGTTGATACATGATACCTGGCGTACACGGATAACGAAACACTCCCTTCAATAGTTTACTGTTACAAATACGGGCACGCAATTAGAACTTCTTGATGAGAATTTGAAATTTTATTACTGTTACAGATAACTTTGACTTCGGAAAAATGTATTTAGTCACTTCTACTTCAAACACTGCCCTGCAAATAATACCTTTAGGCTATTCCACTAAAAGGCACTATTTTAATTTGATACAGCACATTTTTTCTTCATTTTTATGGGGACAATTGGTGCACCACTTTTTGACAGTATAAACATAAACACGGAGGTTATACACGAAGATGCATACGGTCATCGCGACTGCTTTAATCTATCAGAGAGTAAAATTGTATTAATATCAAATATGTTGATAAAAATCAGCAAAACGTTTTATGAGAACATGGCCATTAACATGACGTAATGATAATACGAATGGGTTGAATAAATGACACCCACAGTTCTTAAAATGCAATTCGTTCCCAATGCTTGAGTATAGTCACTACTAACTGTAGTTGAAAACCATATATTTTCAATATCGATTTCCACATAATTTTACCTTTGAGTTCCTATCTCTTCAAAACTAAATTATTTAATGATGTTATATAGGGACTAGACTTAAAATTTGTTCACTATATCCGAGTTCGCTACAAATGTATTTCCGAGTTCGCTATATCCGTGTTCTACTGTATATTGATTCCCCACTAAGCTTATTCTACTAAAATGAAGTATGTGACATCGACTTTTTATTCTGGGAGTGTGAATGTATTAACTCTCTGTGGAAAGATATCCAACAATGGATCCATATTAACGCCCATCTAAACATAGTGTCCACAAGGAAAGAAATCATACCTGGATATATATCCAAAAAAAACGACCCGTTGTTATAACTTTGTTGATCAAGCCAATTATTCTGAAATGCCATAATAAAGAGTCAAATATAGCTATTGGAAGAATGCAAAGGGAATTGTCACACTATTATGATATAAAAGAACCCATATCCTACTCTTCATGTCAGAACGACAAGTTTGTTATATTGTGGTCACCACTTGTTCACATAGTCAATCGTTTGCCTTTTATTCATAGAAAATAGATTTAAAAAGGCGATGCTCAATACCAATTGTACCCTTTATCCACCACCCAATGTGTCAATGTGTATTTGTATAATATTATGTATGTGTACAAAAAATGCTAAATAGAACTAATATTTAGATGAAAAGAAAGAAAAAAAATGTTTCAATTAATGTTAACATTCCTCCAAGATGTAATGTCGAAGTGAAAATTGTATGTGTGTGTGCTTGATTAGTGCGATTCAGTGGTGATATTTTCAAGATTAAAAAGAATAAAAGGTTGACAATATAGATTAAGAATAGACTTAAACTAAATGGTTATGAAAAATTATAAAAAGATAGCAGCTATATATACACTACGATTTAAAAAAAAACATCTGACAAGTTAAATCTTGAATGATTTCTGTGAATGCAAAGATACAAAAGACGAGACGCACTAAAACTTGATATCAAAGATTCAACATCATTACAATATGTTTGTTTGTAATATGTGTTGTTATTTTAAGAATCTGTATTATGACAGGAAGTTAAAAGTCTATTCATAACCAAAAAGTCAAATATTAAACAAATATTTTTCTTCAAAAGTGTTACTTAAAGGACTTCTACGAGCACTCAAGTGTTCAAGTGATACTATAAGACTGTGAAGTGTACATACTTAATGGGGTAGAGCTACGCTAGTACTTGTCAAGTACCCTTTGTGTGCTTAAATGACATTGTGACACGCCGTGCATTTCTGATCATTCAACGACCTCCGCTTTAAAGATGCATGTCAACAGCCTTATTGTTTTTACAATGTGTGCAGGTGGTGTATATTAAATTATATATGGTTTATAAAAGTTACATGTTAGGTTTCAAGGTTTCAAGGGATCTTCTTATTCAATTCTACCATCGAACTGAATTTCTTGGTTGCATTAAGGGCTTTGTTTAAAAAGATTGACAGTAATAAAACAGACAATAAAAAACTTAAATATTAACAGCCTTTAAGTGAATTTGACATAAGTACTTAATGAAAAATATTACGTTCCCGTGTTTAAAAAATTATATCGTGTTAAGATAAGATGTAAGAACCGTTTCCCACAATTGACGTTTCGCAAATATATTTGGATCAAAGGCATGAAGCCGACTTTTTGTACCAGCATATTTAACAGGTTCATATTTCTTAGACCTAAAACATGTTCAGGATTCGACCTGTTAAGTTATATTGTATACAAAGGATAATTGTCAAGAAAAGAAGTTTGAGATTGCACATATTAAAAAATAATTTTGTTATTCTGACGATAGAAACAACCTGAATGAAATTGAATTATATTTTACTTTTTCTTTCCTACACAAGTGGATTTACCAAATGAATACTGGATGTCTGTTACCTATTGTGGTATCTAAATACAAAAAAAGATAATCTAATTTTTTACGTTATCTACAATGTACCACGTTTTTCGAACAAGTAAATAATTTTCAAACTAGTTGGTTGTTAAGTAAGTAGTGATAACTTTCGAACTTTTGCAAGATGATAAAGTCAGATGTGCTTAGACATATGTGCATATAGACGTAATAAAACGAATCATAACGAAAATTGATGCTGCATGAAATTCTTGACTTATCTGTTGATAATTGATTGGAAATGTTTAAATGTTATGATTACTGAAGTTCTCGATACTTATACCCCAGGTCAGTTAAGTCAAACCTGTTATGATTAACTAATAGGTTTGCAGTTAGATATTACATTACCTCCAATTGTCTCAATTGTCATACTACAATGCCGCAGAACATCGCAAATGATAGGTGAGATGAGAAGTATGTGTGTCAGATACGCAAAGGATGAACAAACTTTCGTGATGCAACTGTACATGTATGTATTATCATCTAGCAACAATATCTTATCAGTACAGTTCTTCTAGTGGTCCAAAACTAGTATACACTCAGTCGTTCTTTTTATGACAAAACATAATGTATAAATTTATGAATTCTTAAAATATATTCAGATATCCATCCTTACTATGATTAATAATCAACAGTATCTACATAGAAGGATTTTCACTGACCATCCCCTCCCCCTACTATATTTTGACTTTTATAAACACTTTTATGAAAAACGACACATGGATATGACTTGTATAAACTACAATGACGTCTTACCTTGAATATTGACTAACTCTGGCACTTGGATCTTCAAGCCATTGGACACAGATGGTTAGTAATGAGCAGTCATTACTCTGAAAAGTGGGCGTATCTCCATACGTTTGAGGGTCACGTGACACCGGTATCATATCATGTTTCACCGACTGTGATCAGTACAGTTCGTGACGCCAGTAGATATTGTTACACACACCTCGGTGGATATGATAATGGTGATTTGTTACTCGACTTTCGTTCGGCTTGCTATCGTATTTCACTTGACAACTACTCGTTAATGGATCATTGCTATTTGTATACGTTTTCTTTTAGTTGATATAAGAAATGGTGATAACTGGTAGAAGCCATAAGTTACTTGCATCGATAGCCTACCGGAGTCTTATGCTTGGAAAGAAAGACAAAATATGAGATCAAGACATAATTGCGCTATTAATTGTGACATTAAAGATGCTATTTTGCAGTCCTGTTAAGACAATTTTAAAAATAATGCATTTACAACTATTTGCTTTGGTAAGAATATCATTCAACACTATTCTGACACACATACAAAAAGAGCTTTCACTTATATATATAGTATGTTAAGATCATTGAAATAATCATTTTATTATTGCTTATTCAAATAATTGCATCTCATATAATATCAAAATTCGTTGAATTTCACTATATCAATACGATTTCCTTCACGAATTAGATTGTCAATTTCATAGTTGCTGTGGCCACGAACATGCAAATTTATGTGTTTTTCATGCTTAAACAGTGTTGTTGATGATTGATGATCGTGGCCAAATGATTCTAAACGATCATGATCCTAAATACATGTCTTAACGTCTCTTAAAGTCCTGCAAATAATACGCCCTTCTATCTTTAAAGCAATAAACCGATGTGGGAATGCCCTTTCGTTTATTGACTGTATCTTGATTAATTATGTTCTTCACTTCGTTAAAAGGTATCAAATGAGTGTTATATATATACAAGGAATGCATTAATACATATCTTTATACGTTTTACGTTTTAACGTTTTTCTCATTATGTATTGAATATATAGCAATGTAAATAAATTTGTAGCGTCAGTTCCATAATTGGAAATTGGAAATGAAAAACTGTTGATCCAAATTTATTAACATTGCTTTAATAGCATACTCGGCAAAACGCATATGTTTTGAAAGAATTGAATAATACAGCGTTTCAAAAAAGTTATTTTTATAACGATATTCGTGGATGTACCCCATTTGAAGTTAAGAAATAAAGAAGTTCAACGTACACGATATGCAGAATTAAATATACATTAAAGGGGCAGTAGCACGTTTTTTTTTATAATTTTATATTTCAAACTTTCACTGATAATTGTAAGATAAATGTAATATTTTGATAGTGTCAAAAATTTCATTACATAAACCAATCATCCTTAGTCAAAAGACAAAGTATGAAAATGTACATAAAATCAATTGGCGGCCATTTTGTGTGAACACCTTTAATTCATTCTTTGTAAGAGAAAGGAATCGCATGGCTAAACTTACAAACATGTTAAACTTACAAAATAAAATTGGATTATTACTACTCCATTTAGTTTAAATACATTGTATTTCAATTGGAACCATTTATTTTCATTTCCTGACATCACCTTATATTTCCACTCAAAACGTGCTATTGTCCCTTTAAAGGGGCAGTTACCAGTTTTGTCAATTCTTTAAAAAGTTCCCATTCAAATATTAGTTTTTGCCAGGTCTATGCCGTGACCGTTGCACATGCTTAACTGGCAGTTCGTATTCATGATGTGCTTACTTTGTTATGGCGCACCTTTAGAATAAATAACGTTTCAGCACTCGCATTTATCAATACAGATGACGCCCAATATCGAACACCTCCTGTGATCACATCCCTCAATAATTTACGGTCGCTCTTAAATCCCTCAGTCTGTAACATGTCACCATTCTATTGAAGCCTTTCAATAGCAATTCTCATGGGTGCTTTGCATTGAACATTTGGTTCTGTTCTCAAACTATACCCCAATGTTTTATAAAAACGTTACATAAACATATTTATTATTTTAATTAAATAACCAGGGGTAATTGCCCTAACAACTTTTACGTACACAAACAGACGTATGTGACATATGCGAAGAAAGTTTGATTTTCAATATCTGTATTGAACCAAACGACATGAAGACATAAAACAAGAACCCCGTATGCTATAAAAACGTGCTGATGCCATCCTGTTGTTACCTGTGTAGCAACAAGCTGTTGCCTTATTTCAGATATACAAATACTTCTTGAATCTTCTCCATTCGTCACAACAGTCGCATTTTGAAGGACGAAAACTTGAAGGTATACATATTTCTTTCAATTAATACTTTTCGCAGTTGTACGCTGTTATTTCAATTGATACTTATCGCAGTTTAAAGGGGCAGTAGCACGTTTTTTGATAACTTTATATTTTAAAATTGTCACCGATAATTGTAAGTTAATGTTAAATGTACTATATTGACAGTGTCAAAAATCTCATTAAACAAGTCAATCATCCATAGTCAGAGGACAAAGTTTGAAGATTCCCATGAAATCCATTGGCGGCCATTTTTGTGTGAACACCTTTAATTCATTTTGAGTAAGAAAAAGGAATCGCATGGCTAAACTTTACAATATATATTTGAATTATTACTGCTCCATTTTGTTTAAATACATTGTCTTTCAATTGGAACCATTAATTTTCATTTTCCTGGCAACACCTTACATTCCCCCTAAAAACGTGCTACTGCCCCTTTAAACTGTTCTTTTAATTAACACTTTTCACAGTTGTACGCTAATATATTAGCTTCCAAATTAACTTCATGATTGTTTTATCTTGCCACAAATCAATGGGATTAGTGACTTCTATTTGAGTTTATTTGAATTTATTGAATGTGATTGACTATACATGACTTTCATTGCAGATGTATGTAAACTCACGGGCAAAAGAAACGCTGGTAACATAAGTGTCATGCTGTTTTATTCCATGTAACATAAATATGAATGAAAGAAAGTGGCAAAGTTTCCTTACAAGTCAACTATATTATATTTGCCTCATTTTCTGTTGATGACTTTGCATGGCGCCTTTCCAAACGCGTGTAAAAAAATCACCAATTTGCCATCTCCTTAACTAAGCGAGATAGGAGAGCGAAATTGGTCATTTTTGCATATTTGTAGACGTTATATAACGAAAACACGTCAGTGCATACATGTCAAAGTGGATGTTTTTCATTAACAACATCTCAAATAACCTTCTCATATATATTTCCAAAATTCAAATTTAATTTCAAATATTTATTACAAAAAAAGTACTTGAAAACGGCGATTATCGCACCCTAACAATGTTTAGACAACCACAGTACAAAAAACGTCATGCAATCATGGCTGAAATTATGAGAGATAATTCTCAAAATACTCTTTTATGAAACACATTCGACATTGCAATTACACGACATGCATTATTTGTTTACCCTTCGTTTGAAAAATACCTTTTGCCCATTGGTTTACATGATTAACTGCCCATAGATTATCTATGAGTAATTCTTGCAAATATTAATTTCGCATCTCTTATTTGTTATCATCATATCTGTATCATCTTAACATATCTATGCTCTCAAAAAGTCAAAACTTCGTAACATACTAATTGCATCATGACAACATTGTAGTAATGTTCTCACAGGTTCAGAATTCCGGCTAATTCGACTTCAAGAGACCAAGTACTGACGACACCTTAAATGACGATGGGGTGTCTACATCTTCTGGTGGCCGCTGCACTGCTACCTGCTACCGTAGTAGCACTAAGTAGCTGTATTGAAAGCAGCATATCCATCCATATTACAGGTACATGTTTAGTCACATGCAATTATAAATCAGAAAAATGTGTTCTCTCTCGTAGATGATTAACTACCGTTGAAAAACTAATAAAAGTGACTATTTGTGATCACAGTTGAATACAAAGGAGCCCATTTGAATAACCAAAATAACACTTTCGATAAAGGAAACATGACTATTAACATTTTCTTGCTTGCATTTGCGTGTGACTTAAAGATTTAACTGATATGTGAAAAAAAGTTTTATTAAATGAGTTATAATAATTGACTGATATTGGTAATGAGAATGTTAAAAATTTTGCTTTAAAAGAAGCAGTAGCACGTTTTTCGAAAATGCCATATTTTTAATTATTAGTGATAACTCTACGTTAATGTTAAATCTATAATTTTGCTAGTGTCTAAAATCTAATTACACAAACCAACCATCCGTAGTCAGAGAACAAATTATAAAGATTCACATAAAGTACATTGGCGGCCATTTTTGTATGAACACTTTTAATTCATGTGGTGTAAGAAAAAAGAATCGCATGGCTGAACTTTATATATTTTATCTTTTACTGCCACATTAAGTCGAAATGCATTATCTTTCAATTAGAATAATTAATCGTCATTTTCCTCACATCGTATATTCCCCCTAAAAACGTTCGATAGTCCCTTTAAATGAGAAAATTAGTGTGTCGACTAATGCATTTTGAAAAATAAATCTCGTTTTTGATACTGATAAGGAAAACATCATTTTGATGATAATATTTTGGTTATATTAAATAGTTTTGGTTTAAGGATAACAATAATGACTCCTTTATTTGATTACTTGGATGGAAATAAAATCAACTAGTACAAAAAGTTTGAAATAAAAGAATTATCTCCCCTTGCATGTAGTTTTTCGTAAATATTGACATATACTATGCTCTAACTTTGTGTTTATCATTAGGCACGTCAGTTCCTGTACGATGTGCAATCAACTCTTGTCAATGACAACTAGCAACAACACTACACAATTTGAAAATGAAAAATGAAACATCCATGCAATCGGATTATTCATCGAAATGATCGCTCTGCTCCGCTCCGAATCAAACAACTCTATAACGCATATCTGCAATGTTTTATATCATGTGAGATATTGTTTTATCATGCCATATGTGAAATGAATGTAAGCACGTGACACCAAAATAAAATACGTTTCTTCTTTCTTCTTTCTCCTCTGAATGGCTGAGCGTCTAGCTTCAGAGTTCAACGGCACGATAATACAAAACTTGTTGATCTAAATTTAGATAGATTGACAAAGTCGTCACATTTTTAAACTGTTTAATAATGATAATTCATCTCATTATGTATTCATTCAGCTGAAGGTCGAATACGAGGTTCGTTTGTTGGTCTGGAGCACGCACAAGCCGGGGAGATCTTAACCTCTTGTGGAATGAAGTGTGGCTGCCTCAATGACGTCTACCTGTGTTGCAGGTAAACTGCTTTTGACATTGGCGAATCGAGGGAGTGGGGGCCGGGTAACCAAAACCAACCCATCCCCATCCTTCGCCCATACTTAATGTTCTTGTGATAATTTGCCCGTAAAATGTCACAATGGTTGACATGGACATGAATAGAAGTACTTATGGAAGTCATTTATTGTATTGGCAAGTCTTTAAGTAAAGATGTTGACCGATATCAAGAGTTAAAAACTGTCATTTAGTTCATTGTTTGAAAACTGTCTGGGTTCCTAAACCACACTGAGTTTTAAACACTTATGGTACTATGTAAGAAAACCGATTGATTGATAATTGATAAAGTTCACCCACCAATTAATAAGGTATCTGGCATTAAGTGAAAGCAATACGAACATATCATGAAGGCGTATTATTGGTCTGTCGCGTGTTTATAATGAAAATAATTTTGTAACTTTTTGTAGTTTAACGTTCATATAAAATTAATTCATCATTCTCTTTTTTTTCAGTAATATCGACTGCATCCAAATGGAAAGGAAGTGCGGCACTGAAGACAGAACAAATGAGGGTCACAACGAAGCACTTAAGTTTGATAGCAACGGGCACCACCAAGTGTCAAAGAGAAGTGTTCTCCTGGAAAGAGTCCTGTCAGGTCGAGCCGCCGCCATGAGGAGAGATAGAAGAGACACCGAGCGCATAGCGACCACTCTGGAGGCGACGACAGTAACACCGGACCAGGATCACTCTCATGACGTGACAAGCCAGGGAGTTGAGTCCATAGGACAGGGACATCAAGGAGTCAGAAAGGGAGAACATGCTAACTTGGGAAGATCTGCTGGGAAGTACATAAGTAGACAGAAGCGAAGTTCTGGGGATGATGTTGTACGAGTGAAGAGAGAGGATGAGGAATTCATGGAAGATGTCATCGGAACAACAACCGTGGAGGCGTCATCAGAGGTCACAGATGCTCAGGAGAACCATGGCAGAAGCAAAAGGAGTATTGGTGCACTGGCTCAAAATCTAGAGAGAGAAAAAAGAAGTGTTGCTGGAGACTTGGTTCGAGTAAAAAGAGAAGATGAGGAATTTATGGAGGATGCCATAGTAACAACAACCGTGGAGGGGTCATCTGAGGTCACAGACGCCACAGGGAGTCATGGCTCCGATAGAAAGAAACGAAGCAACGATGCTGCCAATTTGGCCGACCCTGATTGCGATGACAATGAAAGGAGAAAGCGAAGTGCTGGAGAAGAGATGGTCCGAGTGAAAAGAGAGGAGGAGGAATTCATGGAAGACGCCATAGTCACCACTACCATGAGCAGCGACTCTGAGCCCACGGATTCCCCTGAGGAGCATGGTTCTGACAGAAAGAAGCGGGAGGCCCTTGATGAAATCGTTCTCACCACAGTCAGCGCAACCACAGAACAATCAGATGTCTACGTTACTGATGTCTTCACGACGCTTGGCAGCAAATGAACTTTTAACCTTGTCGTTCAGAAAATGCGGGGAAATATGTTAAGTGTTAAAATTATAATGGTACGGGGTTGGGGGATGTAACTGTCGGGTTGCCACTCCGAACAGGTGACCGCTCTACAGAGGTGGCCGCTAATACATGGCAAGTCCTGTGATGACTATGAACTGACACGTGAAAGAAAATCTGCACTTCAGTTGATTTTATCATATGTAAGATTTTCAATTACATATTTATGTCGTATTCCCAAACTGATAATAAAAAGAGTCAAACCATCGGCCAAAGAGTACTTTATTTCAAAATAATGAAATTTTGTGTTTAAAAGTTGATCCAAAAGTGATTGTGATAACACAAAATAATGTTCATCAACAAGGACGACATATTATATATGAAATCAATAAACGTGCCTATTGTAACACTTTGACGACATTTTAAACGTTGTAGGAGTCATGATAGTGTTCAATTCAATTTCTTACACAGCTCCACAATAAACAAAGGTATTTCAATTAAACGTTAACCAGACACATATTATTTTATTCTAACAACTGAAAATATATATGTGTGTTTTTGTTAGCGTGTCGCTACGTACTATAAAACATGTGTGTATTTAAACAAACTTTGGTGTGTAGTCTAATTTCTTTTGTCTGGCGGTTTATGTACTTTTTGTTTTGGTTATGAATCTGAAAGTAATCGATAATGGAATTTCAACCTCTCTCAATTAACATGAAGGTCTTATTTAGTCAATATCGTACAGAAAAAGAAATAATTGTGCGGCCTTACGTAACACAGTATTAACTCTGCGTAACGTAGTCCAGAAAACGTGATGCCTATTTTGATCAGATTGTCTCAGAGTCGTTATAACTTAAAGAGGATAGATTACTCAGTTAAGCGTTATCGCCTCAGATATGTCCTTTTCTAAATGTTAAAACAATAAACCTTTCTGTAGGCTACCCATTGTTTGTTTTGTTTCAAAACATCATAGTTTATTTCAGTAAAACATTTATTGGGAACACGTGTTAACAGTTTTATCATAGTATCTATCTTGTCAAATAACTAATCCACGGATACACTATTCTGATGTTATTAAAACGTAACGTATTGCTCATTTGATTCGAATGTGAAGCCATTTGACCTTTTATTTAAAATAACTCTTAAATCATTAGTTGATAAAAAAAAGATGTCCACAGCAAATCACTGCGGTATTAATCATCCAGGTATAAAAGCGATATTTTTCTTGTCTAACTGTTTTGTGTGAAGGTGATGTACAATTACATTTTACAGGCGCATCATTTGATGTCTGACGCCCTCGGGTATTCTCTTCATTTCAATAATGAAATAGGAACTCCGTTGTGGGCATGCAGTTGTTGTTTAATAGTTTTCGTTTATTGTAATGATAAATAGTAGATTGACTATGTCACCTTCCTAGGGTCTGGATGGGCCCTTCTTTATCTATATATGTCTTCTGTAAAGAAATAAAGCAAATAAACGTTTTTTAAAATTTTGGAACTCGATTGTCCATGATTTAGACCGCAAAGGACAAGCCCTAACATTACAATTGTGCTTTTCCGATATTGAAAATTAAAAACAATAGAAGGCTGTATTCCTGTGTTCAAAACATGGGAATAAAATATCATACCCCACTTCCGGTCTCGTTGCTATGGTTTCCTTTGTTCCAACTGTAGGTATATTGACCGATACACCAGATCATTTCTAATACACCTATTCTTTTTACACACCCGCATTAAGTCAGGTGTAGAGGATTTCAACTTTGACAAATCAACAGAGTTGTAAAATTTAGAATTTTTGAGAAATGTTAAGGACCAAAGTGGGAATAGAACCAGGGGCCTTAATGTTGCGATGCAACGCCTCTATCAACTGAGCCACTGAGGCGTGATACACGAAGCCGTACTTTGTTTTTATTCATGTCTAGGTTGTTGTATTTTCATATATAAGCCTATGTATAGGTACTAGTTTGTACCAAATTTTAATGTAATGAAGTCAGTTTATGTTTTTTTAAAACGTTATGAGAAGAGTTTTGTTGATATTTTTTTATCTAGTAAGGTCAAGACACATATACATAGAGAAGGGTGGATAGTTCTTTGTCGTCAAATATAACTCTACCGGAGTGGGGGTATAAGTCAGATATACCCACCCTTCATGCATCACTCAATATACCTCCTATTTGAATCGTAGATACTCGGCTCCGCTACGCTACGCTTCGGAGACACACGATTCAAACAGGAGGTATATTTAGCGATACACCGAGGGAAGGGTGGGTATATCTATTACATACCCATCTTCCGGTCTCGTTGCTATGGTTTCCTTTGTTCTGACAATAGGTGTATTGACCGGTACACCTCTCCTTTACTTACACTTCTATACTTTTTATTGTACACCTTCATTTAGTCAGGTGAAGAACTCCCTCAGGCTGACTTGAGCAAATCAAAGGACTTGTAAATTTAAAATATTTCAGAATAAAAAACGAGTGTTGTAGAATCCGGGACTTTATGCAGCAATGCAACGACATTACCAACTGAGCCATAGAGGATCGATACAAGCAGGGATACTTTCTGTTGTATCATATCTTTATTTTCATTTTTTACTATAAAAGCATATGTATAGGTACATGTTTGTACCACAATTTAATGTGATAAAGATAGTAAATGGTTTAGAAACTACAATTAGAAGAATATTGTAGGTATTAGGTCAAGACATGTATACATACAGAAGGCTGGAGAGCTCTTCATCGTCAAATATAACTCGACCGGAGTGGGGTATAAGTCAGATATACAAACAATTCGCTCGTTGTAACACTCAATACACCTCCTGTTTGAATCGCGTTTCTCGTCGGCTCCGCTACGCTACGTCAAACAGGATGAGTATTAAACGCTGCACCTCGGGAAGTATCTATTACTAAGAACCGAGTGACGGAGAGCAAAGTAAAGCGTCCTAAAAGCTGAAACTTCTAATAAATATACTTCCGGAAAATTAATTTTTAAATACATATGCATTATGCAGTCACCATATATATATAAATATCGCTTTCAGAGCCTGATACGCTGCAAAAGCACATACATTTTCTAATGTAAGTTTTGTGTCAGAGTGTTCATTTCAGTTAGGCCTATGCCAACATTGCATGAGCTGCATGTACATGCGTTGTGTTGACATGCCGGAGCGGTAACGTTGTTTACTGAATAACATGCATTACATGTTTCATTGAACTAAAAGAGAATGATCATTTCACCAGCGTAGTACCAAGTTTGTAATCTAGAAAATAAGGTAACATACATTAATCAAGCACTGATTTATTCCACACAACCTTTATGAAACGCTACTGTACAGGAAATTGTTTCGTTCGAACGAGAAATAAAATATTGACTTTCACTTTTTTTCGTTGAGCCACGCTTGATCGTGTATAAGAAATGAATTCAATTAATCAATATATTCTTTCATTTCTAATACGTATTACGGCCTCTTTGAGCATGTTTGGACAACGTCTCTTACAGATGAACAAAACGGCAAATATTTCCGGGTACTTTTATTTCTTGATATTCAACACAAATATTCTTGATAGCGTAATCAGCGAGGCCCGGTGGTTAGGGCCTGACTTCATTGTCACTATCAGTACACGAGTGTTTTGTGTCCAACTTTATGAAAGCCATAGTTAAAAGAGTTTATATATATATAAATTATTCCGGCTTCATAGGAAGAGGGAAGTGAAAAAGACAACCGCTGACGTCACCAGGAAGAAGCTACTGGAAACAGTGGCGCCACCTGGAAAATATAGTAGTCCTGTTAGTCACTTCAATGATGATTCCTTATACCATTAAATGTCCCATTCATAAAGACAATTTTTTTTAAACCAAACAGAAAAAAGACAGCGTTTTACAGCTGCATTCACTAACATCGTATCGACAGTATTGAATTATATATGTTGTCACACGACGTTAAACCGTACAGTAGTACATTTGAGGTATACTAATTAATTTGTTATGTAAGATTGAGATATACTTTTTGTTCTGATATGATATTTCCTTATCCTGTGCTAAGTATACAAAATTGAAACACAGTACCAGTCACTAACTCGTCTACCCTTGCACATTCAAACTCCAGGGTATAAGAACTATGCTAAACATCGTGTGATTGCCACTTGATTTATAAGCAGACATGTAACAATAAAGGACTTGGCATGATGAATTTCATAATCTCTTATGAAGATTCATTCTGATACATAAATCACAAACCTGTGATTCAAGCACCTCATGATGTTAAAACAATACATCAAGGATGACCTGGACCATTCCTTTAAAATCACGAAACTGATCAAGATAAACACATTAAAAACTATTTTGAACATGCATATCTCTTTTGAGTTCATTTCCGTATTTAGAATAGTAAATTTGTCGTATTTAGGTTCTATTTGAATACACAAGGACTCAAACTGTACCGGAAGGGGGCGTTGAGCCTGTCATCGTAGATGCTGCTGTTGATGCAGCAGTAGTAGTAGTACTTGCCGTTACAGCTGCAAAACAATACACCATCGCGTTTAGTAGAGATTTCGGATAATGTGATAGCTGTAATTAATACACCAGATCATTAAAAAGCTTGCATAGAATATTCTTCCATCTTGAGGAATCTCTAATCAATGTAGAAAAGAAGTGCATTGATCACCACCGTGGTATTACTTGAAGTTATGCAAATAAAACACTAATATGTTTAGGGGCATAGTTAGAATATTATTATACTGCACTAGCTGTCAATCAATACACTAGAAAAACATACATAGAGTGCTCTGCAATTCAGAGGAATTTATACTGAAGTGAAAGGGGGGGGGGGGGGGAGTAAAGTCTATAGTGATGTACCATGGAATAATGGAATTCAAGCTTCGGTTACCACTGGAGGAAATAAAGACTCTCTCTCGCTCTCTCGCTAATGATTTTAACTTTTACATATTTTTTTTGTTAAAGGGGCAGGTAGGAGACGGGAGAATGTGGTTTAAATTTCTGAAAAGATTTTATGGGATCTTAACATTTTTAAAATATACAAACTAATACAATATAAAAACTCTTTAATCATGTTTTCAAAATGGTGACTGACACTCTCATCACTTCCTTGTTGCTTTGGTAAGATTTATGTTTCTTATTCAAAGCATTAATTTGGTCTCATTCACGATCACGTACGCACTTGTAAAAGACAATGCACAAAGGAAGTCATTATTGTAAATCATGTGACACTAATTATCTGTTTGGTCAGCAACACTGTGTACTTGCCTAGTACAACTCATCTCCCCAAGCAAACCCTAAAACGCCCGTTTCCGAACTGTTCGTTTTAAACCTTGCTTCAGACCCTTTAATTTCATGTGCTTGCTCTCTATCTAACTATGAGAGAAAGCAATAATCCAATAATAAAGGAACTGGAGGTTGCGAACAATCGCCTGTAGGGGCGCTGATATCATCACAGAAAATTCAAGTGTCTGCAGCTAGGCATAAAACTGACAGTTCGGAAACTGGTGTGTTATCTTTGCGACAGGAAGATGAGAACAGCTGCGATTTTCAAAACTGTGTCAGCTCTTCAATATGAAATCTATCTGTTAATAAATTGTTAACTGAGAACGACATCTCCATTTAAAGAGTTTTTTGTTGTTGTTCTAATATTGTAATCAGTTGTGGTTCATACTATACTCTCTCTGTTGTTCAAACATGTCAAGAGTACGATCCAAGTTCACTGGGAACTAAATCGTTGAATAGCATACGCCTTTCCTGTAACAAAGTCTAAAGTAACCTCAACACTAATACTATCATCAGACTCGTAATTCTATCCGTCTAATAGGACCCAATATCTTCAGGATTGTCACTCTATCTCTTAAAAGGGGTGTACGTTTGCGTGGCGTGTCATTTGCACTGTAATAATCTTGTATACCTTCTACTATCTATTAAAGAAAAACACAACTGTGAATTGTGTGAACGGTACAAGTCTTAAAGGGGCAGTAGCACGTTTTTCGGGGGAATATAAGGTGGTGTCAGGAAATTAAAAATTAATGGTTCCAATTGAAAGACAATGTATTTAAATTAAATGGAGTAGTAATAATTTAAATATATAACGTAAAGTTTAGCCATGCGATTCCTTTTTCTTACACAAAATGAATTAAAGGTGTTCACATAAAATGGCCGCCAATGGATTTTATGAGAATTTTCATACTATGTCCTCTGAATATGGATGATTGGCTTGTGTAATAAGATTTTTGTCACTGTCAAATAATACATTTAGCATTAACTTACAATTATCAGTGAAAATTTCAAAATATAAAATTATCAAAAAACGTGCTACTGCCCCTTTAATGCATCAAGCTGTATTATTCTATCTATAGGGCAGGGTATTTGATGCTATGTTTTCATTTATTTTATTCAAGATATAGTTGATTTGTTTATCCTTACGCTAAGGACGGATGCTTTCAAGTAGGAAGGCTGTTGGAAGAGAGAGGTTATCAATCTAAACAAATAATAGGAGATAGGGTACCCACCGCCGAAATAGAAAAAATAACCAAATCAACCTTTCAACCACCTATATGTCAGGTATAGTGATGTTATTGATACTATACAGAACTACTGAAATTGCTTCCTTTATTATCAGGGTCAGTCTTGGTTAAAATTTCAATGAGGGCTTTTTTTTTCCATAATTTGTGATACAGGCAAATCAAACATTATACACAAACAGCACATATGTACAAATACATAAATCCACATTTGGCTGATAAATACATAAGTTAAGCAAAACAAGACTATTTCTTAACAATTCATTATTTTAAAACAGGACTATTTGTGAACAGTAAGTGCAGAGATGACCAATATTTAAAACACTTTTCTTCAGTTTCTGTCGACTAAAACACAATTTTTGATAAATCATAGTAACGTACAATTTTATTTTTCACATATTCTAATTTGGGTTTAAAACCATTTATGCTGCATCTATAAATATACTGTTTGACTATCAAAATGATTGCATTTAAACGATAATTGTTCTTTCCTTTCATTCTTAATATTATAATCTTGTTTGTGAATTCCAATTTCAATTGTACATAATTTCACCATAATTCTATTTATTTCCATAAATTGAAGATAAGTTCACAATCCCATGACATGTGGTTAATTGTTTCGATTTCCGTTTGGCAAAATGGACAAAGTGGGGATGATGATATATATGTATATATAGGGCTTTTCATAAGTATGCATCATATGGCTTTCAATCATTCAAGTTGAAAAAGAAAGAAGTCAGATTTCTTTTAAGACATATACAAAATAACTAAAGATCAAGAACGAATTTTAATTATGTTTTAAGTGACAAGCTAAAGAGAAGATGATAAAAAAGCATAAATACTTACCAACGTAAAGAAGGGAGAGAGCGATGATGAAGACAAGGGACTTCATGATGATGCAGGCAGCTAGACTAGTGTGTGACTCTTCTCGACTGAACACGCCCAATATAAGCACATGTGCTCTTACACGTATCACATGATCATAGTTCTTCCTCATCTGAATTGAATGCTTGCCTATGCGCAGGCGCAAAATGCAACGTGACAAGGAAATTGTTTAACATTATGATTTAAATACAAAATAATTTTGAAAAATAAGGAAAAAATCATAAATCAGGGAATTTGTTGACAATTATTTCCTAATGGGAGCGCAATGACTTCATCAAAACGCACAGTGCTTACCTGGGCCTTTTGTTGAAAGGCTATTTTTATTTATTTACAGCCTAGGGTAAATTGAACTTCTTATACGAACTAGTATGTAAACGATTAAGGTAAATGTGCTCTTGGTACTTTTGTTGCCAACCTTTGTAGAACAGAATACAATAAATTGACGATCCCAACGTATAAGAATATGATCTCTCCTAGTTCGTGTTTTCTGTATTTCTATTGTGGCGTTGATTATGGCCTTTTGTGAGATACATCTAACAACATAAATCAGAATTTCACAGATCAAATAGACTTAAATGAATGATAATGAATTAATTTCAGTTTTCTGATAAAACCCTCGAATGGACTTACGTATCTTGCAAATATATACCTAGAATTACAACCCCCAAATACACACGCTATATAAATATCTATATAATAATAATACACGAACATTGAAATAGTAACACCGTCGTTTGTTGTAGCAATCCTGTAAGAAGACTACTATTATGAACAGTCACCGTTACTTCAGTCTCTGCTCCCAGAGACTATTCAAGTGGATCTTTGTTCTGATAGCCCTGTTAGGAGGGGAAGCAATTAGTTTAGAGAATGAAACAAAGACTCTCCTAGATACATTGAGTGCGATCGAACACAGCCGCTTATGCGGAGAAGGCGGTGGGTTACGCATTACTATATACATACACCCTATACCGATGTCAATAGAACAAAGGTCAAAAAGTATCGAAACAGGTCAGAGTCGTGTTTCCCTGACCATTGTCGATATATACACACAATATTGAGTATACAATGGTCTCAGATAGCATTACAAGCAAAAACTCAATATACTATTTCCAATTTGAGCTTGGTTGTACTTTTAAAAAAGTAACAAACTTGCTTTTGAACTGCACCAGGGAGAAGAGCATGAAATTATAACTAACCATCTTCATTTCATGTAAAGACAGTATCTATATCAACTGATGAAGAAACCATTGTGCACTATTAACACGTTATTATCATCTTCTGAGATTTAAACATCCACTTTTGAAGAAAAATTAATTTCCTGTTCATTCTTTGATACAAACTACGAATGTTTCAAATTGAAAGTCTATTTTTATATGTACTTCAAACAGAACTGGGTCAGCTGTCAAGCATTGGGCATACAGGCAATACTACTCCAGGAAAATAAAACTTATGCTACGTCCTTTTTTTACATCACATAAGTAGTAGTAGTACATATCATGACCAACATAGAACTTCCTCGTACATATAATATCATCCATACATCCGAAATAAATTAGTTTAGCAACATGTAAAAAGGTCCTTACATGGATTTAGTTCCTGGTAATCATATGTGAAATGTTGACTCACATGATAATATACACGTAAATCAAATGCTGATAGGCTAGAAGCGATTGAAATGATAATACCATGATGACAACAAAAGCGGTCGTATAAATGAGACAATTGAACCAAGTGCAGCGTTCGTCAGAGTCACTAAGGCTATAACTTATCATCCTCATAAGTGAAGGAGATGTACAAAATACTTCAGCATTCTCGACCTTCGTTCTGGAGGGAATATGAAATAGGATCTAAGCACATTGAGCTCTGGCCCTTTGATGTAAGGAGTCAAAGTCAAAAGTCAAAGTCAAAACACGTTTATTGTACTTGGGGCCTCTGGTCCATATACAATGATATACACACATATATATATTGTCTTTACAGAGATGCCCGTGGATATAACACTGGAATATTGATTCACAGATATGCAGGATTAAACAAAGAATAGTTTAAGTTTTGCAGACAAAGCATAGATCACGAATTTCCATTTAACACGTTTTGTCTAAGATCCATGCCATTTTTTATAAACGGAGATAAAAAATTGACGTGTATCCTATTACACTTCTCATTGAGAAGAAACGTTTCGGTAAATAGTCATTCTCAGTTCAGTATGATACGGTAAATAGTCATTCTCAGTTCAGTATGATACGGACAATCAAATAGGGACACAGTCACAGTGTCACAACCGATATAAATCATATTTCTCATTAGTCACGGAGTGTGTCCACTAGATTTCAGTTTTCTAGGACTTAAATAAGTAGTTTTGTTTCATATATCTGTCCCACACATGTTCGACATATGAAGTACCAAAACATGAAGCAATTGACACACTAATTATAACATACAGGGTGGGAATGGGAATATATGAAAAGAAAGGGCATACCTAGAGGTAGGGGAGACCGGGGCAGGCACGTCCCCTTTTCACTAAAATGTAAATAATGAGTTGTTTTTTTCGCAATATACTAGTGTACGTTTGTACATATATTGAACCATATCTTAACTTTATTGCAATAATTGTCGAAAGTGCCTAACGTAACTAGTTTGCCAATAACTTAGCTTTAAAGACAACGAGTTGAAAAACCGAACATGCCCCGCATCGGGGTAAGTTCGGTTTCCCCTCAGGGGCAGGTTCGGCCATCCTTGGGAACAAGCAGAACATGTTCAGCCTACAACAATTAAAGAGAGATAAGACACTACTCATAGTATTCAATAATTGGGACAGACAAAATACTACCTTACTTTACAAAAACATATTTTATAACGATCTGGACTCAGTTAACTTTCTATTACGAAAAGAATTCGTAAGAGGAGGAGAAGAGGAGCCTACTATTCAGGGACCTTCAAGAGGGTACTTTTGAGGAGGATGACCTTTAGAAAAATGGTTTCGAGGAGGACCTTAACATTGTTGTGACCTTCCTCACGGCCGAATGTGCCCCGCCTGTAATGACCGAACGTACCCCACAAACCACGGTTGCTCTTTTTTCTTTACTGCGAAAATACACAGACCTCGAACCAAAATAACTTGTTGGTTACATATACGTCTCGGCATGTTGGTTTATGCTCAATTAAGAACATATTCCTAAACATAGTCAATATTTGTCAAAAAAATAGTGAACTGAAGTCGAATATTTTACACAACTAGTTGAAAAACGGGTTTTCTTCCACAGTTTGTAAAGAACGTGTTGGACTGTCACCATTTTAAAGTCAGTGTGGAAGTAAGGTCATGTTGTCTGTCAGTGATTATCAATTTAAGTTAAAATGGCCCCGAACAAAAATTACAGCGAAAATACGAACATGCTCCGGGGACGTGCCTGCCCCGGTCTCCCCTACCGTTTACCCAATTTTTTGTTTACCGGTAAACTAAAATAATTGGATTATCGTCGCTCTTGTAAATCGCAGGTTTTATTTGTACAAATACAGACTGTTGTTTTTTGTGTGATGGTTTCCTGAATGATCATATTAGAACAAAACGCTTTGTTATGCACCAGGATTAAGGCAATATTTACACATTCAAAAGCATGAAAAAATTACTTCCTCACATTTATACACAAATGATGGATTTCTTGTTGATTTAACGGATTAATACGGAAGCGTATTAGTGTCACGGTGGAAACATATTTTAGAACTATCTCCTACGTAGGAGATATTATCTCCTACGTAGGACTTAGTATATCCTACGTAGGGGATAGTTTCTCCTACGTAGGAAATAGTATCTCCTACGTAGGACTTAAAAACCTAATATTTACTATCTCCTTCGTAGGAGATAGTATCTCCTACGTAGAAGATAGTATCTCCTACGTAGGACTCAGTATCTCCTACGTAGGAGATAGTATATCCTCCGTAGGAGATACTATCTCCTACGTATGACTTAGTATCTCCTACGTAGGAGATAGTATCTCCTCCGTAGGAGATAGTGTCTCCTACGTAGGACTTAGTATCTCCTACGTAGGACTTAGTATCTCCTACGTAGGACTTAGTATCTCTTCCGTAGGATATACTTTCTCTTTCGTAGGAGATACTATCTCCTACGTAGGACTTAGTATCTCCTACGTAGGAGATAATATCTCCTCCGTAGGAGTTAATTCGTATTAGACATTGCTCAATTTACAGGGTTTTTGTGTTTATTTGCTGGTGTATTAATTATTTCTATTTGATATGTTGATGTTAATATTATATTAATATCAAATAATGAATGAAGTTATTGAAAGTTTTGTTAAACGTTTGATGGTCATAAATGGGATATGTATAGTATTTTCTTACTGGATCCGGTCATTTAACAAATTATACCATATAATGTTGTATTGATATTTGTTGTTATTAAAGGCCTCCCCACACCAACACAGCGCGCAAGCAGCGCAGCGCAGCGCGCCCGCAGCAAAAAAAAAGCTCATGTTGATTTATGATTGATAACCCACACCAACGCAGCGCGCCGACAGCGCGCCAGCACCAAAATTTCTGAATCGCGAAAAAAGTGATTTTTGCTGCGTGGCGCTTCGACGCATCGGGGAATCCCCTTCTTCTGACTTCGATTACTCTCCATATTCTTGGCTTTACTGCAGAATAATATGCACCAAAGAAGTAACCGTTGTTGTTTACGTCTTCAGTAGACGTACATCAATGTTTTCTTTTCCCGATCCATTTTGTATTGTTCAGTCGGTACCGATAATATGACAGTCATTCTCTGGTCACTCATTCATACGCGAGGACGATTGTAATGTTTTTGGATTCGAACTGGACCTTTCATGTACGAGTCGATTTTGCCCAAAAGCTAAAAAGTATAATAACAATAGGTCTTCAAGACAAACCTAACAATATCTCATTGGTCACTTGTTCCTCATATTATATCGCTGCATTGACGCTCTAAAATGCGTTGCTTTGAAAAGGATTGAGATATTTGTCGATTATATATAAAATTTTAGCTGCATTTAAATCAATCAGATCAGATTGAGGCGACAATGGCTATCTTGACAAAAGAGAGTCTGTAACCTTTGAGACACAGCTTGAATTGTCGTATTTAAAAAACATTGTTATTTCGACGAGTGAGTGGTTCTATGAAAAAGGAACTTGAATAACTAGTTTAGTTTTCGATCAGATTTGAAACGGTCTCCCTTTTGCTGATATATACAAAACTTAAGTTTGAAACACTACCTAAATTCCAACTAAAATAATATATTAATATCAACATTATATTCATATAATATTACATGGAATAATTGTTTAACGACCCCTCTCGGTAAATAAGACGTGACATGGACATTATTATGTTTCTTTTTTGGATCCATCCCTTTATGAAATTGGGTTTTAAAATGAACACACTTAAGTCACAGTTATTGAACTTATTGTAATGACAAGATCGAGTAAAATAAAGGCAAATGCTCTCTAGACAATATAACATAACGTTTACTGTTAGATACATTATCCATTTATGACCAACAAACTTTAATACAGATGTTATTGATGATCCATTCGACATTTAAACTTTGAACATCATGTAATATTAACATCAACATACAAACAAGAAATAATAAAGACACAGGCAAACGCACAAAAAAACACTTAAATGATCAATTTCTGAAACAAATTATCTCCTACGTAGGAGATACTAAGTCCTACGTAGGAAATACTAAGTCCTACGTAGGAGATACTATCTCCTACATAGGAGATACTAAGTCCTACGTAGGTGATACTATCTCCTACGTAGGAGATACTATGTCCTACGTAGGAGATACTATCTCCTACGTAGGAGAAACTATCTCCTACGTAGGAGATACTAAGTCCTACGTAGGAGATAGTTCTAAAACAAAATTTCACCGTGACACTAATACGCTTCCGTAGATTAAGACACAACTAAAATTGTAAAGCAAAAGATTCAGTCTAAATTGGTAACATTACAATTAAAATCGTTTGCAGATTGTAAACATTTAATTTCGCATACGTTGTTTTCAGAATCTCTGAGGATTTGAAAAATCTATTTTGATGCAGGTTATATCGTGAAATAGACTGACTATTTTTCGGCTTATTTCATGAACAATTTATTTAGAAAAATACCTTAATTTGTTCAAGATTTTATAAGTTATTGTCAAATATTTTTAATTGTCTCATTTCTTTGGCTGGGAGGTATGTATATCGGCTTTCGATCATCAATAACAGCGGAAAGTTTTTCAACATAATGTTTTCAAGATACGAACCAGAAACATCCCCCAATCCCCATCTTCTAGTATTGACCTCAAACATGCGTACTCAAATTATGCAAAATAAACCAACTTCCTGGTACACTATTAACTATATGCGCACACATGAAACACGAGACGAATCCAGTCAATGTTTATTCATTCTTACATGTGCAGATGACATGCAGTTTGAACAAACGTGCATAATCTCATTTATATGATATTGGGTTTCATTGCACTAATAGTGGTTCGCGTACTTTATTTGTGTCCCCCGCCACGCTCTTGAATTAAGAAGTTTGACATTGTAATTTACGGATTTTACCTTTCGACAGAGAAGAAATTCTTCTTATTTGAAAGATTTAGACCAATGTACGGACATTTTACATTCAATGTTTCTAGGTCCATTGGTTTCGAATGTGAAGAATCGTTTAAACGATAATGTCTGCTACTGTCTCACATTAGAAAGGGAGATGTCAGGACTTGCTCGAAATAAGATATGTCCCGGGTTACCTCGACACAGAGCTTCAGCCTATGTGGTACAGTAGTGTCAAACTGAAATATCTATTGACAAAGACATATATACAATTGGGTTTATTGTCACGATGATATAAACGTAAGGCAGTGAATTCTTGATACTTTGAGACAAGGTAAATCCGTTTGATTATACCTCATCAAAAATAGTAATCTTTTTAGAAATAAAAAGACTTTATTTATGCTATCTGTCCTAGACAATGTTTGCTATGTTGATGGCGGTATGCTTGACAAGGTCATGTGTATACTTGACCCCGTCAGTTCGACAAGGAAGCACTTCATCCCCGAGAGACAGTGCATGTAGGAGATATCAGTGAATGTGTAACTGAAACCAAACCGGTTGAGAGGAGAGAAAAATACATGTGGTCAGTGTGCTGCTAAGTCCAATGGCCATGTATTAATTCATCTTCCTACGCAGAGCCTTAAAGGCCAGTTTCCAAACTGTCATTTTATGCCTTGCTGCATAGCCTTGAGTTTTCTGTGCTTGCTCTCTACTCTGTAGGGGCACTATAGCAGCACAGAAAAGTAACGTCTCTGCAGCAAGGCATAAAATGACAGTTTGGAAACTGGCCTTTTAGGCTCTGCGTAGGAAGATGGTATTAATTAAATATCAATTGGCACTCCACGACACTGTATGGGACAATCTTACGATTATGATTACATGACTTAGCAGCAAGGGCATCCTAGGAAACATGGTCTAAAAGTAGACTAATACATGCATTAGACAAACTTGGCAAGTACGACTCTAAGCATTCGAAGCCACGCCTCTTCGGGAAATAACCCCTTCTGATGATGGTTGAGTATCAACAGGAGAATGATTTGATCTACATGTTGTATTTGAATAGAAGCTCAAGACTCAAATATGTATTTACTTGAATCGTTAGTCGTTACAAATGTAAAAAGAATTTCAAACATGGCGATGACAATTTGATAATTAAATCTATTTTCTTTCCCACATTGAAAGCAGGACAACTGTAGCTTCTGTTCAGTGTCAGGTAAAAAGGTTGCATGAAGACAGTCTGTATAGTTTGATTTATCTAAGATCACGATTTGAATAGACTCTTGATTCGCTTTGACTTTAACTTTATTCGTCTATAAAATAATCTTTATCGTCGAGGTCAGTATTTCCTGTTCCAAACAAAGGTTTTATATTGAAGTATTTGCAGATTAGGACGATTTAATGTCAATTGACCTCATGTCAAATATTCTCATAAATCAATCTTTGAGGAAGTGTTCCTCATTAGCTTCCACTTGATGATCTTAAAAATAACCTATTGGAAAATCTATGTGGTTGACAGAGAAGAAGTAATAATAGTGATAGCAGCAGCAGTAGTAGAAATAGTGGCAGTAGTAGTAGCTACGTAGTAGCAGGAGTTGACTACTAGTATTATAAGTTGTTGTTGTAGTAACAGTAGTAGTAGTAGGAGTAGAAGCTGCAGTACTATTAGCAGTAGTATAAGTGATAGTGGTAGCGGCAGCAGTAGTAGCAGCAGTAATAGTAGCAGTAGTAGTAGCAACAGTAGTAGCAACAGTAGTAGTAGCAGTAGTAGCAACAGTAGTAGCAACAGTAGTAGTAGCAGTAGTAGTAGCAGTAATAGCAACAGTTGTAGTAGCAGTAGTAGCAACAGTAGTAGTAGCAGTAGTAGTAGTAGTAATAGTAGTGATAGTAGTAGCAGTAGTAGAAGCAGCAGCAGCACTAGAAGTAGTAGCAGTAGTAGAAGAAGTAGTAGTAGCAGTAGTAGTAGTAGGAATAGCAACAGTAGTAGAAGCAGTAGTAGCAACAGTAGTAGAAGCAGTAGTAGCAACAGTAGTAGTAGTTGTAGTAGTAGTAGTAGCAACAGTAGTAGTAGTTGTAGTTGTAGTAGTAGCAACAGTAGTAGTAGAAGTAGTAGCAACAGTAGTAGAAGCAGTAGTAGCAACAGTAGTAGAAGCAGTAGTAGCAACAGTAGTAGTAGCAATAGTAGTAGTAGTAATAGCAACAGTAGTAGTAGAAGTAGTAGCAACAGTAGTAGTAGCAGTAGTAGTAGTAGTAATAGCAACAGTAGTAGAAGCAGTAGTAGCAACAGTAGTAGCAGTTGTAGTAGTAGCAGTAGCAACAGAAGTAGTAGTTGTAGTAGTAGTAGTAGCAACAGTAGTAGTAGAAGTAGTATTAGTAGTAGTAGTAGTAGTGATAATAGTAGCAGTAGTAGAAGCAGCAGCACTAGAAGTGGTAGTAGTAGAAGTAGTAGTAGTAGTAGTAGTAGCAGTAGTAATAGTAGAAGCAGTAGTAGAAGCAGCAGCACTAGAAGTAGTAGTAGTAGAAGAAGTAGTAGTAGAAGTAGTAGCAGTAGTGATAGTAGAAGATGTAGTAGAAGCAGCAGCAGCACTAGAAGTAGTAGTAGTAGAAGAAGTAGTAGTAGAAGTAGTAGCAGTAGTGATAGTAGAAGCAGTAGTAGAAGCAGCAGCAGCACTAGAAGTAGTAGTAGTAGAAGTAGTAGTAGTAGTAGTAGTAGCATTAGTGATAGTAGTAGCAGTAGTACAAGCAGCAGCACTAGAAGTAGTAGTAGTAGCAACAGTAGTAGTAGTAGTAGTAGTAGTAGTGATAGTAGTAGCAGTAGTAGTAGCAGTAGCAGTAGCAACAGTAGTAGTAGTAGTAGTAATAGCAACAGTAGTAGCAGTAGTAGTAGCAACAGTAGAAGTAGCAGTAGCAACAGTAGTAGTAGCAGTAATAGCAACAGTAGTAGTAGAAGTAGTAGCAACAGTAGTAGTAGCAGTAGTAGTAGTAGTAGTAGTAGTGATAATAGTAGCAGTAGTAGAAGCAGCAGCACTAGAAGTAGTAGTAGTAGAAGTAGAAGTAGTAGTAGTAGTAGCAGTAGTAATAGTAGAAGCAGTAGTAGAAGCAGCAGCACTAGAAGTAGTAGTAGTAGAAGAAGTAGTAGTAGAAGTAGTAGCAGTAGTGATAGTAGAAGCAGTAGTAGAAGCAGCAGCAGCACTAGAAGTAGTAGTAGTAGAAGTAGTAGTAGTAGTAGTAGTAGTAGTAGTGATAGTAGTAGCAGTAGTAGTAGCATTAGTGATAGTAGTAGCAGTAGTACAAGCAGCAGCACTAGAAGTAGAAGTAGTAGAAGTAGTAGTAGTAGTAGTAGTAGTAGTAGTGATAGTAGTAGCAGTAGTTGTAGCAGTAGCAGTAGCAACAGTAGTAGTAGTAGTAGTAGTAGTAATAGCAACAGTAGTAGCAGTAGTAGTAGCAACAGTAGAAGTAGCAGTAGCAACAGTAGTAGTAGCAGTAATAGCAACAGTAGTAGTAGCAGTAGTAGCAACAGTAGTAGTAGCAGTAGTAGCAACAATAGTAGTAGTAGTAGTAGTAGTAGTAGTAGTAGTAGTAGTTGTAGTAGTAGTAGTAGTAGTAGTAATAGTAGTAGCAACAGTAGTAGTAGCAGTAGTAGCAACAGTAGTAGTAGCAGTAGTAGCAACAATAGTAGTAGTAGTAGTAGTAGTAGTTGTAGTAGTAGTAGTAGTAGTAATAGTAGTTGCAACAGTAGTAGTAGCAGTAGTAGGAGCAGTAATAGCAACAGTAGTAGTAGCAGTAGTAGCAACAGTAGTAGTAGCAGTAGTAGCAACAATAGTAGTAGTAGTAGTAGTTATAGTAGTAGTAGTAGTAGTAATAGTAGTAGCAACAGTAGTAGTAGCAGTAGTAGCAACAGTAGTAGTAGCAGTAGTAGCAACAATAGTAGTAGTAGTAGTAGTAGAAGTAGTAGTAGTTGTAGTAGTAGTAGTAGTAGTAATAGTAGTAGCAACAGTAGTAGTAGCAGTAGTAGCAACAGTAGTAGTAGCAGTAGTAGCAACAATAGTAGTAGTAGTAGTAGTAGTAGTTGAAGTAGTAGTAGTAGTAGTAATAGTAGTTGCAACAGTAGTAGTAGCAGTAGTAGCAACAGTAGTAGGAGCAGTAGTAGCAGCAGAAGTAGCAGAAGTAGCAGCAGTAGCAGTGGCAGAAGTAGACAAGTGATTATAGTAGTAGTTGTTGTTTATTGTAGTAGCGTCAGTAGTAGTAGAGGCAGCAACAGTAGTTTAGCAGTAGTAGACGGGATATAAGTAGTAGTAGTAGTAGTAGTAGTAGAAGAAGTTGGGGAAGGAGGGGGAGGAGGGGAAGGAGAAGTAATAGCAGCACTAGAAATAATAGAAGTTTAAGAAGTAGTTTGTTTTTAAATATTGTATACTCTTGAAATCTTCCCACATATAAGTTTCATTTGACATCAGTTTCATCAGAAAAGATGCCTTATCTCGCTGGATCTCAACAACTAAAACGCCACCTTGACGACACGGATGCTGTATTGATTTTATTACATTCGGAAAACCTTCGAGCGACCACTTCGATGAATAATCCGATTGCATTAATGTAATAATTTTTTTTCAATTTGTTTAGAGTAGTTGCTAGTTGTCAATGACAAATGATGATTCCACATCGCACAGATACTGACGTGGTGAATAATAATCAGAAAGTAACTTGACTTGAAATTTATACAATTCTCTTAAAAACCAGGTCAACACCAGGTCATATGCATATGTTTCTCTTGATGTTAAGTCCATCTCGAGTTACGAAATAGATATAGAGGATACTTAATGTAGGTTTCCAAATATCAGGTTTATTTTATCGAGTGTCATGGATAAAGTTGATATTTCAAGAGTGGCGCAGCCACGAGTGAAATATAAACTTTACCCATGTCACGAGATAAAATGAACCTGGTATTTGGAAAACTACATTAAGTATTCTATTTATTATATGATTTCTAATGAAATATGTGATTAAGATGACTTTAAAACTGGAAAGTTGCTCCCATTTGTACACATGGCTGAAAGTAGTTCCGGCACTTGACCAGTGACGATATAATATATCGTCACTGGTCACAGTGAACATATAATGTATCGTCACTGTTGCCTGATAGACAGTTTATTTCACTGATAAATCGCAGTATTTAATCGCTGATCATATAATAAATTGTGATATTCAGCAAGGAAAATATTATCATCCTTTGTGTACAGACGACACGACTTTGAATTGAAGATTATAGATAACACTCTTTATTTTATGAGTTTATCGTTGTCAGTCACCTGAAAGCCTTTCATGGTTCGTTGAAAAGCACAATACAGATATACATACTGAGGTAGCTGAAGGTTCGGATATAACTAACTTTATATGGAAACCAGATTTATTCAGTGAGCTGATTGGAAATGATTTAAGCAGTCTTGATATTGTTGACTTATGTGAGCATGATACATTTGACTCGATCAAAGCGGCTGATGAACTTGTGTCAGTTATTCACTCTTATGCATCAAGTATGTCTTCTTGTAGAGCGAGTAATAAGGGTAGGAAATCTCCGAAGAAGAAACAAAAATATCACATTTTGAACAGATTCAGATTAACTGGAGATAAGGTACTTTTAACCAAATTCCATACATTACGTAATAAGTTCAGAGAAATGTGCCGGAGGGAAATTAAGAGCTTATGAAACTTTAACTTGCTATTAAGCTGAATGTATCAACGTATCATAATTATCTTGGTTTAGCATTTTCAAATAAAAATCCTGGTACAAAATGTACAAAATTAAGTTATGAGAGCTAATAGAGCAATGACAGACATTTTCTTTTAAATTGAAAACTATTTTTCCTCCTGTGATATTTAAAAACTTTGATATTTGACTATAGCCAATAATACTGTATGGTTGTGAAATTTGGGCAGTTAAAAATGGGATATTATTGAAAGATTTTATGTTCGATTTTGTAAATATGTTCTTGGTGTCAGTTTTAAATGTTCAAATGATGCTGTGCTTGCACAGTTTGGGCAAATTATGTATATATTGACACCCTTCAAAGAGTTAATGAATATTGGTTAAAATCATTAGAATATCAAGAAACGAAATATCCATAGAAATCTTATATAATGATGTGTAAGTCAGAAACAGTAGACCGTAACACTTCGGCTTCTAATGTTTAAATATACTATTCATGTACGGATTTGCTTATGCTTTGGAAGCGAAGGGTTATGGCAACAAAATTATTTGTTTACGTAACTTTGTATTAAAGAATACTATTTAGTGTACAAAGCATATTATCTGACATAAATAACAAATCTTCTTTAGATTTTCAGTCTACCATCAAGCGGACGTCTTGTATAGAACCTTACACAACAGTTACTGTTAAATGGAAGGAATCACGCCGTAGCCTTACTTTGCTAAGAATAGGTGCTCTATAAATACGGACAAATACTGGAAGAGAAGGTCTACCTAGATTCATAAGACTTTATATGCTTTGTACAGATGATGTTATTAAAGATGAACTACAATCTGTATTCAAATGTCCTTGTTTTGTTGAATATAAAGGAAGTACATGTATATCCCAAAGTTACTTGAAAATGTCATATCTGTTACTTACAAAATGTTTTACAACGTCAAAACTATTTTATCTTACTCTGCACTGCTCTGGATCAATGATATTATCATAAAATTAACTTATATGGTCTGCATTGAATATTTCAATGTTCTCTCAAATATAATTTTGTCTCTGTACGTGGGCCTAATGTCTTACATTGAATAAGAATAGGAATAAGAAATACATCGTATAATTGACAATATAGATTTAATCAAGTGTAAGGTAATGCACAAATATCAGCAATCATAACAAAGGATCATACAATATGTCATTTGAGAGCAGACTTCCTTAGAGCTTCAACACAAAGATAAGGCATACACAGCGATAACAATGTAACATTACAAATCAACTCAACTCTGTTTCATTTCAGCAGTATCATTTAGTATGTGCATGGAGTGTAGAAAACGTTTTTATCCTCGAAATAAGCAAACGACCTTATTATTAACTTAAGTCTATTTGAATCACGTTGCTTAAAAGAGGTTTGTCGGAGACGAATATCATGTAGATACATTATCTCAACTTATCAAAAAATACTGGACGTACTGTCCTTTTAATCAGGGACGATCTGTACAGATCATATAGATCGTCCCTGCTTTAAAAAATGCAGAGGATATTATCTCTCAAGCGATACATAAGCGTCTACACAGTGTGAGGAAAGTCATATTTGACCCCCAACTCCTTGAGGACAGTCTCTATGATGTGCATGATGTTGAGACTGCTCTGGTGGGTCATTCGGGGACACTCCAACAGTCCTGCAAATACAACATGAGCAATCAGCGAAGTAACCGTCATTATTCTTAAACTGTAACAGACATCCAACGTGTTCATATTTAGTACTTACCAGCAGTCTAAGTAAACCTAGCCTCAATAAATAGAGAATACTAAACGACGTTCAGTTTAATAACGTATTTATGAAACGAGTGGAATACCAATACTATCCACGAGTTTCACAAATATGTTATTAAACTGGACGGAGTTTAGTATTTTATTTATTACACTCTTTAAATTAATTATATGAAATGAAAATTATGTTAAGCCTACTCTCAATTCTCGTAGTTGTGCGTAGGAATACAATTCTTACAAAGGACGCAAGCGTCAGTAGACTTTGAACAACAACAAATAGGTCATGAGTAAGTTTTTTAATTACAGTTTTAATTTTAAATATTTAGAAATGCTGATTCTAGTGGAGTGAGAGAAACACATCATGAATCACATAAACACTGAAACGCTTTGACAAACAACGTAACTTGTTATGTTGTTGCAATAATTACATACATAATCATAGTTTTCCAGAATTCGAATTTTATACTTTTATCTTATTTAATTGTGTTTTTAATATTCTACTTGAGTGAGAGTATTAAATCATAATAACAGTAATTTCCTTACAATTTTTGACAAAATGTCCTTGTTGTACGTACTTCAATTGATGAATACATGTAGCCAAAATGGATATCTTTTTATATATACCTGTTGGAGGGGTAATATAAGTTATTATTACCCATACGGTTGAAAATAAGTGGTTACATATTTTCAATATGAGCACTAGTGCACATATCACTTTTGCCAAGCAACGATTGTTGTAGCGGCTGCGCGAGTTCCCGAATTTGTTCGTCTGTGACGTCATAACGTCATTGTTCGTGACGTCACTGTAGCTGACCGTCGCAAGGGAAGCGCGCTTTTCTTGGATATTTCTAAGTTGGTAGAATGGAAAAGAAACGGTAATAAAGAAATTATTACCCTCGGAAGTGTGTCATATGACTTTTACGAAACTCGTGCAAATTTGTGTATAATCCTCGCTATCGCTCGGGGAATACAAAAATTCACACTCGTTTCGTAAAAGTCATATGACACACTTCCTCGGGTAATAATCTCTATAAATGTGTCCACGAGTTTGATATGGAGATTTATCATGTGTCCGAGTTTAATATATAAAAGAGAACTTCCACATGGTAACGAATATAACTTGACGAGCATCTTTTCTAAATGCTTTAAATCTGGCTTGAAAGATGAGATTGACCAAAATGGCGTCTGATCAGATCAGTGTTACCCTTTTATTAAGGTGTTTACAAATATAATTTTTAAACCATCATGTTAATGACCAAAAGTTTGGTCTATTATCGGAGCGAAGCGAATTTAGGATTAACGAAAAAAAATCAAAATACCGAGCAATGCGGACATTCCTATATTTTGATTGTTTGGTCACGTGACCTCGTGCATTCGCACCACATTCGATTTGAAGCGGCCGTAGACTGGCGGACTGAATCATTCTATATATATGGTATCTGTCACCTATATATTGTTACCGGCGCTTGTGAGCGTAGCGCAGCCTTGTTTACCCTTTGTTTACAAAGGGCAAGGGAGATAACTCTTGACACCCCGTCGTTGCTTGTTACTAGGGGAGCGCGTGGCCCAGTTTAACATAGCTAAATATACCTACGGCACGTGACCGGTTTTGACCAATGGTAAACCGACATTGCTGTGCAAGTCAGGATAAATGGGTATGTCCAAACTAAACAACTTACTTCTAGAACAGTTTGCATCAATGATTTATTACGATTGTAAATATGATCACAAGGGCGGATCCAGGATTTTTGAAAGGGGGGGGTCCCAAAATAATTTTTCTCCACTCAGTGGGGGGGGGGGGGGGGGGTCCACGACCCCTTATACATGGATTTGAAAGGGGGCGGGTGTTGAAAAGGGGGGGGGGGGGTCAGGAAACGACATGAGCGTAACTGCTACCCCTCCACGATAACACTAGCACTAACGGCAGTGCCCGGATTAAAGGACGTTTGCAACACGACATATAGCTAGTTGAAATAATAACTATCATCGATAGGTAGCATCTGCCTACATAGGTAATGGGGTATCGTAGCAGCTTCGAGTATGACATTACGCTGACGAAAGAGAGTGGACCATGACAAGACGTTACCTTTCTGAAGACATTCCCTGACACAGTTCTGTTCATACTGGAAGCCTCGACTTTGGTCACCATAGTAAAATGGATGTGCGACTTCCGGTAGGTCAAACTGAAACTCATCTTTGCCATTTCTTATCTTCGTGGATACCCAGAAATTAGGTTCAAGCTGAAATGAAAATGGTTACATTTTGCCCAAATGTAAATCTAAACTATCATTGCCACAAATCAGGTAAGCGGATGCATAAGGGCTACTCCTTGTCTTCTTATTCGATGATTCGACGTTTCTTGGCAACTTTCTGCATTTCCTTAAACGTAGGGAGAAAAAGAGGATCTAGAATCGCCGAGGTTATAATAAAAAGAAACCTATCAGACGTAACAGTAGAGCTTTAAAATCAGCATACAGTCTACCTGAATGCAGCCCTTTGTTCCCAGTATAGTGGCAGAGTTATACTCGCATTCTGTGGTGATGTTGTAGATGAGGCTGGCCATGCGCCCTCCACTGTAGGTTAGTGTGATAGCAGCTCCAGTATCAACTCCTGTAAAAGTAAAACACTTGCAAACAGGAGAAGACAAATGATTCATGGCAAACTAGACAGTATTTGAATCTGCAACCCAGACTGAGTGCACTTCAAGTACCTCAATTAAATCAACCAAATTCCGTGGTCTGCCTCAAATTCATAAAGTTTCTGGTGCACAGATATGAACCTTTTACGACGCTTTACACGTTTATTATTTGTTATACCCCACTTCCGGTCTCGTTGCTTTGGTTTCCTTTGTTCTAACTGTAGATGTATTGACCGATACACCTTAACTTTTCTAATACACCTACGCTACGCTACGCCACGCCTCGGGCTCCCACGATGTTAACAGGGGGTATATTGAGCGACACACCTCGGGAAGTGTGGAGAGGGTGTTCTAAGTTGGACAACTTGTTCCCAATCCTATTCTTGTGAATAAAATATGTTTAAATCAAGTGTGGGTATATCTATTACATAACGCTCAAGTGCTCCGATGTTGAAAAGATTTCATTTCATCGAAATACGCAGTGTAACAAATATCAGAAGTAAAATGAAATAAAGGAAACTTTATACATGATGCATAGATTTTCATGACTAATTATTTCGTCGATAAGATAGATTGTCATGTGTAACCAAAATAAATTCAAATATCATTTCTGGTAACTACCTTTGCTAACAGACAATTATTTTCAAACTTAACAAATAACGAGAATTGAAGCAACATACCTGTATCGGACACTGTTCCATTTACAGTAATCTTTTCCGGTTTTTCATTATACACAAAGTCAGCGAACATGACAGTATAGCAGCCCAGATCGAGGATTCCTCCTCCACCAAGCTCCTTCTGGTGCATCCGGGGCACCTTGTAGTTATTGCAACAGAAACACGCCGTCACCATCTTCACCTCTCCCAGAAGCCCTTCGTCAAGGTCAGACCGGATCTTCTTGAAAGACGGGAAGAATCGGGACCAGAATCCCTGGAAAGGCATTGAGATACACGAACTGATTTCATTTCAGAATGTGAATGGAACATCTTTTTTTTCTGTTTTTCATTCCACAATAGAAACTGTTATGCCAAGACATCGGCAATTGTCTCAAGGTAGAAAACAGGCATCATGCAGTAAAACGATATAGTTTTTGACTTTGCAATAATCATAACGGTAGTCAGAAGTGTGATTGCGTAACAGTTGATAAGAATCAATGAAAATGAAAGAAATAGAGCCATTGGCTCTGTAGCTCATCAGGCTTTATATTTGATTTTGCTTTAGGGTGTGGCCAATGTGGTTCCCCCTTTAGTAGGGGTCACATGGTCACAAAATCTACAATTATTAATCCTCACTAGTCAAGGAGTCTGTACACAATGTTTCAGCTTTCTAGGCATTTTGCTTCTTGAGAAGATGAAAACAGGTTTTAAGGGCATGGCCCGTGTGACCCGTATTATGGGCCACATGGCCGACAAAGGTACAATCTATAATCCCAACAAGTCAAGGAGTCTGTACACAAAGTTTCAGCTTTCTAGGCCTAATTGTTCTGGAGAAGAAGTCGAAAATGTTTTTAAAAGTGTACAGGCCAGATGAGCTAAAAATCTAGGAACCAGATTTGATCCCTATAGCAACCAGAGTGCATCATGAATTCAATAAACTTGTATAAAATATGTGAAAGTCATACTATAATACACTCATAATGTCCAGAAACTTAAAGCTGTCAAAATGATCCCTTTGTAAATCAATGCTTCAGTGCATTCATATATGTTCATACGCAAAGCTACGTTGGCGTCATAAGCTTTCCGGAGGAAGATGGTTGCCTATAGATTATGATATAATGTGCATACTTATATAGCGCCTTTTCTTCGCCCTTAGACATGTTTAAAGCGCTACTTTTTTACCCTGAAGGAGTGAACGTCACAGCTAATCACGACCACGTAGGTCAGTACATACACTTTAAAGGTACCAATTTTAACAGCTGGGTGGACTGAGTGAAATGTGGATGAAGTGCCTTGTCAAGGGACACAACACAGGATGGGACCAAGGTCAAATTTTGTGTGTGTTTTGACCGGGTCTCCGAGAGAAACCACCATGCTAAATACTGCAACACTGTGCTCTAGGAATGACCACTGTTTGATATCAATTATTTTTCATAATTTAGAGATAGGATATAGGTACGCTATATAAATACGATCTAAAGTAAAATGACTCTCTTTAGTTTTAACAAGAAATTCGAATCACAGCAAACAAACCCCTTAAACCTGTGCTGAAAAAAAATAGATTTTAGACTGTTGCATGTTTTAATTATATACGTTGTTCTATGCCCTACAGTTAACCTACTTTTAAAGGCAACGCATTTAAATATCATCCAAAGAGAATATTATTGACTCGGTTTTCAGTGACAAGTCTCTGTCAGGATTACGGAATATCACTTCTACAGAACATAAAAACATTTTGACCCACATTCTCTTCTCACAGGGAGCCAAGCTGTCTCAAAAGTGATCATTTGTTTAAGTCCCTTCAGAGTCTTTCGGGAAACTACACAGTTTACAAAAGCGACTGAGTGTGACATGTGAGAGGTGTTTTCATTGGCTTTTTTGCTGCCGGTTACTTGAGATCTGGTCTGATTACAACAGAGTGTTGAAAGGGATTTCAAGATTTAAAAACACATATATGTTATGATTAAACTGGAGTGTTGGGTCCCGAGAGCGGTACCAACTGTTTCTTACCTCCATATAGAAGAGCTTCTTCTCCTTGGCCAGAGCAAACACTTCCTGTGCTGCAGCTAGTGTCATGGTAACGGGTTTCTCACACAGAACATGCTTACCGGCGTTCAGACACAGCAAACTCAGTCGGTGGTGTTCGGGGTGGATCGACCCGATATAGACGATGTCTGCAAGTGGTAAAAGGTTATTAGTACATGTCGATGTAGTCTGTGAAAATAACGAAATGAGTGCACATTGGGCATAGAAGAAATGTTATATTAAAGAATCTTATAAAGTCAAATGACCCTCTCTTAAAGGGGCAGTAGCACGTTTTTTGAAAATGTTATATTTCAAATTTGTCACTGATAATTCGACGTTAATGCTAAATGTGTTATTTTGATAGTGTCAAAAATCTCGTAACACAAATCAATCATCCATAGTCAGAAGACAAAGTATTAAGATTCATGTGAAATCCATTGAGGCCATTTTTTGTGAACACCTTTAATTTCTTTTGTGAAAGAAAAAGAAATCGCATGGCTAAACTTAACACTATATATTTGAATTATTACTGCTCAATTAAGTTTAGATATATTGTCTTTCAAACAGAACCATTAATTTTCATTTTCCTGACATCACCTTATATTCCTCCCAAAAACGTGCTTAATGGAGCAGTAATAAACTAAATGAAGCAGTTATAAACTAAATGGAGCAGTAATAATTCAAATATGTAAAATTTAGCCGTGCGATTCCTTTTTCTTATACAGAATGAATTTAAGGTGTTCACACAAAATGGCCGCCAATAGAATGTATGTGAATCTTTATACTTTGTCCTCTGACTATGGATGATTGGTTTATGTAATGATATTATTTACACTGTCAAAATAATACATTAACATTGACTTACAAAAAAAAATTAAAAATAAAAATAACACAAAATGTGCTACTGCTCCTTTAAGTGGAACGGTGTGGCTTTGTTACCAATTTCATGAGGCAAGTTCGACTTGTAAGTCAAGGCCTGGCGAGGTCAAATAAACGTTTGACGAAAATCTAAAATAAGTGACATTTCCAATGCATTATGAACCTCCTTACCAATATCTGGGTTCTTGACCAACTCCTCATAACTTCCGTAAGCTGTTTTTATTTGATATCTTTTTGCGAATTCCTCTGCTCTCTCCTTGGAACGTGCACCTATCGCAACAACCTGGGACAAAGTTTACAATGTAGTATGTTAGAATGTTGAGGTTTTCGTCAATTTAAATAGGTTTTTCATATTAGTCAGTTGTTTCAATTATTAATTTCAATCAGCAGATTGAAATATAAGGTTTTCCAGAACACATATAATACGGTTAAAAATGAAGTATTGAAATTCGCATCACATCGACTGCAATAATATTACAGACATCTATGGTTAAAAGTAAATATGAATTTATCGGTCTTAATTTTTTGACGATAGTGTTAAACTTTTAAACAATACATATGACTACAACTTGAATAATGTACAAAACCCTTAATATTGGATACGCTAGTCATGTCAGAAAATAAATTATAGTAGAAATAACACCATAGCAAACATATTGAAATACTATTTAATGTATGTATTGCTAAACCATTTGTATTCAACCCTCATACCTGGTGCTCCTCCTTCCTCTGACTCACTAAAGCGGCCGTAAAATCACCCGATATTTTCCCAGCACTGAAAATCCCCCATCGAGTTGGTCCTCCAGACATTTTGCCCTGTATTGTCACTGCATGGTATTATTCTGAATAATTCTTCATAATCACATATCATTATGGTTAAACTGGTTATGGTTATGCATAATGAATATCACACTATATGACAGGTTAAAAGAAGACAATAGCGAGTGTTTTTTAAGTTGATAAATATCGTATGAAATATAAAAGAGATATAAAAAATATTCTTTTTATGTATAATGACAGAGGAGTTACCGTAGAATTAAGTCACAAGTTCTGGTTGAATAATCAACCTGCAATCACCTTCATGTACAGCTAGACCATGTGATACTCTTTGCTGCACTCAAAACGATGCGAGATAACGAGTCGATATGAATCTAGGTTAAGCTTAGTGTCAACACGGTTACCACTCGTGGACAGTTTTCATGCTGTGTTGGTGCGACCACAACCTACCTGTTCATTCGTTAAGCTATCTATTATCCTCTGTTATCAAGAATGTTATGCAAAGTACTCTGTGAGAACTTGTAAGTTTGAAGGCAGAGCCCTGCCTTTACGTTGCCATGATTGATGCGTTTTGGCGACCGCGATCAACGAATTGTTCGCGGAAGCTGTGAACATCATGTTGGTATACTTACTATTTTCAAACGTGTGTCCATGTCAGTGCCAATTAGTTTGAGATTTTCATACGTCAGACAATGTTTGTTACATTTATTGTATATGTTGTTCCTATATTAAAGAGAATATCTCTCATAGCTGTACATCGTTTTGAATTCGTTGTGTTTCTACCTTTTCACCGTTTCGAATATCGTTAAACAAATAATTATTAAAAGATGAATCAACGCCTAAACCCTTTACATATGTTAAAACAGATTGAGAAGTTTCATCTTCTGTCGTCTTTGTGTTACCGTTTTATTGTCAACATTTGATAACGAACCATGAAAATACCTATTGTGGGAGTTGTGATTTCAACAATTCACATTGTACTAGTTTAAGACCGTTTCATATCTCTTATAGTCTAGAAGCTATAGCAGAAAACATGGGTAATCGCTTCATTAAAAATACTTTTGCTTAATTCTGAGCGTTATATTCGAGGTCGACAAATGAGATTTCAAATTCCATGGATTGTAAACTTTTGTATTTCAATGAACAATGCATTATTTCAACTTGGATTATAAATAAGATTATTAAACCAAAGATAACTGCATTTACAAGGACAAACGGACATCAACTCTACAAACTCACAGTGAATGATTTAGTTAATGTATAAAACATGTACCATTCCAAGTCATTCTCACGTTTACTCCCCGACAGATGTTAGGTTACCAAGGTGAACTATTCTCCAGTATACTCAATCTATTCTGATTAATAATTAATATAAACGAAAGACAAATCAACTGATGTGGCCATTATAACGAGTCATGTACCCAGTAATGGTAAACTGATAGACTTCAGTTACATTTACATGTCTAAGATTTTCAATTAATAATAATAATAATAAGTAGTCTTGTATTGCGCCAAAATACTCCAATCAGGCAGATGTGGTTGCTCGTGGCGCAGCTTTACACATGGTGGTATTTGTGAAACAAATGGGTCTTGAGCTCTGACTGAAATTTGTCTAGTGATGATGCCTTCTTGAGAGCTAACGGCAAAGAATTCCACAATGAGGCAGAAGTAAAAGAGAAAGACCGATGTCCATAAGTTTTCAGACGAGCTTTGGGAGGGACAAGCTGTGAGTTGAAGGCAGATCTGAGTGTTCTAGTAGGAAGATACTCTTCAATCAGGTCAGACAGATAGGTTGGAGCTATTTTCTGAATGCACTTGAAGGTCAGACTGAGGATTTTGTACTCAACTCTCGCTTGGACGGGTAACCAGTGTAGCTTGATCAGAACTGGTGAGATATGAGATCGCTTTTTGGTTTTACTGATTAGCCTTGCTGATGCATTTTGAACACGTTGGAGTTTTGAGATGAGATCCTGACGAGCGTTCCCCAGTAGACTATTACAGTAGTCTAGCCTGGAGAGAATTGGTGATCTGACAAGATGGTGAGCGGCTTCAAACGTAATTAGATGACGGATAGAGGCAATGCTGCGTAAAGGGTAGTAACAGTTCCTACTCAGGGTGTTCACGTGTACCTCCATTGACAGATTCGAATCAAACATGACACCTAGATTTTTCACTGTAGGACTGAAAGCAATTTGTGATTGGCCTACCAAGATGGAACTGAGCTTCACCTTGGCTCTGTTGGTCGACGAGCCAGCAAGCAGTATGTCGGTTTTGCTGTCATTAAGCTTAAGCTTACTTTTTGTCATTCATGTTTTCACCGACGAGATGCATCCTTCCATTTGTTGGATAGCTTGATCAGGATCTTGTGGGGGTATTGCCTTAAGAAGCTGAGTATCATCAGCATAACCACCACGGTCGATGTTATGTTCACTGATCAATTTCCCAAGGTCTCCAATATACAAAGTGAACAACACTGGTCCTAACACAGACCCTTGAGGGACGCCGTAAGCTAGTTCACAGCTGTCTGATGTTGCGTCTTGTATGAGGACCTTCTGCTTCCGGTTGCTCAAATATGATGCAAACCAGTCCAAGATGCTTCCATCCAGGCCAATTTGTTTGTGGAGACAATCTATGAGAAGCTTGTGGTCAATGGTATCAAAGGCGGCCGATAGGTCAAGCAGCACAAGAACACTTACATTCCCCGAATCTGCCGAAGTGAGTAAACTGTCCATTATGCGCAAGAGGGCAGTCTCGGTGCAATTACAAAAATTTCGTGTTCTTAAAGGGGCAGCAGTTTTTTGAAAATGTATATATTTAATTTTTAAGTGATTACTGTATGATAATGCTTAATGCATTTTTTTGATAGTGTCAAAAATCTCATTTAATAACCAATCATCCATAGTAAGAGAAGAAATAGAAAGATTCACATGAAGTTCATTTGCGGCCATTTTGTGTGAACACCTTTAATTAATTTTGTGTAAAAAAAAAAAGAATCGCATGGCTGAACTTTACATTTTATGGTTGATTTATTACTGATTCATTTAATTTGCATACAATACATTGAATACAATTGGAACACTCCAGCCTTCCCTTCGTTAATACAAGAAAATCAAATATTCCAAGTTTCATTGTGAGGGCTGAATGCTGATGTCCAGCGGGGGAATATTCTTCTTGATTTTTCTACTGTTGTACGTCGATAATTACCAAAGCCTTTTCACTCTGGATCTAAACTAGCTGTATGATTTTCCCCCGATGTCCAAATTAGTCTGGGAACGTGAGGGGAATAGAGTATAGAAAGAAGGTCTTATACCTACATAGAGATAGGTTAGGAATATCAACCGCCCCTCGCTCTTTGGGATCTACAGAAGAATCCAAAGGCTTCTAACTCTCTATGCCTGTGAGATATACTCTTGTATACCTAGTTCAGAAGCTTCGTAAATTCTTGTGAATTTAAGCTCATCTTCACATTTCTTAGATTGGCGATGTTGTTTCCTAAAAGTACGTTTTGCTTCCTTGTAGGCAACATAATAGATATTATCCTTATCATGGATTTTACCATTATTCTTCCATTCGCTGCGACGTTTTCTCATTTCTATATGCAAAGGCTTTAAGTTATCATTTTTCCAATATGGCTTTAAATTTGCCTGGTATCTATCTATCTTTCTATCTATCTTTTAATTTTCCTGACATCACCTTTGATTCCCCCAAAAACCGTGCTACTGCCCCTTTTAACAGATAAGAACAAGAGTTAAATAATTGTTCAAAGAGTACCTTTAAGTGTTTTTATTTACTCTTAAAAAACTTAAAGTTTATGTCAACAAATTGTTCCAAAATTAATTGTGACAAATGTACATCAACAAGAATTACATGTTCTATGTGAAAATCAATAAACGTACCTATTTTGTTCACATATTGACAACATTTTAAACATGATAGGGGTCACTGTTATGTAAATTTCTATTTCTTACACCGGCTACGTTACACAAAGATATTTCAACAAAACATTGAGTAGACACCATTTTTTTTATTCCAGCTACTGACAATGTGAGTTATTGTTAACGTTACATAACTTTATACTTAATCACTTGTCTTACATTTAAAGTATATTTAAACAAACTGTGGTGTGTACTTTCTTTTGCCTGGCGGTGTATTTCAATCTGATCGTTCGGTCTCTTCACGTCAACACACATGTTTCAACAACACAAGAGTAAAAATAAATGTCTTTAATTGGATAGAAACAGTAGCCATTCCTGTTGCAACCTGAGTATAGATGGGAGTCTATGAGTTGTGACAGCTCTACGGAGAGAGAATAAAAATATCATTTTCTAATCAGTGCACCTCAATGTGGGTTTCTCATATCCATGATATAAAGCCACTTTCACTTTAAACTGATTATTAAGAAAGATAAATAATATATGCAATGCACATATGCAATGCATATGATGTAATGTTTTAAAAAGGAACATTTAACATCAAACGTATACGTAGTTTTGACGTACAAACAAGGAATATGTTAAATGACACAGATCAAGGTTTTATTATTCGCATCACCATCCCAGAGAGTGGTCGTCAGGACAGCTAGTATTCAAGTTATCCGCTCCTGAGTTGTAAAATCATTATTCTGTGAAGACTTCTTTCTAAATGTGACGTTTCCACATTACTCCTTTTACTCAATGAGTTTAAGTATATTTAACATAATCCTATGTTCACAAATACAAATCAGTATCAGTAAAAGACATTATAATTAGGGCCACGTACAAGTTTCATTTTTGTTAGAGAAGAGTGGAACTTACAGTGTAATTATAAGTTAATTTGTGAGCGAAATAGTGTAGAAGTGTTTATTTGTACAAAATGCAGAAAATCAAGATCAAGTAGTGAAATATTGATACAGCCTCTGTTCTTATTTGCCGAGATTGTGTGGTAGAATGGGAGATGCCTGATTGGAGGCAATCAAAGTTAGTTGTGCAACCAAAGACGCTGTTTTCGAATCATCATTTTGTCTACTGAATCATGGCGTGATAAGAACCAACCTTTCCATGCGAAGAGTGTTGTCATTTGCTTCAGAAAGTCAAATGGATTGTGGTGCACATTTTTTTCCGCCAGAACCGATGGATTTGGTCTATTACGAAAAGTGACTGGGACAACATAAGCTGACTTGATCTGCCTCTGTTGGAAGAGAATGGTCGCTCCCATGTACAATATATGTATACAAAAGAACATAATTTACATTTAAGAGAAAAGTCAACCTTAATTTGATATAAGATATTGTAGATACGTCTTGGAACACAATTAATGAAAACGTAAGGAAATCTAAGGGTTTATTACGATATATGGCATATTCTTTGAAGTACATCAAGTCAAGTTAAACAGCACCCTGTATGTTGAGCATCGCTACACTGACGTAATTACATATATACGAAACAAGACGGGTTCCATTCATGAGAATAGTGGAACTTACAACAAATGACGAAAATTTAATAAAACCATCTAAATCCATCTAAATTACAACATATGGCATTTTCTTTGAAACATATCAAGTCAGTTTTTAAAGCATCGATATCCTGTATGTTGAGTGTCGCTACAACGAAAATACATATATACGAAACAAGACGGGTTCCACTCGAGAGAAGAGAGGAACTTACAATGACGAAAATTTAATAAATCCATACATCTAAATTACGATATAGGGCATGTATATTCTTCGAAGCATATCAGGTCAAGTTACACAGCATCCTTGATGTCGATTGTCGCTCCCATCTGCTTCACCAACATGTCGATTGTTCGCATTATGTTCAAGCTGGCTGTACTAGTCATCAGTGGACACTCGATTAAACCTGCAATTATAACACGACATTACTTACTTTAAGGTAGTTATGAATGTTAAAAGGTCAAGGAAAATTGTCTAAATAACATCAAACATTTGATTTACCATGCAAACAAGGCTGTAATGGGAATTTGAAAGTAAATGTGAAGTTTTGTCAAATTTTTAATTAGTTTTACCTCACGACACATAAATGATGAAATGTCATACCGCTTATAAACCTATTTCCTCGAGTTTGAGTACTAGTGTTTCTAGACCAACTTAACATGGACACTTATAATGAAATAAATAACGGTGTACAATTTTACCATTAAGCGTTGTCGATTATCGTCATCTTGATGTTTATATAATACTCAATGTTTATGTCAAAGTTCTCTAAGATTTCAAAACTAATATTAAAGGTGTTCGTTTCATGAGTCAATTTCTTAACCTTGATCTATCTGTAACAAATGCATCTCCACACATTTATCTAAAGACCGACAGCAGCTGTCATACAAAACGTACCTTCGAGCAGGCACTTCCTAACAGCGTCCTGTTCGTACATGAAGCCTATACTCTGTTTGCCCCACATCATGGGACGGGTACACCCCGGGTGGGGAAACTTGGACCAGCCGGAGGGTGTGTTCACCTCAGTGGGGCAGTAGAACTGGTGACCAACCTTCAAGGTAAATTTGATATTCATCAACAATATTCTCTATAAAACAGAGGATTATATGGATGACAACTTCTTAGTTCATTGTATGCGACGTTTCGACATAGACTCTTGTGTCGTTCACTGCTTGACGTCGCATACAACATGAAGTTGTCATCCATATATTCCTCTGCATTATTGTCATTCCAACTTCTTAAATGCCTCTCAAGGAAATAAATTCTCCCTGATTTCTTCCAATGCTTTATGAGACAAATGTATATTGATTTAGGGCATTTTGTAAAAACGAAAGTCACCATTTCTCAATTTTGTTACACTTTTCTATAGTTATTTCCAATTTACATGTTAAGAAGTTCAGTCAATCGTTTCTGAATTACGTCATGATTTAGTCATGGTTTATTGATGACGTATTCATTCCTTCGTCCAACACGGTGTTCCTTAAATGTTACGGCATACATTAGCGGTGTGTATATGAATAGAAATAAATGCATGTTTATACAAAGAAAGTCAAACTACTGTTTTATAAATCTGGATACTGCTGCTATCGCTTGAGGGATGTCATAATTTCATTATTTGGTTATGCGGGGAGTAAGTTTACTGAATAGGCATTAAGGGTATTGTAGGACCTTCAAGGATACACATTCACTGATGAAACAGGATGATGTCACCACAGATTAATGAACTCTTACGTGTACATATCCTTTCGTGCCCAGAATAGTTGCGGTGTTGTCAATGCTGTTCTCCAGTTCACTATACGTCAGGCTGGCTGTCCGTCCATCACTGTATGTCAGTATCACAGCACCGGTTGTGTCGGAACCTTAAGGTAACAGTTTTAAAGTACACCAAACTTTTTAGAAAAAATTTACCATTCGTTTTTTAATATGTTATTGTTAAATTTACTCCAAGTGTCCTCTGTTACCAGACACAAGAGATTTCTGATATGAAAGGTAGTTTGGTGATACTGAATATCAAATTCTCACCTTTTTCAGATAATTGCGCTTGCACATACATCTTCTCCGGTAGTTCTCCGTACACGAAGTCGGCGAACATTACCGTGTAGCAGCCTATGTCGAGGAGAGCGGACAAACCGTTAGGTATCTTCATGAAGAACTTGGCAGTGACCATCCTGACGTCCCCTAATGTACCGCCGCTCAGCTCTCTTCGTACTTGGTCATACACGGGGAAGAACCTTGTCCAGTACCCCTGTAGGAAGAGCAGGTACGCTTTGTACAGGCACATTGGATTGGTTTAATGATAGTAGCAAATTGTTATTTAATCAAATTGGTATATTTTGTTACAAATATTCAGATTATTATTTCAAAAGTAGTAGAAGGCTTGTATGTTTAGATCTCGTTCACCTATTACGATCCCAAAGATGCAGTATCCTTTGGCCTAATGACGTTACTTATATTAGTGGTATTAGCTATATTGAGGATCCAATGCATATCAACACCTAGTTTCTGTGGTGTATGTTGATTTTTCATCACGATTCCCTTAGCCTGAATGGGTTAATAAAATACCACCATAACAGATTTGAAATTGAAGTGATTTTCGCTTTTTGTAGGATAATGAACTACCTATGAATACAAACGATAACATCCAGGAAGGGTAGAATCACAATGCTAACTACATATGGCTAGTTTTGTCATGAATTATATGGTAGAAACTGTTGATGAAAAGTATGATAAGAATGATTTAAGAAATGTATTATTAAAGTAGTATATTATAAAAAAGGAAACATGTGGTTTTATGACAGATCAACAATTCTGCAGAACAAATAATTATATATTATTATGCAATGTATGTTCATACAAGTACATAGGATATGGTCATGCATGATTTGACTCAAAATATATAATTAGAATGGTATAAAAACACGATAATATGAGTTTTAACTATTTGATAAGAATGACATCCAAAATCTAATTAGAAAGGTATAACATAAAATATGAGAATGGTAAATATGATTAGAATGGTATAAATATATGATAAGATGAGTTAAAGAATTCATGATTTCAATTGATTAAGAACTAAATGGTAAGAATTGTTTATAATTTTCGTAAGAATGCTTTATAAATGTATTACCTACGAGGGCAGTCATATCGAGGTTCATATGTTTCATATCACTTTTTCATTGAGACGTCACGTTATAAACAATGCTCTGACGTCACGGCTCAGCTATGATGTCTCATTCTTTACAGCCCTGCGGCGGCTGGTCTGCCTATACTGAGAAGTAGGTTTTGTGTATTTTCTTTAATTTTGGGACTACGGTAATAAACAGAATATAATATCCGTGCCCATGACATACTATGTTTACGACACGATTGCCTAAATATCAGTATATCCCTCGCTCTCGCTCGGGAAGTACTAATATTTAGCCACTCGTGTCGTAAACATAGTAGATCGATATGGACACTCACATAATATCCTCTATATATGATTACAGTGACATAACATATGTGATTAGAAAAATTTGTAACATAAACAATTTGATTTGTAGCATATAGACAAGAATGGTTCATAAAACATACGTGACCTCCATGAGGAAGAGTTTCTTCTCCCTGGCCAGAGCGTACACCTCCTCAGCCGCCGCCAGACTGATGGTGATGGGCTTCTCGCATAGCACGTGCTTCCCAGCCTCTAGACACAGCTTGATGTGCTTGTAGTGCTGGGTGGTCGCAGACCCGATGTACACGATATCTGGATAATTCAAACAACAAATTTCAATGAAGAGATGTTTACACGGGTTGTCATAACACAATTTTCATTAAACAAGTGTAGTGTATGTTTCTAGTATTACCTGTATACCCTCAAGTAACCTATTTTCGTGGGTCACCTATTTTCGTGGTATTTAAAAATTGTGCCATATCTCACTAACTCAACTTTTGTTCCTATCAAGTTAGGGCTTATTTTTTAGATCAGTTGATCTGCATTGATCTGAGCATAAAAATATCAACATTTAACGGATCTGTTTCACTCCTCAGTTGAGTGAAGAAAACTAAACGATATCTTAAGCTTTTCACAAACTACTTTTTTTGGACAACTTTCCTGGGTGACTTTAAAAAAAAAATCCCTTTGAAATGTAATGTAACCCAAATCCTAAATCAAATAGTTTAAGAGGGTAATTTCTGTTCTATTTAAAAGTATTTGAACTTACAGAAAGGGTATTTCTTATATATTTTTGGCTATTTTGCAGAATTTTTCAGGGCAAAGAAAGTGATGTATTGCTTAACCCCTACTTTTCTCTCGGATTCGTCAAACAGGATCTTTAGGTTCATGACTTGCAAGTCATTTGGCTTCTAAAATATGTTTTACTACCAAATTAATACATTGTTGCCATATGATTTATTTCATGTACCAAATTTTCAACATTTTTGCATTTGTGACATAAAATTAATTGAATTGGTGTGGAAATTATCTAAACATTTGACATCTGTAATTTAAATGCTATTCCACACCATCGACCTATGTTTCAAACACAATAAACGTTTTCATTGTGGCTTGTGTTGTATTATCATAATTCATCCTAAAAAAAATACCATGAAAACAGGTGACACCCAAAAATTTTACAAAAATTGGCACCTGTTTGGAAAGTGTCAATAAAACTCAACAAAAGAATAAAATAATTGTTAAATTAACATCAAATGTTAGGGAAATATGTCTCTTATCAATTACAATGTTCATAATGTATGTCGTTGTAAGTGCTCAAGTTTACTGAGATTTATTGCTTATTACCACGGAAATAGATAACACGAGGGTATATACGTAGACAACGTGCTTGATCTCAGGAATAATTTACAAGTTCATAAAATAGATATAGCCAGAACCGATGTATACCATATCTGTATATATGTGATAACGAATTTTATTTTTCAAAACACCGAAGAAATTTGGCTTACTGTGTTTTAATAGAATCAAATGTGAGAAAATCTTATTGCAGGAGCATGTCAACTTTCAATATACATGTATGCATTTGCATAACCAAAACGTTTCAACATCATCATCATCATTCAGGATGCTAGTTATGATGAGTAATGGCTTACTTTTTATATACATCTCTTAATTATGTATCCAAATCTCTAAGCAAGAAATGAATTAAGCCCAATAACGTACCAACATCGGCATTGTCCACGAGCTCCTGATAACTGCCATATGCATTCTTTATACCAAACCTTTCTGCAAATGTCTGAGCCCGGTCAAGAGATCGTGCTGCTACAGCGAAAGCCTGGAAAGGTTATGAGTTACAATCAGACCTCGATAATCCGTCCACCGATATTCCGAATCTCGCACTGTCCGAACGGTAGCAAGCTGTAACCAAACTAACCTCTATATAAGCATCAGTAAACCTAAACACTGTTTTGATAACTATGTTCAAAATCTTTGACCTTAGTGCATTATTACTATGCTAATAATAAATTGATGTTTTCTAATCATATGATATTATAGCAATTCATGTTTTGCATTATCTACCTGATGTTTTTCCTGATCTTGTGTTACCAAAGCAGCGGTGAAATCATTACAGATCTTCCCAGCTGACATGATACCCCATCTTGTTGCCATTATACTGCCAATCACTAGTAGAAAATAAAAAGTTGGACAATCTGTCATGAATATCTTTGAAATTATTAGCAGAGCCTATGTCAGAGAAACAGTTGATTGCTGGTGTTATTGCATATCAAATCTCAAAATTGTAAACGTTTCATGAAAATTCTGTTAAACGGGCAATTGTGTGATGTAAACACCTCTTAAGTGCAGAGTTTCAGACTATACATTATTGCAATTTTGTTGATGAAAAGCGGGTAGGTGACATTTTTGATAGTTAGATATGCATCACCATAAACGAACGCACACCGAGCCCACAGGCATCCGTAGCAGATAGGTGTATATATACAGAATATGAAAAGGTCAGTCAGAAAATAAATTGGATTCGCTAAAATACGCTGAACTCGCTTTAAAATACAATGTCATTCATGATTCCAATTTTGTCTGCCAAGGTTTACATGTCTACTAACCGTATCCAGTAATAATTTATTGTAAAAATCACCTTAATCGGTCTTATTTGCCCAAAAATGAGCGGGACCCCTATTCTGCGATTTGTTGCAAGACGGAAGTGGCCAGAGAATGACTCTGATTTGCCAATTAATCTAACACAACAAATAAGCATGGGTTTGCTGTGCTGATCACGGCTTGTTTACGGCATTTTTACAAGTATGTATCGGCCAATTTTGAATGAAAAACAGAGATTTGTTCTGATCACACGTGTATATAGTTTATAACTGCATTCAATATCATCATATGTGCTAGTCCAGCGTCGACGTCTAGGATCCGAAGCCTATTTTTACTGTAGCAAGTTCCCGACGAATTTGCTCGGGAACATTTTTTACTTGCTAAGTCAGTGAAAATGAAACATCCAATATAAATCGACACACGGATCGAAAGATCGAACCTTATACTCTAACTTCATTTTATTGTCTCACCTTTGAAAATTTTCTTTATTATTCAGTTACATTGAATTCATCGCTACCCCCACTTTTCAGCTAGTTTCTGTCAGCCATCTTGAGCTGTTACGTCACGAGGTCAAGTGTCAATGACTGATTTTGAAAACTCGGATCGGGAATGAAACGGAGGACATACACGCTTTCAACCTAACTATTGTAGACAGTGGAGAAACAGACTGTGCATGAAGTTGACATCTAGAATTTGATGGAAATCGAATGATTTGAAATAGAACTCTCGTGCAGAGATTATTTTAATCTACATAAGGCATTTGAAACACATCATTTATTACATTTAATGAAGTATGTGGTAGTTTTTTTTACTGTAATATTTTCCTTATCAAGAATAGCATTATTTAAAATTAATTAAGCATGACACATTTGAAGGCCTTTTTTTAAAAAAAAATATTTCTGAATTTATATTTTTCTATTGTTTAAAATAAATTATTTAATTGGCAAAATCCTCAGTTACCATATTTAAAAAACAGTTCACGTAAGTTTGTTTGAATTTATTGAAAAAGATGTGTCATAGGTAAAAAAAAGTTTTTATTTGTAAATTTATTTCTCCACATTTTTTTAACATTTTGATTTTTTTATATTGTATTATTATAAAACATTATTCTTTCATTGGCAAAATCCTCATCTATCATATTTTAAAAGAACATTCATGTTAGTTTGTTTGAATTATCAAGTTAATGAAATAAACCATAGAATAATGACAAAAGGAAAAAGGCAAATGATATTGCAGTTAACATTATTGTTATGAAACTTTATATTACAATAGATTAAATTACTATTTATCACCTGAAGGTTTAATCACAAAATGTCATTCTATTTGAAAGTGATGCAAACTTGATTTGAATTGTATACAAATTGATTAATTTGAATAAAAAAACTTTAAACAAGGAAAATGTTCTAAAAAGAAATTCATAAAGAATTCTTACCTTTACTTCATTGTCTTCAAAGTACACTGCATGTACATGTATATCCTTTTTTCTATTCAAACGCAATCTATTGTCTTTTTTTGCAGATCAACATGTTGACAGGATGTAGTTGAAATAAATATTGTCATATCTTAACTACATAGATTTTGCAGAACATACTAGTGTCACATTTGTTTGTACAGATAAATGTGCATGAATTTAAGTTCAACAATTTCTGCTTATAATAATTACAAATCTCATGGACATATTCTTAAAATTTGTTTGTTCTGACAACTATGGTAAGTCATTGCTGATTTGTTGTTACATGTGTGTTTGACTGTTTGCTGGAATTCTATGTCAGAGAAAACTTGGTAAACATGGATCAGGTAAGCAGGTAAGTAATAATAGTATGTTTTTGTTTAAACATCATTATTTATACTCACCGTCGATAGTTAACAATATGCCCGATTATCCTAATCTGTCTAATTCCGACAAACCTTACACAGAGTAAAGACAGAGTTATCGCTACCTTCATCTGTACTGCATACTCACCACCAGGTGGCTAACCCTACGTCATCATTGCTTCTTCTGACGGGCAGAGAACGCCGATCGTACAGAGGGGAGGCCGGGTGGGAGCTAACGATTGTTAACTATCGACGGTGAGTATAAATAATGATGTTTAAACAAAAACATACTATTATTTAATATACTCTCCTCGATAGTTAACAATATGCCCGAATCCCACAGACGGAGGTGGGTGCGAGAGGTTAAAGCGATAAACTCTATCTTACACCAGAGAGCTAGTGACCCAAGAGTCGACAATCAGAAGATCCCCTAGGGGAGACCCCTATCAACCGGTGCGGTCAAACCTGACCCATCCTCGCTACGCGAGGGGGTCCGTAACTAAGGTCGCTAGCTAGAATAACAAAGACAACAGACACACAAATAAGATCAACCTCGGGTTTATTACGAAAAATAAAAAGATTAACGAGTTGAAGGGTGACTCCTACGCTGAGGAGCCGAAGGAACTCGCTGCTGGGCGTACACCTGTGCGCCCAGGCGGTTGATTCCCTCCAAATCCTCGTTGGAGATATCCCGGAGGTAATGGTTGGCGAACACCAGGCCTGACTTCCAGAAGCAGCCAGCCATGATGTCCGCCACCGCCAAATTGCTGTGAAGAGCCATCGTCGCTGAGATGGCCCTGATCTCGTGCGGATTGGACCTCGCTGGGGGATCCAGATCCGCGGCCTTATAAGCGTCTAACACCGCAGAGCGGAGGTAGACACTCAGTTGTCTTTTGTCAATTTCCCGGACACTGGTCTGGGAATGCGGGATGAAGAGTCTCCTCCTCCCTTGACGCAGTGTCCGGGTTTTCTCCGTGTAGATCCGTAACGCACGTACTGGACAGAGGAGGCGGTTCTCCTCGTCCGTCGGATCCACACCCCCGGAAATGGACGGTAGCGAGAAGGTTCTACCCCTCTCGTCCGCGGCTTGATTCTTACAGACGAACTCAGGCGCCAGCCCCAGAGTGGCCGATCCCCCATCCCTCACATCAAAACGCAAGAGGTCCGCCTGGAGAGCATGAAGCTCTGAAATCCTGGCTGCCGACCCCATTGCAACTAAAAAAGCTGTTTTGATTGTGAGGCGGAGGATGGTCGTCTCCGTCAACGGTTCGTAGTGGTCCGACTTAAGATGGTTGAGGACCACCGCTAAGTCCCACTCTGGGGGCCTGAGTTTCCTCCGCCCGTCCACATTCCGGTAAGTCCTCACTAGCTCTTTGAGGACCGAGATGTCCAACTGGGGGTCCCGTTTCCTGAGAACGGACATTATTGCCGCCAGATTGGTGTTGATGGACGAGGCTTTCAACTTCCTTGTCTCCCGTAGATAGACCAGGTACTCAGCAACCTGAGGGACCGTTACTGCCTGGACATCGTACCCCTCCTTGTCACAGAAGGTCGCAAAGGCCCCCCACTGAGCATCATAGAGATTCCTAGTGGAAGGCCTTTGAGAAGTCGCCACCGCCTCGGCGACGGATTTGGAAAAACCCGCCCCGGTCAGACCCCTCTGGAGACAAACCAAGCGTGAAGCATCAACGCCTGGGGATTCTCGTGAACCCGCCCGCTCGGTCTGCTCGACAGAAGATCCCACCTCAGGGGGAGAGGAATCGGGTCTTGGCGGCACATCCTTCGGAGGGGAACGTACCAGGCCCTGGCTGGCCACAACGGTGCTATCAACAAAAGTTGAAGAACCCGAGTCTCCTGTATCTTCGCCACCACGAGGTTCAGGATGGCGGGATGGGGATAGGCGTAGGCAACCATCCCCTCCCATCCTAACGAAAGCGCATCGAGAGCCCACGCGGTAGGGTCTGGTACAGGAGACACGTACGTCGGCAACTGGTGGTTGAGCCGCGTCGCGAAGAGGTCTATGTGAGGCTTGCCGAACCTCAGGCACAGACTCTCGAACACTCTCGGGTGCAACATCCACTCCGTAGAAGGAGGTTTGTCCGGGCGAGACAAGGCGTCCGCAAGGACGTTCTTGGCTCCCGGAATGTGCACTGCGCGGAGAGAGAGTCCGAGACTGTCCACTAGGCGAAACAGCTCCATCACCAGTTGCAGAAGCGAGTCTGCTTTGGTCGAGCCTTGTTTGTTGATGGCCCAGGCCGCCGCTGAGCTGTCCTTGTGAACACACAGGACCTGCCCCTGCAGCCGACCTGACCAATGGTCGATTGCCAGACGAATGGCGTCCAGCTCTAAGACGTTGATGTGGCGGCTCACCTGAGCTGCCGACCACACCCCCGCCGTCTGTTCCACATCGAGATGGGCTCCCCACCCTTGGGTGGAGGCGTCCACAAATAGGTGACACGTTGCTGGCGGTTCCCTGAGGGGAACCCCCACCAACACGTTGGACTCCTGCTGCCACCAGGAGAGGTGACGTCTGAGTTCCGGAGGTATGGAGAAGACGTGATGACACGTCTCCTCCCTGACATGCACGTTTACGAAGATCTGCAGGGGCCTGAGTTGCAACCTCCCCCTTCGAGTGAAGAGTTGAGTCGAACTCAAGAACCCTAGCAGCCTTTGCCACTTGCGCAGTGACAGAGGCCCCCGAAGCGCTAACTCCAGGAGATCTCGGTAACGTTCCATCCGTTCCGTGGTAACGAAGGCCTTGTAGATAGCGGTGTCCAGATGGGGATCTGTTGTGTCCGAACCCGTCGTCCAAGTACATCGCAAACTGCACGTCCACTGTGTGTAGGTATTGGACGATGGGCTGGGTCACGCGGGTGAAGAGCCACGGAGCCGACGATATCCCGAACGGAAGGACGTTCCACTGGAAGTGGCGGCCCGCCAGGACGAAACGGAGGTACCTGCGATCCCCATGATAATGGGGATGTGCAGATACGCGTCCTGCAGGTCGAGGGATATCATCGAGTCCGAGGGCTCCAGTAATCGCATCACTGACGGCACTGTCAAGAGACGAAAATATGGCGGCGGATCTAGGAAGGATTGGTTGAACTCCTTCATGTCGTGGATCAGCCGCCACTTTTTCGGGTCTCGCTTCGGCCGGATGAAGACCGGAGAGTAGAAGCCTGGGGAAAGGTCTTGGAGCGGGAGCTCCTCCACCGCCCGCTTGGAGATGAGCGTCTCCAGCTGCTCCAGAGTCAGCGCGAGCCGATCGGGCTCTAGCGGGCGCTCTGTAGGAGAACAGGTCAACGGGGGGCGGTGTAGCACGGGGATACGAAACCCCCGCTCCAAGATCTTGCACACGAATGGATCCAGATTCAACTGTCTCCAGTTGTCCGCGAAGAGTCCGAGACGGCCTCCAACTGGCCCGTCCCGAGCTGGGACCACCTGAGGTGGTAAGTCCGGAGGCGCCCAGTCATGGCTTCTTGGGGGTACCTCCGTAGGCGCGTCCCTTGTATCGTAGGTTCCCTTTCTTGGGAGTGCGCTTTGGTGAGGGGCCGGCACTGAAGTCGCGACCTCTGTCCTGCCGACCCCTCCCGCGAAAGGACACTCCTCCAGTCTTGGTAGGGAAAGAGGGGGCACCTCCCCCTCTCTTCTTCGGCGTAGACGCCTGGGACGAGGGTCTACCCCCGCCAGCGGCCAGCCTGTTAGTTAATTCTTGCTGTTGGCTTTCCTGGCGCTGGCGAAGGGCCCCAGCGATCTGTCCATCAAACAGGGTGGAAGAGGTCCCGGGAGCGGCCCTCAGTCTGTTGCGGAGTTCCGCAGGAAGAGTAGTTCGCGCCAGGAACCCATCGCGCCTGAGATTCGTCAGCCCCGCGGAAATGCGGGAGGCCGACAGCATCATCTGCGCTAAATTCCCGGCCACGGAACCGAAACCGCGATATAGAGCCTTGGCCCCTCTCTCCATCCCCGCCTCGTTTGCGAATGCCGCCATAGCTTGACAGGCGTGAGCTACGTGGTTGGCCAACCCCAAAATGCTCCTAGCCTCCTTGTCTAGGTGGGACAAATGAGCGTCCGACACCTGGTGAGACACAGAGGGGGAGGCCACCCGGCGGATATCGTCATCCAAGGTAGGAGGGGAAAGTGGTAGGACACCGCCGTGAATAGGGAGTCCAGACCGGATCTTGTCTGCCAAAACCAGGGGGGGCAAGAGACGACCCGGCGCCGCGGCCGCGACGTTAGAGTCGAAGTCCTTGCCCGCCGCCTGGAAGAGCCTGTGCGCCGGAAGCGCCAGCTGTCGCTGCGTCGGCGTCTCCTCTTCCGCACAGAAAGTCTCCAATCTGGCCGTCCTAGTAGTAGAAGGCTCCTCCTCTTGAACCTGTACCTGACACCAATCAGCGATTGCTGTCAGGCGGTCTTTGAGGTCTGGCGCGTCCTCAAGCACTGTCACCGGAGTGGCAGGCGGTGGGGGGGTAACATTCCCCACGTCGGACACCCTTTCCTCCGGGTCCCGTCCAAGAGGTGGAGAAGAATCCCGATCCGAGGGGGAGGTGACGGGAGAAACCACCACCACTCTCCTCCTCTTGGGAGTGGACGGCGCCTCAGGGGAGGGCGGGTTGGATACCGCCTCGTCCTCGACCCTGGGCCGCACACGGTCTCTTGACTCGAACATCGATGTCACAAGGTTCTTGACAGAAGACATGATGTCCTCCGCCAGTTTCTTCTGGTCGAAGGGGGGAGGGGAGTCGGCCCTCGACCTCCTTTTCTTTTTGTGTCTCCTCTTCTTCTTGGCGGCCCGCCGAGGGCCCGGGGAGGCGACTGAATCAGGGGAGGATCTCCTTTCAGGAGACCTCTCGACCCCGCTTGTCTGAGGAGACAGGTCCAAGGTGTCCCTGGCAGGGGACAAGTGACCCGACACTGGCACGTCAAACTCTGCCGTGTCCTCCGAGATGATGAAGTCGGAGTCCTGGACATTGTCCGAGGAAGGGTTAGGAGCGGTAGCAGAAGAGGAGGTGGAAGGCCGCCTCGAAACTCTTAGCTTCTGCTGAGACTCCGACTTCTTCACCGCGGTACGGTACTCTCTATGCTCCGCTGACGAGAGAGCCTCACATTCCCTACACCTGTCCGACTCGGAGCAGAGATTGCGGCACAGGCGGCAGAGCGAGTGTGGATCGAAGCGCGCCGACTTCCTTGATCCACACCCTCCACAAAACCCTGAGTAGGGAAACGCCATGGAGACGGCGACCAGAAGGTAGGCGTCAGTCCAATGCTAGAGAGTGCGACGAGGCGCTGAAAGGGAAGAACTACCCACCGACAGGCGCTGAACAAGCGCTAGCGGGAGGCGGGGGGCACTTGACGCGGCAGGCGACAAGCACTATCCCAGCAGCAGACGCGCGAGAGGCCGCCTGAAGCACTAGGCGACAAGCGCTATCGGAAGGCGGTAGAGCGCCTGACGCGCAGGCGACAGGAGCTGTCCAAGCGCCGTGCGCAAGCGAGAGGCCGCCTGAAGCGCTAGACGACAAGCGCTATCGGGAGGCGGTAGGGCGCCTGACGCGCAGGCGACAGGCGCTGTCCAAGCGCGAGACGCAAGCGAGAGGCCGCCTGAAGCGGTAGGCGACAGGCGCTATCGGAAGGCGGTAGAGCGCCTGACGCGCAGGCGACAGGCGCTGTCCAAGCGCGAGACGCAAGCGTGCGGCCGCCTGAAGCGGTAGGCGACAGGCGCTATCGGAAGGCGGTAGAGCGCCTGACGCGGCAGGCGACAGGAGCTGTCCAGGCGCCGGCGCTAACAAGAGGCCGCCTGAAGCGCAGGCAGGCGGCAGGCGCTAGCGGCAAGCGAGTCACTCAGGCGACAGTCGAGAGACGGTAGACGAGAGGTCTACCTCCAAACCAGCTAAGCGAGAAGCTGGGCGACCCGCACGAAACGCACGTGCAACCCGGGTCAGCCGAAATCGACAACAGCTGACAAGTCAACTGCTGACAAAACCGGCAACAAAACACACAGAAAGAGATACTAGCTATTTCCGCGAGAAATAGCTAACCCTCAAACCTGTAACTGTGAAAGGAAACTAAGAAGGTTTATTCAGAGCACAAAAGCAGTCGAAAAACAGAGCTATCAAAAACACGAGTGTCCTTGATGGCCGACAGAAAAGCAATGATGACGTAGGGTTAGCCACCTGGTGGTGAGTATGCAGTACAGATGAAGGTAGCGATAACTCTGTCTTTACTCTGTGTAAGGTTTGTCGGAATTAGACAGATTAGGATAATCGGGCATATTGTTAACTATCGAGGAGAGTATATTAAATAATAAATTATTCATAAACCCCAGATAATTTCTTCTGATCTTTCCAATCTTAGGAAAGACAGATAATGAATTAAAAATCATTCTGTTCATTAGATTTAATTTTTTTTAAATATTTTTAAAACCATATTGTAAACCTCCATGTGATAATAAATAGTTTTAGCATGCAACATCAAATATTAAATGATATGATTTATATTAATCTTACCCTTCTGGGAGAAATAAAATGTCCTTAAGTTTATTAGTTTAAATTTTGTGTTTCATAATTTTTTATGTGACTCAAGATGACATTGAAAAATTATCCTATCATAAAATTCAATGCTGGTTGTTGTTACTATCAAAATTCTTCAGCATTCATGAATAAAAAATTAATCATACAAATAAATATATGTATAAAAACACAAAGCACTTTATAAAGGGTTGAATCATTGTATTAAATATAGCAAAGTAAATTATTCCTTTGTTAAGAATGTAAGTTAATAATATAATGTTAAAAAAGTCAACAAATTATGTTTCTGCACTGTAACAGTGAAGTCGAACATGTGTATGTCCTTCGTTTCATTCCCGATCCGAGTTTTCAAAATCAGTCATTGACACTTGACCTCGTGGCGTAGGCAACTTCCGTCTTGCAACAAAACTCGGAATGGAGTACCTCTCGTTTTTGGGCAAATGAGACCATTTAGGGTGACTTTTACCAAAAATTGTACATGTAAACCTTGCCAGACATAATTGGAATCATGGATGACATTGGATAATAAAGCGAAAAAAACGTTTTACTGCCGGACCCCCAGCGAATCCAATTTATTTTCTGACTGACCTTTTCATGTTCTATATATATACAGTACACCTATCTGCTACGGATGCCTGTGCACCGAGCCAATTTAGTAAACGCTAGTTTATCAGTTTGCAAGCTTTAATGTTCTGTTCATCACAGTTCCAAAGAGCTCCCACCTCTCATGTTTCATAAAAAACATTTGCTGAAGAAAATCAAGATATAGAGATTATTATCTGAGTGTGTTTCCGTATTATAAATATCATATAATAGGAATAACATTTGTATTATGCATGCCTTTGGCGAGCATAATACATATATTTTTATTCTATTATATGATATTAATGATACGGAAACACACAAGGTTAATATAATTCCTTTATCATATAATGTCATCTTAAAATGAAAGGGTTTAGACGAAAAAATGATTCCTTCTAAAAATAAGTTTGACCTAGATTTCGCGGAGCTTTGTCATTGTTGTTACGCCAGTTCAGTTACGGTATCCTTAGACTAAAAGCCAAATTAATTTGTAAAGGTCGGGTTGTTATGTCTGTTACTCTCCTACTAGATAATTTGTACTATCACTACAATATGGTTTGTACTTGCTGATAAGTTAGTGACTAACCCGGTCAAAGTGGCCTAGGCCTATGTTAATAACTAAAATTGAAGCACATATTTGTTCGATAGCCGATATTGTTAGCTGCATATGGTTATATTGTTTGGTGTAAACGCAATATGAAAACATCTTGAAATGTTTCGCTGACCAAGCTATTTCTAAAATACGAATGCGTGATAAATTACCCTGACGAGTTTTGTTTACGAATTTTTATTCGATCAACAAATAACAAAACCTGAAAACTCCCGATGACTTTATCAATGATTAGCGACATGACATGCATGGAGTTTGAGAAAATAGTTCTTGTTTTGACCTAATTTACATCTTGATCAGATTTTGAGGCAAATCGGATACCAAGTTTATTAGATAGCTTTATTGCATCGATTACACCCTCTATTATATGATGAATAAAAGTTTCTCTGCATATAAAAGAGAATGAGACAACTAAAAGGAAAGCAGGGAATTAGACGAGGAATGTGGATGAAGAACAATTACAAAACTACATTTCACAGTCTTAACGTGAGTCTATTTCATGGATATTACTATATTACTACATTGTTACAAATGCTCTTTATCGAAAAACAATATTACATGAACTTACATGTTTGAGTTAATCAGACACCAGATACCAGACAGGCAAAAACTATAACGGTTCACTTCCCAACCCGGCGGATTTGTAGATCAAGGTCACCTAGTCGTTATCAGGTCCAGCGTGCTTGATGATAAATACAATGACCGCTGGGATCCCATACACAGCTTGAGCAAAGTACATGGGCGTCTGTTGCTTGATCAATTATACGAGTGTCTCTTTATTTATGTGTCATTGCATTTTGAAATATATTTGCTCATATTGACCGATATCTGGAATAAAATCTCATACATATATTACTACATGAATCTGGTTTAATTCAAATTGGGCAATGATACTTATAGTATATCTTTTTTTTAATCAATATTTTATTTCTGAATCCTTGTTACAATTCCGAACAAAGAACCAGGGGGATTCCTTGTCCTCAGATTCAATATAGTTGACAAAAGAGAGGATGCAGGTTTTTCACACACAATAAACACACACACACACATAACACAACTTTCAAACACACATAGTCACTATGATGAATATATGATAAACAGGCATATAAATACATGTTTTATGTCTAAAGTTAAGGCTAATGGAAAGATGCATATTTAGTTGATCTAACGAGCTTCCCCTTTCATATCAGGTTTATGTCCCAAATGAAATAATTTTGCTTTTATACGAGCTTTGGCGAGGGATCAAACACAATTATTTCCCGAGAGACATAAACTTGATATGAAAGGGGAACAATTTACGTATCCTATGTATAATAACTTGCATTTCAGACGATATTTTGGATTAGAGATAGATGCCATTTAGATAGTGAACAAATGGTAACAATGTTATATTTGGGATTACACTATCTTGAATAGTACAGATTCTTGTACTTTTTCGGGCCGAGTCCCATGCGGGATGCGAACCCACACCCTCAGAGTCAGGCAACACCGCCAGCAATGACCATACCAACAGCTAACCAGCTCGCCCGTTTCGCCATCCACAAAAATGGAGGTCCAACAAGCGGTAGTTAAAGGGGCAGTAACACGTTTTTAGGGGGAACATAAGGTGATGTCAGGAAAATGAAAATAAATGGTTCCAATCTTTAGACAATGTATAAAAACTAAATGGAGCAGTAATAAATCAAATATACAATGTAGAGTTAAGCAATGCGATTCCTTTTCTTACAAAAATGAATTAAAGGTGTTCACACAAAAATGGCTGCCAATGGATTTTATGTGAATCCTCATACTTTTTTCTCTGACTACGGATGATTGGTTTGTGTTATGATATTTATGATACTATCAAAGTAATACATTTAGCATTAACTTATAGTTATCAATGAAAAATTGAAAATATAAAATTGTAAAAAAACGTGCTACTGCCCCTTTAAGCTGTTGTTACATTCATTACCCCTCTGATAGATGTTAATTGGCACAGCTCCCATAGCTTAATGTATTAGAGATAGATGCCATTTAGATAGTGAACAAGTGGTAACAATGTTATACTCGCGCGCGATCGCATGGGACTCGGCCCGAAAGAGTACAAGAATCTGTACTATTCAAGATAGTGTAATCCCAAATATAACATTGTTACGATATATTGGATTTTAAATAACATTTTATTGTGCCTATAAAGAGACGGAACGGCGGATGAATATCCAACCACGTCACAGCCGGAAAGCTAATAATATTACGACGTTAGATATTTACATTTCTGACTTCTATCCTATTTTAATTCATAATGTGTGGTAATAAGTAAGCGATAAGAACTAAAGTCATGAACGAAGCGTACGTGAAAATAAAATCTCTGCGCGAGAACAAATCAGAGTTATCTTTCTTTGATCAACGGCAAGTCATGGCGGCCGTTTTTTGCCTGTATCTTTTTTTCTTCAAATATGTAAACAACTGCCTTAACAGTAAATTTAAGATGTTTTTTTTTATGTTGAAACGCGCTTCGATTTGTTTAAAAGATGTCTAAAAAGTATCAAGTTGTATTTATATCCTATAGGTAACAAGCAATGCCCTTTTTGTGTCATTTCGGAGGGACACGGAGCAAATTCATGAAATTTAGTGAGCAAATTAAGCTGAATTGAAACCTTTTTGTTTTTATAAATGGGCCTTGAGACATTAGTTAGATGTCTTATTGTATTTCTTTTGTCCCCGATGTATTCCTTATCAATGCGGAAGGTAAGATTCATAAAATAAACTGAAAGTTTGAAATGAAGTCCTATACGACTCACTCAGTGCCATTCGAAATTTGTGAATGAAACCACTTTCATTTTATAAATGAATAAAGTAGTCCGGACGATGTCAAAGTTCACCGTTAGCCAATCAAATCACTCAAAGGTGTTTTGACCCGGCCATATGTGTCATAACAAATTGTTAGGAAACCCCTTTGCGAAGTACCATATGGGTAATTGTATCAAATATACAACGAGATAATGGTAGGACCATGAGAGCAATGAACATTCTGGACAAATCGATTCCATCCTGCTCTACAGCGTATGTATCTGCGTAGTATGTTGCAAGATATGTGAATTAAGACATTTGAGGAACCGCATCAGACACAACAATATCATGATTATCTAAAACACGTAAATTATCCGATGTTTCAATGGTCATGTTCCACAGGAACCCGATATCGTAAATAGAGAAAAGGAATAAAGGCATCCATCTTGCCGATCTCGACTCGCTTCCGAGTTAAGTCAAAATTATCGCTTCAAATTGGTGACATCTCATACACATACACAAGAACCTCTCAGTTTTACATTTCTCAGCAAAACTTGGCTTGTTTCCAACACATGTCACTCTTCAAATAACTTTTATATCTACTTATATTCGCAAATCGACCGCAGAAACCTCTGGGGAGAACGTTACTCCGCACCAAAAGTAGATATAAAAGTTATTTGAAGGGTGACAACTTCAAACATAAACCCCGTCCCCACAGGCGAGGGGGAGGTGTTGGAATCTTATTCCAAAAGGATTTAACCATCTCTTTCCCAAATGTCAGTGAATGTTATAGTACATTTGAAACTATAATGTGTGCAATTACCAGTGGGAAGAAATCCTTGAAAATGTATTGTGTTTATCGGCCACCCCCCTCAAGAGCTAATAAATTCATTCATTCGGAATTCTACCATGAATTTAGAAACTTTTGTTCCTCCTTGTACTGACTCTGTTATTATTCTTGGTGATCTTAATGTTCACTACAACTCAAAGACCAATCTTGTGACTGTTAAAGTCCTCAAAATGCTGGACACATTTGAACTTCAGCAGCTTATATGTGAACCTACACATAAATCTGGCAATACCATTGACTGGGTAATTTGCAGGGATGTAAATCTGCTCAGGAACATCATTGTGAGTGATAGACAATTGTCAGACCATTTCATGATATCCTTTGATCTGAATTTTGTCAAACCAGCCCAAGTAAAGAAACTTGACTCGATAAGGAATTGGAACAACATTGATGTAGATAAATTCAAAACTGATTTCGACTGTGTGATGCCAAATCCTGATTCTATCAACAATGTTGATGAACTGGTGGATGACTTTGATTATACTCTCACACATGTATTAGACAAGCATGCTCCCAGTCAGACCTAAAGATGTATCCCCATGGTACACACCTGAAGTCCTACTATCAAAGAGAGCAAGACATGTGGCAGAGCGGAAATGGCGCAAGTCGCGGTTAGAGGTGGATCGTCAAATCTTCAACATGGCCAGTAATGTTGTCAATAAAAAGTTGAGACAAGCCAGGTCAAGTTTCATTCAAGACGAAATCTCCAGGAACTAATCAAATCCAAGATCATTGTTCTCAACACTTGGCAAACTTCTTGGAAAACCTCAAGACTGCAATTTGCCTAATGGCAATAATAAAGATGTCGCTGCTGATTTCAGTACTTTCTTCATTGAAAAGATTGCTAAACTTAAAAACGAGCTGCGTGCCTGTTGTGATGATTTCTCACTGCAAAATGTCATAGGGACTGAGCTGTGTCTATTTCACCAAGTTGATGAATCTGATGTCAGGAAAGTTATATTATCTTCAAAGACAACATCATGCCAGATTGATCCTGTTCCTACAGATTTCCTCTTGAAAGTCCTGGACACTGTACTTCCAACAATCACTCGGATTGTTAACTTAAGCACTTGTTCCGGAGTGTTTCCACTAGCATACAAAAGGGCAGTCATCAAACCTCTTTTGAAAAAGCCTTCACTTGACACCGAAGTGTATGGAAACTACCGTCCAGTATCAAACCTCTCATTCATCTCCAAGATCTTTGAGAAAGTTGTGAAGTCTCAGCTGATGGATCACTTGCAGGAGTATAGCTTGATTGAAGAGTACCAGTCTGCCTACCGAGCTGGTCACAGCACCGAGACAGCCCTCAACTGTGTCTTGAACTATCTGTCAGAAGCTGTGGACTCGACCTCTCCGCAGCTTTTGATACTGTAGACCATGCACAATTACTGCACACGCTGGCATTTGAATGCGGCCTGAATGACACAGTCCTCAAGTGGTGCACATCTTATCTTTCCGGCAGATCTCAGTGTGTTCAGGTTGTTAACGAACCATCAACAGACAGTTCACTTCAATACGGAGTCCCACAGGGATGTGTGTTAGGCCCGTTATTCTTTGTGATCTACACACGATCTCTTGGCTCCTTGATTTCTGAACGAGTGTCAAAACATTTGTATGGGATTCCCAGTTGATGAACAGTTTTGATATTTCTCCAGCAAGTCAAACACTAGCAAGATAAAAAATGGCAACATGTCTCAGTTCAGCAACATCTTGGATGACAGAAAACAAATTAAAACTCAATGATGATAAAACAGAAGTTCTACTCGTTGGCCATAAACTGCAAATAAAGAAGTGTCAAATCAAAACTCTATCTATTGGACATTCAGAAGTACCCTTTTCATCAACTGCAAAAAATCTTGGTGTGTTCCTCGACTCTGGGCTTACAATGGAGTCTCATATTAACAATCTCTGCAGGATCTGTCACTTCCACCTCAGAAACATTGGCAACATACGGCAACTCATCAATCAAGATACTGCAGCTCTCCTTGTTAGATCACTAATATTTTCTAGAATTGATTATTGCAATAGCCTTCTCTGCGGAGTATCCAGACGACAGATAGACAGACTTCAGAAAATTCAAAACCATGCAGCACGAATTGTTACACGTACCCCCAAAACATGTCATATTTCTCCAGTTTTAAACTCGCTTCACTGGCTTAGGATTCAAGAGAGGATTGACTTCAAGGTTCTCTCTCTTGCCTATCAATCCATCCACAAACTCTCTCCCCAGTATCTGCAGGACTTAGTCACAGTGTATGCTCCATCTCGATCTCTACGTTCTTCCACTCAGTTTCTACTACAGGTCCCGTTACGATCTTCAGTCCTTTGGTGCTCGATCCTTCAGATATAATGCTGCTTTTCTTTGGAACTCACTGCCTCATGAACTGAAATCTGCCCCATCTCTAACTGCCTTTAAATCCCAGCTCAAAACGCACCCTTTCAAACGCTATCATTAATCAAACCAGTCTTATGTTAATATGTGTATATATCTTTTAAATTTCCAAGTGTATGTCAGCGCATTGAGCGTGGACCTTGTTTATGGAGTTGCGCGCTTTATAAATACTCTTATTATTATTATTATTACATTTTATTTACAATATCGGGTTCCAGTGTCATGTTCTCTGAATTCATTACCAAGTTCGAAGTTGTTACTGCTATCGAAACTTGATCGTTACAAGTAAGCAATTTTTTTCTCTTTATCAAATACAAACAGCACATAAATATTGTGATGTGAAAATGCCTTTTTGTATGTTTGGAGGTAAGACGAGGGGATTTAGGGATTAACGTTGAATATTTCATTTATAACACGGATGCTAATATTTTTGAAGGGAGAAAACCTGACACACCTTTTTTCGGGCTGAAACTACGGGAAGTTGCCGAGCCCGAGCCGAAGCCGAAGGTGCCAACCACAGCGCTATCCCCAGACGTGTAGGTTGGAACTCAGGCACTGATAGAAGGTCAATAAGAAAATATAATTCATCTTTCTAAACAGTGTGTGAGTAGTTGAACTTGACTCCTTGCTCTTGCAGGACAGTCTCTATGATATACATGATGTTCAAACTTCTCTGGTGGTTCATCAGGGGACACTCCAACTTTTGAACTGAAATACTCACTTATTAATTAACACTTTTTTAACTGAAAATTTTCCCAGCTAAACGGATTCGTTGTTGATAAAATTCGCCAAGTACAATGTATACATGGCACTAACAATTATTGACAGCAAGTGAAGTTGTTCAAATGATTTGTCGACCTTGGAAACGTGATGTTCACCGAGTCATCACAAATCGACAAATCATTGGATCAAGCGAATCTGCTTGAGAAATAGTTTGTGTTATTGTTCTTATGTTGGTAAAAGAGGCATACCTCTAATTTAGCATTGCATTGATTTACAGTACTACGCGAGATGTACAGTGAGTAGTTATTTCTCAAATCTAGGTGCTAAGATTGTTAAATCAACCTCTCGAGCTCTCCATTTGTTGACATTCCTGTCATGTAATCAAGCTGGCCAATAAAAAAACGGATATGTTCCATTCATATGATAATATATTTTGTTAATATAAGACCGAATTGCACAAATCTTATCCATCAACTTTGGAATGCATTGCTGTCTCAATACCAGATAAGTACCGGTAAGTGGCTTAAGTTAGCTGGAACCCAAACAACGATAGACAGTTTGAACAGTTAATGGTGAGATTGATCCTCCTAAACAGTGTGAGAGTAGTTGAACTTGACTCCCAGCTGCTTTAGGACAGTCTCTATGATATACATGATGTTCAGACTACTCTGGTGGTTCATCAGGGGACACTCCAACAATCCTGCAAATACAACACAAGTGGAATCAAACAGACAACCTAACAACAATGCAAGCATTGATGCTACGTAAAAAGTGATGTTCAATTTGATTGGCTTTCCAAAATGTTGAATTTCAAATAATGTTTTTTTTTTGTAAAATAAAAATACTGTATGTGTGTAAATATATTTATTGGTTTGAATATCAACAAAAATATATTCAGATAAAAAACAATTCCTGTTCAGGGTAAGAAACGGTCGTCAAAATTATCTTTGAAAAAAGTTGAAACTTTGTTTAAATCCCACACTTAAAAACAAAAATTAACATAGACACATGTTTTTAACAAAGATATGAATAATTGTATGATAAATCCAAATGAATATTGTAGTTCTTAGGCATAATTTGTTGGAAAAATAAATTTTGTCACACAACTATATGACAAAAGGAAAAGGTAATTTTTGATATACATGCAACCTTTTTTAAAATTCAATAAAATAAACAAACACCGAATATTTTAATGTTTTATGGTTTGAGGGAAAATTAATTACGCTTAGACCATTAACAGTGTTCTCTTTGTTATTGTCTCGATGAGTGACTCTCATGTAAATGTTATGGAATTGTTTTTAGAATAATGTGTAAAAATTATTAAACGTCACTTTCTCTTGTGTCTCTGTCATATATTCCCTTGTGGTCGTTTTATTATTCTTATACTAATTGAAACAAAATATTAAACTGGCTATTTTAATTTCAACTTGAATTCAACCACATCATACGAGATGTGTATTGAGGTAGAATGATATTACACTTTATATAGATATTACCTTTCTTCAAGCACTCCCTGATGCAGTTTTGTTCGTATTTGAAGCCGTTACTTTGTTCGCCAAGAAACATAGGAAGATCACACTTGGGAAGTGGAAACTCAAAGGTACCAGTGGATGTCGTCATTTTTTGTGGACAGAAGAAATTATGAACCTATAAAAGGATAAAAATCTTATGTTTATTTTTACCGATACTGATTATCAATATGTATTTCTTTTTACCAAACTTTCCTTATTGTAGCCCAAGGGGTGATCTTTCGGCTGGTGTGAACCAATTTTCACCAGGATTTCTGTATTCCTAATTATTTCACAGGTGTAGTTATTATCAACGATTAAAATCAATCAAATAGTTTTTAATACGTTTATATAAATCAAATACTTATTGGAAATAAAACATTTTAAAGTTTCCATTTCACCACATGATATGATTTGATCATTGTAATAGTGAATTTCGTTTAGAAAATTTAAAATTACAAACGGTAGGTTTTTACATTGATATATCCCTTGGATCCGAGAATGGTAGCATTGTTATCGTCCCCGGTTCCTAGAGAACTGTAGGTGAGATTAGCTACCCCTCCTCCTCTGTAGGTTAACGTGACAACAGCGCCAGTATCTACACCTGTGGATAAGAAACGTTTAGTTTTTAACAAGGAGAACAATACAAATTCGTATACACGTCTTCAAATGAATAAAACAAGTATCCCAATCATTCTTCTTGTCGGTATCGTTTCTTAATATTTCGTACATGAAATTAAGATGCCGCACTCCCATTGTAGAGTTATCAATGTAACATCATGTTCTTATACGAGTGAAAAGAATGACACCCATTTATTATTGAGTTTCCTCAAAATGTTATGTATGCTAATAGTCCAGTTGCCAAGTGAAGATTTTTTCATTAACCTTGCAAAAAGGTCTCACAAAAGTTTTTGATGGTTTTGAGTTCTTTAAACTATGAACTTATGAAAACAAATGGGTGCCAAGCTGGCACCCTTGAGCATTTTCTATAAATGAGGTTTTAAAAAAGATATACAGAAGACCAAGGTCCAGCTGACGACTACACAGAAGTGGAATAAGTTGTGCGGTAAGTAGTATCTCTACCCAACTTCCTGTTTACATTGGAAACATGACAGTTGTCCACCTCCACTGCATTTTGATGCCATCTACCCTAATATCTCAACATTGTAATTTGAAATAAGTTTTTTTCATTGAAAGAATGAATAGAGAAAGCATCCACATCAAAACTAATTCAATAATGTATAAGAATTTTATGATCAACTTACAAAAAGATCTAATAAGGTGCGTCGTCTGCTACCCTATACTCACTTACTCTCATAAAGCTAAAAACAATAAATCATGCAAAATAATATCCAAACATACAGGCATATGGCCTTTAGAGTTAATTCCCTGAGCTAAAAGCCTCAAATTTAAAGCAATTTCCATTTAAAACATAATTTTAAGGAAGATTTGATACAATGCTGTATAGATAGACATACTATTAGCGGACAACTATTTTCATATGAAAACGGTCTTGAGATGGAAAAGTCCTAAAACCAATATACTCTTACTAACTTACTCTTATTTTTATATTTTTCTTGTTTTGCTTTTATAATAAGTGGTATAAATATGATAAAATAAATATATATTCTCTTAAAAATTTATTTTAATCATATTTTCTACTTAAAATAATTCAGGGCCACTCTTGTCATGGTTGTAGTATTTATCATTTGCACAACTGTAAATGTTTGCAGCACAAAGGGAAAATGTTTATTAGAAGTTTTGTTCAAACCAACGAGAGTACCTGAAATGGGGCTACTGATTAATGAACTATCAATATTTTGTTTTAAGTGATAAAATTTGAAATTTTCATCACTTTTGTTTAGGAAATTGTCTTTATCAAGCTATTGATTAATAAGCAATGTCTGTGTCATTCACTAGATTTTGTATAGAGATAAATGAAACAGTTTATGTCATAATTGAATAATAATAACTAAAATTACAGAGAAAACATTTCAGGTAATAAAGATAAGTTTGATGTATTACACAAAACATTGTTGATAACTATTATTATTTGAACAAGTCAAAATTATATGTAGATGACATTCCATAAAAAAAAGCCAAACTAAATTGAAAAACTTGTCTAAGGATCTTTATTTATGATAATCAAATGTGATCTGTAGGTGTGCAATTCAAAAAAAGCAATATCTAAAGATGTAATTTTTGGTATTTCGTTTTCATTTATTTGAACATATATTGCATTTAAATTGGTTGTTCATTATATTGTAAAATTTACTTCTAGAAAAATAATCTTTTTTTTATATTCTTATGTAAAATTTATTAAAATCATAAAATGTCACTATAAAAACTTTATATTTGCCAAAATCCACCTACTTTTCCAATAAATTAGTACTTTGATTGTTATAATTTTTGTAAATTTAAGTTTTACATATTCAATGATAAATCTACCCCCGAGTCATGCTTTAATTACTCATAAAATTTAGAAAGGACTAATAGAATTATAAAATGTGAGTCCTTGGAAGCATTTTTTTCTATAGTAATGTTTGCTTACTTATTAAAGGACTCATTTTAACAAGAGTTTGTCCCTGGACTCAGCAGGTCAAATCTGTAGATTGATCATTACATATTTTAAATTAGTTGTAGGTATTGAAATTATTCATGGCTTTGCTGATCTTAAATGTTTATACAGAATTACATTATTCTCAGTTACGGTAGATATATAGGTTACAGTTACAGTAACAAACAATTTTATTATTGGTTTCAGGCAACACTGGAAGAATGTCTTTTTAGAAAAGTTGGCAGTTGTTCTAAACCTGATCAAGGACTGATACGCTCTTCAAGTGAACGACTTTCATCAATCGCCGATGCCAGCTACATACGGAAGGACGGCCTGCATGAACAGCTGAACACCTCCTCAATTCCGCTTTATTTTCATAAGAACTGTGTTTCTACCTACACATCAAAGACACACCTCAAGAGGCTTCACAAGTCAGCATCAGCCATCTCTCTTGAAACACAGCAACCTGCTATCAAGAGACATTGTCGGTCTGGTAGGACTTTTGATTTTTTGAGAGATTGCTATTTGACACCAACTTGATTTTCTCACGAATAATTGGCCTTCAAGCTTCAGGAAGAGAAATCAACATGGAAGATATCCTCAAGTTTGAGCTGTCTCCAGTCCCTACCTCCCTCTTCACAGATGCCGGTGATATGAGGACAGCACAGAACAAGTCAGTTTTAAAGAGGCAACTTCAAGTGAACCAAACAGAAGAAGACAAAAGAGGTAACACACTCTTTGAATCTGCAACAAGAATCCTTGATGGCTGTGCCCTGCTCTGGACCATACATTGGCCGAGAGATGGAAAGGTGAAGGACTTTGTTGACAACTTCACCAACTATGTACTGAAATTTCTTCAGGGAGCTGACATACTTCTTGTATTTGACAGGTATAACGAATATAGCATCAAGAGTGCCACAAGATCAGCTCGACAGCAAGATGCAAGCCGACAGTACCAGCTATCCATCCATATGCCTCTTCCTCCTCAGAAGGTTCTCCTTACAGTTGCATCCAACAAAGTTCAGCTCATTGATCTCATTGTTCATTCGATAACAGATCTGAAGGAAAATCTTGAGTTGTACGATCACAGGATTGTGATCACAGCGAGTGAACATGTGCCCATGGAGATCCACAGAGGCTTGATTATCAACCGAGAAGACCTTGCCACAACGCATGAGGAAGCAGATGTCATCATGGTTCAACAGATGGTTTCTGTCGCTGAGGCTAGACCTGACTGCATTATCACTGTTATCTGTGATGACACAGATGTGTTCATTCTCCTGCTTCACTTCTACCAGAAGAAACAGCTGACATGCCAACTGTTCATGGAAGGGACATCAAACAACACCTGCATTGATATCCGCGAAACAGTGAAGAAACATTCAACCATCGTCTCGCAGCTTGTTGCAATCCATGCATTTTCTGGTTGTGATACAGTTGCTCAATCATGGGGTGTAGGGAAAACAACTGTGTTAAAACTCTTGAAAGCAGGCCGCACTTTGAACTATTTAGGACATCCCGATGCTCCTCTTGACAACCTATTCATGGAGTGTTTCAACTTCATAGCAGCTTGCTACAAACAGCCCTCAGCAACATCTATGAGTGAACTGAGATTGAAGGTATGGAGAACCAAGGTTGGAAGAAGAACTTTGATGTCAAAAATCATGGCTCTGCCCCCAACACAAGAGGCATTTAAGCAAAATGTTCTGCGTGCCCACTTACAAGCATGTTTATGGATGAATGCCCTGGACCCAGACCCCCCTCAGATGGACCCTGCAGAGTATGGTTGGCGGAAGGATGAACTCAACAAAACATTGACCCCAGTCATGCTTCCAGAGGGTACAGCTTCAGCTCCAGACTATATCCTCAAACTATTGAAATGTTCATGTGACAGGTGCAACTCATCCCGATGTTCATGTGCTGTTGCCAGACTCCCATGTACTATCTTCTGTGAGTGTGAAGGCAGTGACTGTTTGAATCAGCACACCCTGATGGCCAAACACGATGTTAATGAGACTGATTAAAGACAATGGACCTCTTAATTCCTCTATTGATGATATCATATGACATCTGCTGTTTACAGGTAACAGTAACAGTTTCCTCAATCATGCAACTTAAAAGCTTTAACCTCCTATTACAAATGAATGTCACTCATGTTTTGCACTATTCTAATATTCAAGTATCTGTCAGTTCGGATAATTGAAAGAATCTTATTACTTATATTTGAGATATAAATCTAATAGTTTAAGTATTAAAGATAGTAAAACAAAACATAAATGACATTTTTTTATGCTAATCAAGTCAAATAGAGCTACAGATACTGCATAAAGCAACTAAAACGTATTATACGTATTGTCTGGATAAACAGGTCTCTGAAATTGTCTGTTATTGTCAATAAATTTTTTTTGAGTATATTGGAGCAATATGCCTTTTAAATAACAGTAATTCAAGCTTCAGAAGTCTTTGTTATATTTTTTCATCATTATTTATTCATTACCAGTGTTTAACACTAAATTGTGGAAAAAAATGATAAAAAATGTGTTTTTGGGGGAAAAACTCATTTTTTTCAAAATGCTCAAGGGTGCCAGAGTGGCACCCATTGATTTCTTGATCAGAATGGTCTAATGGAGTTAAATCAAGTGAGAACTATTGTGAGACCTTTTTGCAAGGTATTATCCACATTCTGCTGGACTATAATGAAAGTATAATGATCCACCCTCCACTTTCGAGAGTAGGATCTCGCATTCTATATTCTCATAAACGCGTTTACAAAACAAAACAGCCCTTGCATAGTTTATTACCTCTTACATGTTTATAACCTGCATGTATGAAGTAGAATTTCAGTCCGCTTATATGTTAGTTCCGTCAACAATTTAAAGAAGATGAATTAAGAATGACAAACCTCTTTCATTGAGCTGACCCTCAACACTTATCTTCTCGGGTCGCTCTTTAAAGACTAGGTCGGCGAACATGACGTTGTAGCACCCTATATCGAGAAGAGAACTAAGGGAGGTAATGTGCCTCAGGTCCGCGAAGAACTTCACATTAACCATCTTCACCTCGCCTACAGATTCTAGTTCGTGGCGGAGCTGCTTGTATATCGGGAAACACCTCGACCAGAATCCCTGTAGTTAATCAAAGTGCATGTGAGATGTTTGTGACATTTTAAGTAATACTATAAGATGCATATCAGCATGTAGCCAATATTTTAAGGGCGCTTCATCATATAACAATGTAATACATGACCTGAATCAAATGTATACCTGGCATTACCTGCTGAATTGAACTGAATAAAAAATATTTGAAAAAAAAGAAGATGCATATCATATATATAATGTCTGTGCAATATACCAAATATATACCTCTATTGACAGTCATAATAATCACTTTCCTTTTACAGCTACGTGGCTGACACCCATAATTAACAATTTAAAAAAATCATTGGCGTGAAAGAGATTCACAACTGTGAGAAGTCAGGAAAGCATAGACAATTTTGTAATTAAAGTCACCAAACAGAGCCGTACATGTATCAAGAGCATATGAGTAAATTGTTTGAGACGTGGGTGGGATAATCGAAAATGATAGAAACCTTTGACATCTTATTGTGAGATTGAATTTGAGTTAGAATTCCAATAGTCTTACGTCGTTAATTTTACACTTCTAAACAGCGTTGACAACAAGAGAGCCAATTATATCACTGGCTCCGTCTTGAAGGCGACATTCGTTCCCTAAGTTAGTTTCACTAAACTCCAAAGTTGTTTTTAACCAAATGACTGTTTCTTACCTCCATATAGAAGAGCTTCTTCTCCTTGGCCAGAGCAAACACTTCCTGTGCTGCAGCTAGTGTCATGGTAACGGGTTTCTCACACAGAACATGTTTACCGGCGTTCAGACACAGCAAACTCAGTCGGTGGTGTTCGGGGTGGATCGACCCGATATAGACGATGTCTGCAATTATACTCTCTTGTCACACCAATTATGCTAAAAGACATATTTCTAACTATATACCAATAGTACAATAACACGTACTTGATAAAAAGCTATTAAGAAACATTATACAGAATATGTGTTTCAGTATATAATGATATGTGGAGAAGGCAGTGGCAGGGATATGACAATGTGACAAATATCAAATATAGTTGAGTGAACGATTACGTGTACGTTTTCATATTCATCCACAACGAATAAATCGAAAATACAAGTTATAACATGTACATGTAGGCCTATTACATGATAAATGACGTCATAAAAATCTTTAAAAAATTACCATACCGCCTGTGAAATCTTTCGATTAATTCAGGAATTAATAACGCTTAATTAAGTTAAACAAATTGAGAGATCAAGTGAACGATCAAAAGAGGTTTTGTTACTACCTATGTCATCCCTTGTGAGTAGCTCCTCATAGCTTCCATAAGCATGTGGAATATTAAACTTCTCTGCAAAGGTCTGGGCTCTCTCATTAGAACGTGCAGCTATAGCAACGACCTTGAAATAAGGCACCGTGATTTTAATTTGGAAACAAACAGCATATTATTTTGAAAGCTGGTATTTGCAAGTTAGGTGTAATTCATATGACATAGCATAAGTTTAAACATATATAGAAGTTCTATCTACGACCCCAACACCTAGCCAGTTGATGACGTCACAATTACGACCATTTGACCCGTGGTTATCATATTCACAGTTTACAGAGTATGCTTAGCAAACATGATACAAAGAATCCCTGACCTAATTTGTTATTGTAAAGATAATATTATAGTCTTTTCAAAATGGCCTGTTGTGAATTATTTGTCCAACACCAATGTTTACCTTATGTTCCGCCTCATTCTGAGACACGAGAGCGGAAGTGAAGTCACTGCTTATAAGTCCTGCGCAGAGGATACCCCATCTGGTTGCCATAGTACCACAGAAATAAAACTTTTGATAGATTTCACAACAGAGACTGCAAACACTATGTATCTTCGCCAGGCTAGGTCAATAAAGAAATAACATGGCGGATACATCCGGACACCTAGCTATTTGCACAGGTCAGGTTTCACCAGCGAAGGAGCTGATAACATAACTAGGTTAAGGCAATCTTAAAGTGAGACTGTCAAAGTTTATACATTTACAATTTCCATTATATAAATATATCACTTGATTTGTAAAATGTAACTTTTCCATAAATTTTCATCTAAACTCCTACATAATAGTTCCCTCCATCTCAAATTCCCACAAGGTAATTTTTAGAAGACAAAAGCAAATTTTAGTGAACTTTAAAGAGGCAGTAGCACGTTTTTTTGATAATTTTATATTTTAAAATGTTCACTGATAATTGTACGTTAATGCTAAATGTATTACTTTGATAGTGTCATAAATCTAATTACACAAGCCAATCAGCCATAGTCAGATGACCAAGTATGACGATTCACATAAAATACATTGGCAGCCATTTTTTGTGAACACCTTTAATTCATTTTCTGTAAGAAAAAGGAATCGCAAGGTTACTTTACTTTACATTATATATTTGAATTTTTAGTGCTCCATTTAGTTTAAATACATTGTCTTTCAATTGGAACCATTAATTTTCATTTTCCTGACATCATCCTTTGTCTCCCCACAGAGGCAGCTCGGTCATACCTGAATTAGCCTAAGCCTCTTTTCTATTACGGCTAATACATGGGAAAGAAAGACAGAAATCTGATTGGAGGCAATAGAAGTTAGTTGTGCAATCAGCGCGCGTTTCAAAGTGGTCATTCGCAAAACTTCGCCTATTTCCGTGTTGTTCGGCAAAGATATCGTTGAATATTAACATCCAGGGGAGATAACTCGTCCTTCTACAAAACATCACTTGTTACCTTCTAATTTATTTTTATTTCGTAAATAAGTAAAATAAATTTATCATAAACAAATAATAATGTACACAATTATAAAACAGTATCTTTCTAACGAAAAATCCTATCCATATCTGATTTTTCAAATTTTCCCTCTCACACTGTTTATGAAAAAAAACAATGAAGGCATGATATTTTCCATGTCACGATACCACCATTCAGAATTCTCCAAGTCATGGATATCCAAACAGTGTTTTCATTGGCCGCCGAGTTATAGAAGATTTGATATTTTTCAAAAACCTTTTCTTTGAATTTACTTTGACAATTTTATTCATATTCAAAATGAGTGTTAAAAGGATAACAACGATGATTTTCACCTTTTCTCATCTTTATCCTCAGGGAGGTTTACATTACCTGACATAAAATTGGAAAATAAAAGCCTTTCCCATGCTTCATGTAAAACACATATGGTACATGTATTTACAGAGTTTAGGCAAATTAATTTTTATTCTAGTAACTTTGTATTCATTTTGATAATGTGAAAACAATACTGTCTTATTTGATTTGATTGGCTTTATATCAAAAGGTAAGCATGGCATGATCTCAAGCAGTTGAGTGAAGTGTACTTACGAGTTGTCTCCCTTTGAACTGAAAAGCGGTCGTTTTTCATTCTGGTTCCCTTGTGTACTACTTTGCGCTTCGACTGGCTACATTACAATTAATAGCGTAAAACACTGAACATTCAGGGAACCGAAGGGTCGTTTCACAGTTATCCTGAATAGTTATGAAAGTTACACTGGATACATGACTGTGCTATCTATTTTTGTGTTGATGTTTCTTGATAATATTTTATAAAAATGGATTTCCAATGATTTCTGAATATCCTTTTACATAAGTATACATTTGAAATGCTAAATTCAAGCAAACTACAATTATCAAAGTTCTTGAATACAGTAAATCATATATCAACATAAAAGAAAACCATTAATGAGGAACGATGTTAAGTGAAACTTCCACAAATAACAATATGCGACATATCCACCTACACTGTAATTTTATTTTGAAAATAGAAACCCGATTTTTATAAATATAATGATAAGAAAAGTGATACCCGAAATTAATACAAATATTAATGGTATGATATATTGTTTTAAAAATTATGCATTCTAACGCACTGAGACAATAATAAAGAATTTAAAAACATTTGAGTCAAAACAAAAATATGCGTTTTGATGACGGACTTCTATTCAGCGTTAAACTTGTGTCAACAACATGTACACGTTTAACAAAATACAATTAGTAATGTGTAAAAATAGACGGGTCAAATTTACCTCATAACATTATGTAGATCTGACTCACATTTGATATTTTACAGAGTTCTTTTGTAAAAGGTCACAAAGTATATATTTCACAACAGCGCGGAATAAAATCATGCTTGAATAATAATGTTTATAAAGTCGTGACGCCGTCCTTTGTTGCGTCTCCTCTGTGTCGCTTTCACACGCGTTTGTCCTATAGGTAGAACAGTGTATCAACCTTCCATTATGCCGTCTACACTGAACAGCTAATCGGATAACTATAAACCACTTCGTGAATGGCACATTTTGCTTTCGGGGCAATAAAACCATTTACTATACAACGGCCACGGCGTGTGGAAATAACACACTGCTGAAAAGACGTTTTGATCATAACTTTGAACTTTGCTCTTTAGGCCAAGATCCTGTTTCGAATGAAAAATCTTATTACTTATTCCAGGTCTGCTACTTCATACATTTGGGCGTTGTCCTTTCTGTCATAACTTCTACAATACGGGTATTCCTTTAACCTGTCTCCTGTTGTTCCGCTTGAATCGCCAGTTTAAGAAACTTCGTAATGCTATTCCATAGACGTCTATGAATAAACGCTACTCGTATTCAATGGTTTCAATGGGGCAAGCAACAGCCAAGGGCTAGACTTCTTAACGCAGTTATTCAGTGGGGAATTTCTTTACTTTCAATCACATGCGTCTCTTCCAAAACCCTATTGACTGTTTTGTTGCTTATATCTGTTACATTGAACCGTGTTGTTATTATATGAACATATTGCTTTAAGACTGCCATGGCGCTTTGTTACAACACAGTCCAGGGTGTCAAATACACCCAATTCATTTGGCAGTGAGCTTGGTGTCTCGAAACTTTAACCTAATGATGGCTGTGCGTGTGTGGATCTCCTGTTTATGTTCAGTTTTTCTTACATCACATGTTTCTGCTCAAGGTAAGTTTAATACATATTTACAATTATTAAACCAAAACGTCGGCGTTAGGAAACATCTTTATTCAAGTGATTTAAAATGTTACCCACCTATGATTATATTCATCATAAAACCAAACGAACGCGACTCAATGATATACACAAAGAACTTAATTAAGCAGCCCCTTTTTAAAAAATATTAATTTGGGTCCTCTTGGACTATTTTGATCAATGTGATGTATGAAACACTCTAGATTAAACAATTGCTTTTTTATTGACTATTTTTTTTATTTTTTTTTATTTTTTATCACTTTATTTCTTTTTCTTAGGTACATACATAGTTTTACAGAGTAAATGATCACATATCCGGTGTATACATCTCGAAATAGTTGACATGTAAAGAATGAAAAACGTTAAATTTATCTATGTGAAGAGGTTGTGGCAGGATGACCAAAAGGTGAAAAAATTATTGTAATTGCAGTTTGAAAAAGCAGTAAATTATTTTAAAATTTTATTGACTATTTGATTGAACTAGATATCGCTAATGTGCAAAAATAACGAAAATTTGAGAAAAACTGTGAAACTACTGAAATTTTGTCAAATATAACTATTGTCATAGGGGGAAAACTACACATTAAACTTTGGATGTTGTGACTTAAAAATAACATTTTTGATACCTAGTTGAAATTCACACATACATGTAATAACCATTTTTATTACCTACTAGGGCAGTCATATCGAGGTTCATATTTTTCATATGTTGCCCTAGGGCAAAATATCACTTTTGCATTTTGACGTCACGTAATAAACAATGCTTTGACGTCACGATTCACCTATGACGTCACACTCTATACGGCCCGACGGCAGCTTGTCGGCCCATGCTGAGATGTAGTTTTTGAGTGTTCCGTTAATTTTGGGACTTCGGTAATAAACAGAATATCATTTTCGTGCCCATGACATACTATGTTTACGACACCCGTGCCTAAATATCAGTATATCCCTCGCTCTCGCTCGGGAAATACCAATATTTAGGCACTCGTGTCGTAAACATAGTATGTCATGGACACTCATATAATATCCTCTATATATCATGCATGATAAGAGGCTAGCAAATACTTTTTGCATCACAAATTGGTAAAATGCCTCTTATCTTAACACCTGTGAGTAAATTTGAGATTCCTTGTGTTAAATTTGTTGATCAAACACTTATTCTTCCTTTAGATAAACCATTATGTTTGACAGTGGCCAATTAATGTCTTTGTGAGGTTTTTCTTTAAATTCGATATTTGATAATTTTGTGATTTTCAAGGTTCATACTGCTTTAACGATTTACTCTTGCTACGAGCTTATTTGCTAAAAAATCATTAATTCACTCAAGAGAATGATAAAATCACCTTGCAGCAAAAAATAAAAAATACCAAGTTTTTGTAAAACCAGCTATCCAGCAACAGTGAATCGTAAACCGAATGTTTTCGTTTCCACAATGCTAGATGATCGTTCTATAAAAAAAACCTTATTGTTTGCCTATACATTTGTTTTATTTATTATCAGCAGTGTTTTTCTGTTTGAAAAAGTGAGGAGTGCTTAGTTAAGTTCTTTGTGTATACTTGTGATTAAGTTTCATTTGACTTGATGTCCATATCTTTACTTTTAATCCTGATGTTTGTTGGTGAATAGTTAATAAATTCTAAAATGCATCTCAATGTAAACGTTCAACAAATGGAAAAATTACAGTGGGTACATATAATAATATAATGTACATAACTGTTTTATATGAGAAAAAGAAAATGATTTTGAAAAAAAACCTTTTTATCTCAGGATGCATATGTACATAGCATATTCTAAAGGTGGCTTTACACTTGCACGCATTTTGGATCCGCACTTCAAGACTTTAGTGCATGGCAATAGAAGAAGCAACATTGTTTTGAAAACAATTAAAACAATGCGTACACCCCCCATTTGCGCATTATTCAAGCACACTTCACGCATTTGCCGCAGAAAACTGCACGCAAGTGCTGCGATTTTACCCGGCATTTCACGAACAATTGGCGCATAACCACGACAAAGCTTCGTTCTGTTCACGCATTTGTTGCGACTAAGTTGCGTTTTGGTACGCAGTAGGCGCAACTGCACGCACAGGTTCGACTAATTCACGCATGCTTGTCAAGATATCGTGTCCTTTTTAGTCCCGCATGGTGTACGATACTGCCCGCATTGGAGGCATATAAAGGCAGTACCCTAAAATCAGTTCATCCTCTACTGTCACAGAGTGAACACCATGAATAACTTCCAAGATATCGCGCTTCTTGAAGAGAAGAGACGGTTGATGTACCTGAAATTGCATTGCTTGAAATGCCCAACCTTGTCTTATCTCTATCGTGACACACAAAATTATGCACGCATTTCACGACACTACAAGAATAAGTTACGAACAAGTTGAGACAAATTCACGAATACTTTGCGCACCTGCCACGCATTTGAGTGCGTGAAGAAATAACCAAACATTTGGTTAATTCTTCGCGCATTTGCACGCATCCATGAGCAGTTCACGAATTATTCACGATAACGATACGACAAAGATACGCATTGCCACGATTTAATGCGTGCCAATGCGGATTCGAGAGTCGTGCAAGTGTAAAGCCACCTTAAGTATTACCTCTTATTATCTAATGCCCCATTGACACTTGTATACACTTTGACTTCTCAATAGTACGCACCGCGTATCACCGAGCATTATTAAAATGTATATTTCACCTGTCAATCAAATAGTTCTTGCCATTGCGGACCAACGTTTGCTCATAGTTGTGGTACGCAATGGTACGCATAGTTTGCGACTGTTTCCCGCAACGGTACGCATAATTTCCGCCGTGGTATGTACTTTGGCGTACACAGACGTACCACGATTGTGTGAAAATGTCAATGGGGCATAACTTGATATATTTGATGCTCAGAACAATTTGTGCCAGGATTGCCAGATTTTGTTATAGATGTTGTGAATGGTCTTGAAACTTAAGAGTGTTTGCTTGGAATAAATAATATATCATGCTTGTCAATATCACATTAAAAAAAAAAGTTAGCGTTCTTATTTTACAAAACCGAAAGTCAGAGTTTGTTTTGATTGAAAGATTTTGTTGAAAGTGGTTTTTTTTCTTCCGAAAAGTAGACCGGGAATTCATGATAGCACTGAAATCGGAAATCATGAATCTATGAAATAATTGTGTAGGTATATGATTGTTTATACACTTAAACATCTCGAACAGGATATGTACTGTCCGTTATTGTGTAAATCCAAAAGTTCGTGATACATGTTGGTGTGTAACAATCTCTCCACCCATTCCACGTACCCGTGTATCATTCACAAGCGGTACATTTCTTTTCAAAAGATGATTCATAAGTTACCAAGCTAAAATTGTTATAAGATTGAAATACGTTTTCATTCAACAGATTTAATTGCGTTCATGTATCAGGTGACGAAACAAGTGAACAAAACTTTCATACACAATGAGATGAAGTATAAAACGTACATGCATGTAACGTCACCGTAATTTAGAATTACTTAATCGTGTGTGTCCAAACTGCTGATATAGATGCACTTTTTTGCAGACAAAGGGATTGAATTAAGATGTGTATTGCCAAACGATGAGTGTTACATTTTAATTTGAAAAAAATGCGTGTTTCATTTAAACATTCGTCTCACGTACAGTAACTGTGAATCACATTGAGCTTGGGACGTCACATGTACCGGTATCGATAGGGGTACTCTTGTTACAATCCTAACTCACCTACACCAGGTTCTAAATTCAATTGACTTCTAACAAATAATACTATATAGAACGGATATGCAATAAATGTGATCACGAATCTACGTTTTAAGAACAGAATAGACATGTCAAAGATTCGTAAGCTGAGGGTGTTAAAACCAGTTCTTGTTCATCATTTTTAACCGTGCTATGAACTTCGTCACCGTCTCACTAAAGGGAACCACTACCTTAACTAACTGGATTAAACCAATTATATTGCATGTGTTTCAGTGAATGGCGGCTGGGGTCCATGGGGAGATTGGCTTCCCCTGAACTGCCCAGTCACCTGTGGGGGCGCACAGTCCCTTGGAAGTCAAAGCAGAGAGTGCAACAACCCAGCACCGAGTGGAGGAGGAGCAGCCTGCATGGGAGATAGCTTCATGATTACTTCAGGGACATGTGGAGATGAACCCTGTCCTGGTAAAGCTTTATCATTTTATCAATAATATTATGAATATATACCTCTGCTTAATCTGTTAAATGTACAATATATCAAATAACAGAATCGATGTTAATCGGACTACACTGTTCATTCCCCTAATCCCAATCACAATTCCGAGGACAAAACGATCCATGGAAATACCAGGCTAGATACTTATTCCCCATCTGTACTAAAGGTTATTTAAAAAGATGAAGTATACAACGTAATTTGTTTTTCAAAAAGAACAAAAAGACAAAAGCTTTTAATATAGCCAGTCTGTATTTCAAGATTTGTGATTGCTATAAACACATTGCAATAAAGCAAGATGACTGATTGGGACTTACAGAGACAACTGTGTGTCTTTTTTTGATAGAAAGGTACAATGTTGGTTGTAAATAAAATCATTTTCATTTTAATGTGTTATTGCCCTTATATCAAATTTGATTGAACGTAAAGAACAGCTCTTTAATTGAGATATAATTCAGCCAGGTGTAACGATACGGCAATACATCGTATCGTAATATAGGTCACAATAGATCGTATCGTATCGTAGGATATGTATCAGGATACATAGAATAATGATAAATTTTCAATTTAGGTGCTCAAAATATAGATATACATTAAAAAGATATTTCATTATGCCCACAAAAACCTCTTCTAAAATTTTGAAATTGGATTATATTATAATTACATAAATAAAGCTTCAAGTAAATTCTTACTCAAAGTTAAGTTTGTGGAAAGATCATTATGTCAGGAGATTGTATGTTTTGGAATACGTATCGTATCGTGACCCCAATATCGCAACCCTCCTGTATCGTTACACCTCTATCTTATGGAAGTCAGTATTCCTTTTAAGTTTCAAAGGTCCTTCTTTGAGGTGAATTATCAAATTTGTTTTTTTGTGTAAGTCGATGGAGTCTGGACCGAGTGGAGTCAGTGGATCGGTGCTTGTTCACACGCCTGTGGAGGAGGAACACTGTTGAGGAACAGAACAAGGCAGTGCATCAATCCAGCGCCTCGGTTTGGTGGGGCTCCCTGTCCAGGCCCTGATACAGAGATTGTGACGGCTGTCTGCAACACGGATCCCTGTAAAGGTTTGAAAACTCTTAAATAACAACTTTTAACATATCATTCACCAATTTCGTCCAATGAAGGGGGACTTAGAACTGTGTTTATAAGCTTTATCATACGTTTCCATTTTTAAAAATTAAAACAGTCTCTGTTTTTTTTTTAAATATTACTTTTTCGTTATTTACGTAGGATAACCTGATAACGCAAATTCCGTTTTATTCTATTAGAAAAACAAATTCAAATATTGTTTTTGGGATATATTCATTTACCTTTCACCAATTATTTTCGTAACAGATTTTGTTCTCTAATACCAAAATGTTGTTTCCAATTGCAGCATGTAATTTGTAATCAGTAATGTATCCTACTATATTGCTTTTACCATTAATCCCTGGTAAGGATATTGTTAAACAATGATCCATTGTACATTTATTGTGTTGCAGGTAATCTTGTATTAAAACCATGAACAATTATCATATTTGATTAATATAAAACATTTTAACAAATGTTTTACACACAGATGGGATGAACATTATACAACTTTCATATATGATTCAGTGGACGGCTCCTGGTCCCCCTGGACTCAGTGGACCGATGGTACATGCTCACGCACCTGTGGAGGGGGAACATTAGTGAGGAACAGAACAAGGGCATGCATCAACCCAGCACCTTCAAATGGTGGACTGTCCTGTCTTGGTACTGATACACAGACAGAAATGCAAGACTGCAACACTCAATCTTGCAGTGGTGACTAAACTTTTTTATATGCGCTTTATTTACAGTTATTTTTGTTAAGCGTGTGTACTAATAATATAATTAAACATGGGAGAGAGAGGCTGGGTCTACATGATTCTATACAAACTGCGAAAGTAATTTAATTCAAGGCATATGAAGCGTTGTAGAAATATGGAATCGGTTTCTTTTCCAGCTTAAGTTTCAACAATTAGAACTTGAGTGTCTTAGGTCAATGGTCTGAGTCATGTAGTTCAATAGTTCAGACACACGTGACATGCAGTACAGGTGTTTCCGTGCGGGTGAGAACCAGGAAATGTAACAATCCTCAACAAGCAATGGAGACCGTTTTTCAGATTATACAACATTTACGGACACTTATTGCTTGAGAATGGACTACCAGCCACTGGTATATGTTACCAAACATCAAGATTTATATATACCACAAGAACCTTACAAGGGATACATCTTGATACGGTTATATTCATAAATGTTGATACGGCTAAAAGGGAAGACTGCATATATCCCTTCGATTTCACAAGTAAAGTAATCTGTAATTATTATACTATAAAATCTATCAATAATGTAATTCCTGTCCTTGTAACCCTAGTGCAGTGTGACATCACCGAAAGTGTACTATATATCTTCATCTAGAGTCGGACTCTTTTCAGGAGCGCTAGGATGTGTTGTAACTGTAAATGTGAGTTTTTTAAGTTCTGCTAACTACTTGATAACTTCGTATAACAGTAACATGTAAGTGAAGTGCATGAATAAATTTAGATGTACACATTATCATAATTCTTAAACTTTCCAGCTTATAATTCAACAATTTAGATTATCTATTTAGTTTCTCCAGTTGACGGCAACTGGGGTTCCTGGGGTCAATGGACTACGTCAGCCTGTTCTCAGACATGTGGAAATGGTGTGTCCATAGCGGAGAGAACGAGGCAATGTAACAACCCCCCACCCAACAATGGAGGAGAGCCCTGTGCAAACCTAGCAAGTTACATTGAGTCGGAAAGTCGCGTGTGCAGAGTGATCTCATGTCCAAGTAAGAAATTATAATACTTACCTTACGATAAACGGACGTGCATTGTAGACTAAGATTAATATGATAACACTTCAAAACCTGGGTCGTGCTCGCACTATGACAGCATAAAGACTTATAGTGTTATTTCTTTTTTTACAATGCTCAGTCCAAAACGCTTTGACCTTTTTTTAAACACAAAGTTTCATGGCAAAATATGTCTATTAGATAAACAATGTTATTGACACTATCAAAATAATACATTTAGCATTGACATACAATAATCAGTGAAAACATTTAAATATACAGTTTTAAAAAATGATTTTGATACTGGATTTTGATTTATTGTTTCATTTTTAGCCGCGAAGCTTATAGTTTGTATGAAAGTCGTTTTGTAAAAATGGTTTTACAGGTTTTGATACAAAAAATGCATTGCTCATATATCTGAATAATTGCGATGTGCTATGTTTTATTTAAAGTCCACGGAGGCTGGTCCCTCTGGACGGAGTGGTCAGCAAGTAGCTGCTCAGTGACGTGTGGAGCAGGATCATCAGTGAGCAGTAGAAGCCGACTCTGTAACAATCCACCGCCTATGAATGATGGGAATAGCTGTCCAGGCATAGGTACAGAGACAACAGCTGTTGGTGACTGCAACAGGGACTCTTGCAGTGGTAACTATACTTACTCTTTTATGGGGTGCCAAATGGGACTTAAATCGCTATTTAGTCAGCTTACTAAATCGATTTAGTAAGCTTACTAATTCGGGCAGATATTTATGAGGAGTAGAATACGACCCTGTGACAATCCACTGCCTGCAGGCAATGGTACAGAGACATCAACTGCAGTATGCAACATAGATTCCTGCAACGGTATTTACCCTTACTCTTTTTGTAATTTAAAGTCCCATTATCATATTACTATGTGGTTCATGGTGAAATTAAGTTATTTAGAAAAGAAATACACCACTTGGTAGAAAAATCTTTCGTCGAAGGTTTGATATCACATTTACATGTTTAAGTCAACAATTAATTACTTGATTTGACGTCAAAAGTACAGTACCCTCTGCAAAAGTGCCATAGTTTTTAACAAACCCGCTTTCAGTGACATCATCATTATGTTTATGGGTTTAACAAAGCGTATCAGTATCCTCAATTGCGTCTGATGGGTATCAACTTGAGCGGCAACTAATTCCTGACTCGGAAAAAAATGTATTTATGCGCCACAATGACGACTTTAAAGCGTATATTTAGGAAATTGGTATTGTAAAATGGCCACACTTAATTAGCCATCATGTCCACATGCCGTGGCTAACGTTTCCGTCATTCTGGTAAACTGTCTCCTTTTTAATGAATTTTTGTCTGATCTTCTCATGGTTGGTCGCAAAATATTGGTAAAATTACGACAAAAACAGTAAAAAATTATTTTAGAAATATATCAGTTTGATAATGGATTTTTGTATATCATATCATATTGTATCATGTATACATGCATGAACATATTATCAGTAATTTTCTGTATAGTAAATAGTTACGCTCTTTGCTTTCTTATATCAGATTTCTCTATTACATGCATAGATTAACGTATCTGAGTGAAAGAGTCGACGGTTTAATGCATTTACTTCCGTATCAATAAAGAAATGTAGTTAATAAACTGACAGAGAAAAGCAAAGATTACTTAATTTGAAGCAAAAATATTTAAGGAAAAACAGCTTCAATTTATTTTTCTTTTAATTATTGTGTGTATAATTGCACATATATAAATATAGATATATTAACACATAAACAAATACAAAGGATTTCTTTCTTACACATTTTGATATCTATCTAGTTTCACCAATCGATGGTAACTGGGGCTTCTGGAGTCAATGGTCTGGAACTCTCTGTCCTGTGACCTGTGGAGGGGGTCGATACACACGAGAGAGAAGTAGGGCGTGTGACAGTCCTGCACCCAGCAATGGAGGAGCCGACTGTGCAGATCCAACTAGCTACGTGCAGAGAGAAAACCCTACCTGCAATGAGAACCCTTGTCCAAGTAATTGCATTTTAGAATTTCATTCTCCATTTAGTTTCCTCTTCAACTAAGATCCTCTGTAATGTTACAAACCTTATTATCGGCACTCCATTGTTATGTGAGATCTTTATATATCCCTCAATTTCCTCATTTGGTAAGGGAGTTATTCGGATGCTGGTAGTTATCAACACAATCGCCCTTCAAGGCAGGTTATTATATATCTCTCTTTAAATGATTATTTTCCAACAATGTTATTATGATGTTAAATAAAAGTCAAAGTGTCAACTGACTATACCTTTTGAAAATTTCTAAAATCTAATTATCAACACGGGCAGAGTTCACACCCCAGCACGCTGAACCCAACGCTCTTACTACTGAACTTTTGTGACAGCGCCGACTGAGCTCTTTTGTTAGGTCCTCTTGTAACAGAGGTCTGAGTTCGGGTTGTTTGATATTTTACGGCCCCCTTGTATCTGTTCTTTCCCATCATATCACATTATAATGTAGCAATTTAATTATAAGTAGTTGGCGGTTGATAAAACAATATTATTATGCACATTTTAGTTCACGCAGGTGACTTTACACATGGCAGCATTTACAGGACATTATTTGAATACATATGAAGGCTCATTCTCTTCCCACAGAGGCAACTCAGTTATACCTGAATTAGCCTCTGTTCTATTACGGCTAATACACGGGACAGAAAAGTAGAAATCTGATTGGAGGCAATCGAAGTTAGTTGTGCAATCAGCGACGCCGTTTCAAAAGGGGTCATTCGCAAAAGCTCGGCTACTCCCGGCTATTCCCGGTGATTCAGCATTCAGGGGAGATAACTCTTCCTTCTACAAAACATTGCTTTTTTACCTTCTCATTAGTTTTTATTTGATAGATTATTAGAATAAAATTTATCATAAAACAAAGAACAATTTACACAATTATAAAACAGTATGTTTCTAATGAAAAACCTTATCCATATCTGATTTTCAAATATTTCCCCTCTCACACTGTTAATGGAAAATAAACCTAAAGGCATGATACTTTCGAAAGTCACTGTACGACCGTTGAGAATTCCCAAAGTCGTTGATATCCAAAAGGTGTTTTAATTGGCTGCAGATAAGGGAGATATCTCAAGTTACAACTTTTTGCCGCTAGGGCAATCTGCCGGAACCCCAGGATCTAGGCGTAATAGAACGGAGGCTAATTCAGGTATGACTGAGTTGCCTCTGTGGGGAGAGAATGATGAAGGCTAATCGTAGGCTATTTCAAATTTTCAATTACAGTGATAACAAAGCTACATACAGAAGAAGTTAAGTAATCTTTGAATAACAAATGGCAGGTTGACCAGAATTTCATGTAATTTGAGTAGTTGCATGTCCAATAAGCGTTATATTTGTCAATGTTATATGATTTCTTGAGGTCATTTTTAATGTATGTGAATTTTGGTTTCAGACCGTTTTGTTTTGAAAATGGTGTATTTCACAGTTGTTATTATCATGTTCAGTATTCGGTTTCTGTACTCTGGATATCCGCGACAAATGTTTCGTTTTGACAGGTTTATGTATCCTTTATTATTAATAATGCCAAGTAACATCGTCTTATCAATAACGTCCTAATGGAATGGGAGCTATCCAACTTCTTATACATATTTCATGGAAACTATTTGCTTGAAAATGGACTAACAGCCACTTGTATATTCAACTACGCCAAATATCTTAATTTCTACCACAGGAACCTTACAACGAATTCATTTTGATACCTTTATATTCATAAATGTTGATACTGCAAAAGCTGCATTAATCCATTCGATTTTCGCAAGAAATGCATTCTTAGATTTGTGTCCTAGAAAATCCAACAACAATGTTAGTCTTGTCTACGTAATTCTAATGCCTTGTGGCATCACTCGATGTGTATACTAGGTTTCTTGTTGAGCCGTCCTATTTTCAGAAGCGCTAGGATGTTGCTGGATCCTTTTGGTTTGTTTCTGAGAGCTTTTTAATATCAATGATCATTTTTAGGTTATCTTGATAACCGTCGTTGGTCGTTCTATTACGTCATGATGGCTGGCAATTCTCCCTCTTGTGGATGCTTCAGTTAATGGTGGATTTGGACAATGGGTTTCCTGGACCTCTGCTTGTTCTAAGTCGTGTGGACCCGGCGTACTGGTGGAGAGGAAAACACGACTGTGCAACAACCCAGCCCCTCAGAATGGTGGCGGCTTTTGTGAGGGTGCACTGGTACAGAATGTCACTAAGGAATGCAATCTTGGTGATTGTTCAGGTAAGCAACATTAACGCGTGTAGTTCAATGTTACGTAATTATTGTATAAAACGAGGGACTTACATGTTGGAAACGCTTTAATAATTTAGCTCTCGATATCGTTTTTATATACACAGAGAACTTAATTAAGCACCTCCAATTTTGTAAAATGAAATTGGATGCTCTTGGACTTTTGTGATGAATTTGACGTATTGACCACTCCAGTAATAACAATTCATTTATCATTGACTATTTAATTGAACTAAAAATCGCCAATGAGCAAAAAATAATGAACATATGAGGAAAACTGTGGAACTACTGAATGCGTTCCGCGTTATCTTTGTAATTCCGGTTTATTCCAGAGTTTGTCGCGACAAAAAAGTTGTCGATAACAAACAAATTTTACATATAAAGTTCATTTTTTACATACTATTGAGTTACACTTTGGAAATTTTCAGGTTAAAATTTCAATTTGATATTTTATTTTGAAAAAAAATTCCGACGGAATTTTTCCAATGGAATTTTTTATTCCGACGGAATTTTTCCAATGGAATTTTTAATTCCGACGGAATTTTTCCAATGGAATTTTTTATTCCGACGGAATTTTTCCAATGGAATTTTTAATTCCGACGGAATTTTTCCAATGGAATTTTTTATTCCGACGGAATTTTTAATGCCGATGGAATTTATTTTTCCAATGGAATTTATTTTGACAATTTAATGCAGTTTGAGTTAAGTGATAAATTCATTAAAGGTTTTTAATAAATGTAAACTTTGGAAAGATTTTAACTTTGAAATGATATATTGTTTTAGATAATATATTGATTTTGACTGTTATTATTTTTGGTAAATGTTGACTATGAAAAAAAATATTTGATGCAATGTTGACTTTGAAAAGAAATAGTTTGGTGAAATGATGACTTTGAAAAGAAAAAGTTTGGTGAAATGATGACTTTGAAAAGAAATAGTTTGGTGAAGTGATGACTTTAAAGAAGAACAATTAGTGTAATGATGACTTTGAAAAGTATATATTTGATGAAATGATGACTTTGAAAAAAAAAGTTTGGTGAAATGATGACTTTGAAAAGAAATAGTTTGGTGAAGTGATGACTTTAAAGAGTAACAATTAGTGTAATGATGACTTTGAATAGTATATATTTGATGAAATGTTGACTTTGAAAAGTGATAATTTCATGAAATGTTGACTTTCAAAAGGAATGAAATGTGAAATGTTGACTTTGAAAAGAAATAAATTCATGAAATGTTGACTTTGAAAAGTAATAATTTCATGAAATGTTGACTTTGAAAAGTAATAATTTCATGAAATGTTGACTTTGAAAAGTGATCATTTCATGAAATGTTGACTTTAAAAAGAAATAAAATGTGAAATGTTGACTTTGAAAAGAAATAATTTCATGAAATGTTGACTTTGAAAAGTAATAATTTCATGAAATGTTGACTTTGAAGAGTAATAATTTCATGAAATGTTGACTTTGAGAAATAATAATTTGATGAAATGTTGACTTTGAAAAGAAATAATTTCATGAAATGTTGACTTTAAAAAGAAATGAAATGTGAAATGTTGACTTTGAAAAGATATAACTTCATGAAATGTTGACTTTGAAAAGTAAATATTTGATGAAATGTTGACTTTGAAAAGTAATAATTTCATGAAATGTTGACTTTAAAAGGAAATAAAATGTGAAATGTTGACTTTGAAAAGAAAAAAATTCATGAAATGTTGACTTTGAAAAGTAATAATTTCATGAAATGTTGACTTTGAAAAGTAATAATTTCATGAAATGTTGACTTTCAAAAGGAATGAAATGTGAAATGTTGACTTTGAAAAGAAATAAATTCATGAAATGTTGACTTTGAAAAGTAATAATTTCATGAAATGTTGACTTTGAAAAGTAATAATTTCATGAAATGTTGACTTTGAAAAGTGAACATTTCATGAAATGTTGACTTTGAAAAGTAATAATTTCATGAAATGTTGACTTTGAGAAATAATAATTTGATGAAATGTTGACTTTGAAAAGAAATAATTTCATGAAATGTTGACTTTAAAAAGAAATGAAATGTGAAATGTTGACTTTGAAAAGATATAACTTCATGAAATGTTGACTTTGAAAAGTAAATATTTGATGAAATGTTGACTTTGAAAAGTAATAATTTCATGAAATGTTGACTTTAAAAGGAAATAAAATGTGAAATGTTGACTTTGAAAAGAAAAAAATTCATGAAATGTTGACTTTGAAAAGTAATAATTTCATGAAATGTTGACTTTGAAAAGTAATAATTTCATGAAATGTTGACTTTCAAAAGGAATGAAATGTGAAATATTGACTTTGAAAAGAAATAAATTCATGAAATGTTGACTTTGAAAAGTAATAATTTCATGAAATGTTGACTTTGAAAAGATATAACTTCATGAAATGTTGACTTTGAAAAGTGATCATTTCATGAAATGTTGACTTTAAAAAGAAATAAAATGTGAAATGTTGACTTTGAAAAGAAATAATTTCATGAAATGTTGACTTTGAGAAGTAATAATTTGATGAATGTTGATTTTAAAAAGAAATAATTTCATGAAATGTTGACTTTGAAAAGTAATAATTTCATGAAATGTTGACTTTGAAGAGTAATAATTTCATGAAATGTTGACTTTGAGAAATAATAATTTGATGAAATGTTGACTTTGAAAAGAAATAATTTCATGAAATGTTGACTTTAAAAAGAAATGAAATGTGAAATGTTGACTTTGAAAAGATATAACTTCATGAAATGTTGACTTTGAAAAGTAAATATTTGATGAAATGTTGACTTTGAAAAGTAATAATTTCATGAAATGTTGACTTTAAAAGGAAATAAAATGTGAAATGTTGACTTTGAAAAGAAAAAAATTCATGAAATGTTGACTTTGAAAAGTAATAATTTCATGAAATGTTGACTTTGAAAAGTAATAATTTCATGAAATGTTGACTTTCAAAAGGAATGAAATGTGAAATGTTGACTTTGAAAAGAAATAAATTCATGAAATGTTGACTTTGAAAAGTAATAATTTCATGAAATGTTGACTTTGAAAAGTAATAATTTCATGAAATGTTGACTTTGAAAAGTGAACATTTCATGAAATGTTGACTTTGAAAAGTAATAATTTCATGAAATGTTGACTTTGAGAAATAATAATTTGATGAAATGTTGACTTTGAAAAGAAATAATTTCATGAAATGTTGACTTTAAAAAGAAATGAAATGTGAAATGTTGACTTTGAAAAGATATAACTTCATGAAATGTTGACTTTGAAAAGTAAATATTTGATGAAATGTTGACTTTGAAAAGTAATAATTTCATGAAATGTTGACTTTAAAAGGAAATAAAATGTGAAATGTTGACTTTGAAAAGAAAAAAATTCATGAAATGTTGACTTTGAAAAGTAATAATTTCATGAAATGTTGACTTTGAAAAGTAATAATTTCATGAAATGTTGACTTTCAAAAGGAATGAAATGTGAAATATTGACTTTGAAAAGAAATAAATTCATGAAATGTTGACTTTGAAAAGTAATAATTTCATGAAATGTTGACTTTGAAAAGATATAACTTCATGAAATGTTGACTTTGAAAAGTGATCATTTCATGAAATGTTGACTTTAAAAAGAAATAAAATGTGAAATGTTGACTTTGAAAAGAAATAATTTCATGAAATGTTGACTTTGAGAAGTAATAATTTGATGAATGTTGATTTTAAAAAGAAATAATTTCATGAAATGTTGACTTTAAAAAGAAATGAAATGTGAAATGTTGACTTTGAAAAGATATAACTTCATGAAATGTTGACTTTGAAAAGTAAATATTTGATGAAATGTTGACTTTGAAAAGTAATAATTTCATGAAATGTTGATTTTAAAAGGAAATAAAATGTGAAATGTTGACTTTGAAAAGAAAAAAATTCATGAAATGTTGACTTTGAAAAGTAATAATTTCATGAAATGTTGACTTTGAAAAGTAATAATTTCATGAAATGTTGACTTTGAAAAGTAAATATTTCATGAAATGTTCATATTGAAAAGAAATAATTTCATGAAATGTTGACTTTAAAATTAAATAAAATGTGAAATGATGACTTTCAAAAGATATAATTTCATGAAATGTTGACTTTGAAAAGTAAATATTTGATGAAATGTTGACTTTGAAAAGTGATAATTTCATGAAATGTTGACTTTGAAAATTGATAATTGGTGAAAATGTTGACCTTGAAAAGAAATCATTTGATGAAATGTTAATTTTGAAGAAAAATAATTTGTGAAATTTTGATTTTGAAAAGAAATATTTGATAAAATGATGAATTTGAAAAGGAGTATTTGGTGAAATTATGACTTTGAAAAGAAATGAATTCATGAAATGCTGATTTTTAAATTACTAATTTGATGAAATGTTGACTTTGAAAAGATTTAGTTTGGTGAAATGTTGACTTTGAAAAGAAATAATTTGGTTAAATGATGACTTGACGTGGTGGCACGTGGTCCTGTGCAATGCTCAGTCGACCGTTATCAGAATAGTTCAGCAAAAACGTGCGTAGCTCGCTGGATGGGTGGGTAACCCGTTGCTGGATAATCTGAGAGTTTGAATGGTTGATTCCCTGCCCCACACGGAGACATGAGTTGAGAAACTTGTGGTGTCACCCTGGGTAAGTGACTTAGTTCGAAGCGTGCCTCTGCAATGTGCATGGATAAATGGACTATTATTATTATTACTTTGAAAAGAACTATTTGGTGAAGTGATGACTTTGAAAATAATATATTGGTGAAAATGTTGACCTTGAAAAGAAATTTGATGAAATGTTAATTTTGAAGAGAAATAATTTAATGAAATGTTGACTTTGAAAAGTGACAATTTGATGAATGTTGACTTTCAAAAGTAATAAGTTGATGAAATGTTGACTTTTTAAAGCAATAATTTGGTGAAATGATGATTTTGTAGAGAAAAAACTTTGAAAACTAATAAGTTTGGTGAACTGTTGACTTTGAAAAATGATTATTTCATGAAATGTTGACTTTGGAAAATAGTAATTTTATGAAATGTTGATTTTGGAAATGAATGTGGATTTTGTTAAACTTTTTTGAGAAATTATGATATGTTTTGGAAATGTTTTATTTGAAAATCAAGACTATTGATTATAAGTGTGTAATACAAAAAAATCATAATTGCTTACATATGACAACATTTTTTCAATCGTAAAGAATAGTGGTATCTTCCCTGTTCGTTGGTGGTGATAACTAGTTAGTCAAGATGTTGATTGTGTATTGAGTGGCAATGCCGTTAAACCATGGACATGCTTCACGGCTCACCGCCTGTACCACTAAATCAATTCAGCACTGCTCATCTCCGATACAATTCAAGTGTGGGTGACGAACGGAGGCGGTCTCGTTCAACTTCAAATTCACTTTATTCTAAAAAAAAACACTATTTGTGTTATAAGAGTACAAAGATAATATAACAAAGTATAATGATGATGTAAAAGCAGTCAAAATGTCGATTGCTTCAAACACAATACGCGGGATACTTTCTTTCCTTACAGAGAAGATTTTACATTAAATGACACGTCAACATGTACAAGTATATACAAGCTTAGTGTACTGTGGATGACATATCAACTTTAAACTTTGCCAGGTTTTTAAGAACAATAATATTTGTTCATCCATAGAATTACTTTTGTCTTCCTAACATCAGAAGATGTAAATACCATTCCCAAGTATGGCATGCTTGAGTATTATAGTTTTTCAGGCACATATTTGCTTCTACATGTAGTTTCATGAAAAGCTGAGATGACAGTTGAGATGAATAGCGGAATTCATCAGTCTTGATAAGTAATAATAACGTTCTGTTTTGTTGTTTCATTTGGGTCAATCATCTTGTAATTGCATAATGTAACGGCAGGCTTTAATTGATTTATGGCAAAAAGCCAACTGATAGATAAGGCACATGAATATCTAATCAAACATGGTGCTATTTGGCGACGGATGTCGTTACGTAATCTGCGTTCAGACGTGAAGGCTAACACCAGATACACGGCAAATTTACCTGATATTAGACTCCAATGTTTTATGCATAAATTATTTCGTGGTTTCTTTGTTGTTAGTTAACTGAATATATAAGAATAATGTATACAACTTTGAATGTACATTCCACAAGTAGGATTTATAAAAATAAAACCTCCGACAAGCTAATTTGTATTCTTAAATTTGCTAAGTAAATACGTAGAAATTTTCTAGTTTCCAATTACATGTAATGACTGAGTATGCAATATTCAGTTCTTGGTACATCAATCAATATTATTCAATTCATTTATTCTGTGTAATATTGCTCATTTGATTGTGACATATGATTAATGAATATATGACCGGATGGTATGGTGGTATTCAGTTTTACAAATATTCACAAACATGTAATGAAAGGATAATGTACATATTAATCTATAAAAGATGAAACAGAAATATGAAAAATGAAACATATTTGTGTCTTCATTTCTTATATTTCAACATCGAAGGATAAAATGAAAATAATAATGTATTTTCTTTTTGTTTTTATTTAAGTTTCCTATTCCTGATATATCAAGTATTTCTAATATTGACAGTATAAACAGTGGTTCATTTGTTTGGGTCATTATGATTGGTTGAAAGATATTTGGATTGATAAGGGTCCTTTAAATGGTAAAAAGCTGCGTACATATCGATTATTCAAAATGATATCTTATATGAGAAGAAGAAGAAGAAGAAGAAGAAGAAGAAGAAGAAGAGGAGAAGAATGTTACAATTTCTTTTTTTTCCCCAACTATATACATTCATTAACAGTAACATCCAGCAAAAAGGCTTATGGGACACTTCATACATTAAACCACGATAAAATGATTTAGATAGAATTATGCATAGTCAAATATTTAACATATCACACAATACAATACCATACCGTTTGATATAGCAATACATTAACAAACACAACCGCACTACAATATTCTACTGCACAACACACTACAAGATCATACAATAACATACACACCTTATAAACGATACATACATACCATACGATAACATTCGTACAGTATCATACATACAATATCCACCATACATACAATATCGTACAAACGGTACCATTCATAAATTAATACAATACATACGATATATACGATATATACATACATTCAATATTTCTATAAATTTGAGAGTTTTGCCAATGCGATTGCAGTGTACTGGGATAAGCCCGGCCCCTTTGATCTACTTTCCCCAATTCTACGGATGGGATTCAGACCGGTCACGCCTGACTTGTTATGCAATGTAGCCGAGGGAAGGCGTAGAGTGCATACAGTAAGGATCAATTCGATTGCATAATCATTGGCAATGATAGTCTTTTGGGGTAACCGCTGGATCTAAGATTCGCTGTCCAACAGAGTTGGACAGACAGACAGACAGACAGACAGATAGTTTATTCAGTCTCATCTCTTACATATATACAAAAAAGGCATAAAACATAAAAATATACGAGCCACCCTTAAAAAAGGTTATGAGAGACTATTATACAAAGTTAAAAAGAGCACATGTGCTATAAAACATAAATATTATGCCTTAAAAGGGTAAATTTACATTAGCATATAAATACGGTATAAATTGATTAAAATTGGAGGTGACTGTATCACGAATATCATGCAGGCCCGTAGCCCCAATTTCGGATTGGGGAAGGGGATGGGCGCTTGATAGATCTGTCATGGAAATATAATTCTTGTTGTGGGACTCAAAACAATACAGTATGGATGTAAAAGTCGCGAAGCTACGCCATAACATTCCATTCGATTTCCCGTTAAATTATTCCACTAATCAAGGATTTTTATAATGAACTCAGCAAGAAGTCAGCTGCACATTTATTTGCCATATTCAACGTATGATTTTCCTATAATGAATGACAATAAACATGTCATCTATGTCCAAGAGGCGCTGTATAACCTTTTTTAAATATATTTTTCATAAGATATTGGTCCAATAACTATATAACATAAATATTAGGCCAAAACAGCAACGATACACAGTTTCTCAATGAAGCTACAGCTAAGTAAACACTGCGTAACAAGGCGTCTGCTTGTCGCCGTCCAGCGATAAACCAAAACAAGGCTGAGAGGCCACGGGAAGGGGATACCGGAAGTGACGTGGCAGTAGGTGAAGCGTTCGTCTGCTTATATGGAAAATGATAGGCGAAAGCCGTAGTTCTGCGTTTTCCAAGCGATTGACAGTATGTCATATCATTGTGTTGCTGTCAACTGTCCTAGAATATCTCCTAATGAAGTTTCCGTAGACAAATTCCCATCACATTGATCGTTTCACGCCAAATTGACCCGCTGTGTTAGGTCAAACAGAGCAATGTGACAATCTACATCGACCTCACGTGTTCCGATCACTACACCGATTTTCGAGCTCGCATTTTCACTGAATGAACAGTTTGGCATGCAGAGAAAAAAGAAATTAGTAAAATATAAAACATAGCACAAAGTTTTAGCTGATTTATGGTTATAATCCAAATTTACAATGCTCACATTTAGATTTGAACGTTGTGTAAAAAGGTTGAATAAACGACGACATTAAGGTTTGCAGGTGTTATTTACTTTCTTTAGATCAGATACTCACTTATTACACAATTACTGTACTGTCTATCGTATTTCCTGTCTGTTTCCTAATTAAAAGCTATCAAATGATGACTATAGCAGGTAGGTTTTATAATGCACAATCATCAACACCTGGCTATTTTATGACACCAGCTAATTATGTAACATCAAATAGCAATTGTATTCCTTAACATCCCTTTTTTCTCCCATTGGTAAATTATAACCTGTTGAAATTAGGAATACTTTTTTGCTCTATCTGATAATTATTTTGGGTACGGTTCATTTAATAAATCTTCATTCTGTTGGGCCATGTATCGGATATTAATGTGAAACATATCTCTTCTATGTACAAGAATGAAAACATAAAGATTGTCAGTGAAATGCCCTATTAAAATAATGTGTTAAACAAGACATCAGTCATCATCCAATACATGCCTTTCATTGAGAATTGTAACTTGTCCATCACTAAATAAAATAACTAAGAAACACGTATATTTTTTTTATCCTGTTACAAAATGAAGTCAAAGGCATTAAAAAAAAATGGTTTAAATGTATATAAAATAGTATTGTATAATAACATCCTTTCTGCTGTGCTACTAAAGTAATATTCTATAACAACAAACAACTGTGCACGAAGATATAACGGTTCACAGGTGAGCAATTGTTTATGACGAAAATACTTCCGGGTTCTCACGTGCAGTATTGTGACAACATTGCGCAAATCGAGACCATCTACATGCTGTAGCATTATGCGCATAACTTCGTTGTTAATCAGGGTCTTACATTTTCATCAATACATATTGCCAGTTGAATAAATAAACTACCGATTTATTGAAGGTTTGAGATGTTTGGATGTTGTTTAATCGACGATTAAACATCGAGCTGTACTGTTGGCTTGTGTTGCTTTTCATAACGAGGGCACACAACGGGGTATCACATCACCTACTAACACGTCACGAGTCAGTCACACTTCAGTGCGTTTTATTCTGTTCGCCGGCCTAATTAGGCGGTGTTATTTATACAGTCGTAAGTAAGCCGTTTCTAGGTCGATTTCCGAAATTTGAATTTGAGTCCATGTGAAATTGTTGTCACTATTTCATGAATCCCGAAAGTTGCCATATAGCATTTCAAGATCAGTCCATCTTTAAGGACCATAAAAGTGACTATGACAACATAATTATGACTATGAACAAAATTTGAGAAGTTAACACATAACACTGGTAAATTCAATTTGGACGCAATTAAGTTAACTTGGAAAAACTCTGTTACGTTCAACATCCACTAGCCTCGACTTTATCACTTCTCGATTTCTTTTTCAAAGATTTTTCAACAAAATAAAAACTGAGCTTGATATTTGTTAATTTGTCCAATACACACCTTTCATTCAGACAGCGTAATTATCGGCTGTGAAAATACTACCTGAGTTAGGGGGCCATAAAACCCGCCCGGGCGTGACGTAATAAACAGACTATACAGATTATCGTACAGATGTATCATTATTTCAACTGACATGCTGCCTAAATAATGGTTTTATTACTTTTGATGTGGATATCTTTATTACACCAAATGCTTATTAGTGTTACATCGTCAAATGATATGTCTAACTGAGAGAAAAATATTTTCTGAAAACCGTTAATTTTTTCTGTGGAATTGTTACGATATATGTATAAATAACGAGTCTGATTCTGTTTATGACGTTACAAAAAGGGGGTGTGACCAGTGAAGGGCAATAATGCATTCACGGGTTTGTGGCCAGACAGGTCTATCAAAAGTGGCATTCAAAAACGGCTTTCATTACAAAACTAACATATATTTGAGAGAGAGAGAGAGAGACACACAGAGAGAGAGAGAGACAGAGAGAGAGAGAGAGAGAGAGGGAGAGAGGGAGGGAGAGAGGGAGGAGAGAGAGAGAGAGGGAGGGGAGAGAGAAAACAAGGTTTTCGTGTTTGTTTCTTAACAGTTATCTTGTTATTCGATGCAGTCATTTCACTCTTTGAAATTACCATATTGAATGCCTTTAATCTCTTTTGACCCCCATTAATATATGTTCACTTTTGTATAATATGTATTTTATATATGTGATTCGTGTAACGCTGTTTAAACTTGTTAATTCTTTATATAAAATTCAGTAATTGATTCAAGTATAAGAACAGTAATAATAATGGTTTTAGTTGAAGTCATGTATGTAAAATGGGACATTCTAGTTATGGTATATTCAATGTTTAAATAAAACCACTGATTAACTTGTAAATGTGGTTTTGTAATCGATCCGAAAACGTTTTACTTGTCAAAGATTTTTTTTTGGCTTTCCTTAACGTACATAGTATGGCAACTGACAGTACAATTAGCATACACACATTTACTTCAAATTAAGAACTGATACAGGGCGAAATGTCGTAAGGTAAAGTTGGAAAACATAAGTTATAATCGTTATTGATGAATAATGAGAAAATGAAAATGAATGTCTTTGCTATTATATTGATTTTGAAGATATTATGAATCTTAGTTATATATTATGATATCATTCAAAAGAGTAAAACTATACCACCTTTGCATTGATTCATTAGTTAATTGAAAATTACATTAAATATCTAGCATTATCTAATATATACTAAATATTAAATATTTAAACACATTTAGACTCAAACAAGTTTTAAAGATATTTTTTAGTATTAGATGTTTATGTATACGTCAATAAACTATTGATGGACAACTCACCGAGATGAGATATTTTTTATTATTTTATTATTTTGTCACGCAAATGTTAACATGTCATATACATAAACTTGGAACCATATAAATAAACCAAACATCTGCCCGGCCTACAAGATGGTTGATCCCCATGAACAGTGCTAGGGTAGGCTCTAACGCTGAGAAGTGATCCAGACGTTAAACCATGAAGCATATCAAGCATGAGTTAACGGCATTGCCATTCAATACACATCTTGTTTAATGAGTTATTTCAACAGGTGTATTCGATAAGCTACCTACAAATGAGTCGAATTTAATTTACAGTAAGCTGTTTGGATTCCTCAAATCAGTGATTAGTTTTTCGTTTTCTTATATAAAAATTAGACAATCTTTCACAAAATGAAGACAGCAGTAAATATTTCGAAAATTTCATGACAATAATCATAATCATGATCATAAAAAACCGTTAACTTAATCGCAGTTAAAAATCTGCATTCAACAACACCATGGATTTTATAAGTCTATGTTTTACCAAGGTCAACGTTTGAATTCATCAATATATCTTTAAAAGTTAATATTTCATCTGAAAGATCAACACTCATTAAATGCGTAATGAATCCATCGAACTGATTATGTAACAGCACTGTCACTCAATAGACAATAGACACCTTGACTAATGAGATACTTAACAAGTGTATTCGTTAAGCTACCACCGACTGAGTGGAAATAATTTCCAGCAAGTTGTTGTAATTCTTCAAAACAGTGTTATTTACTGTTATAAGATAAGATAAGATAAAATAACGAAATTCTATTACATTCATGTAGTCATAAGAATTAAGAAATATACAACATTAAAGAATATAATGAAAATCAGACAATCTGTCACAAAAAGGATACATTACTACAATAATTTCGCATATAACATATCATCAAAATCATTGGACATTTCAGAGTCAACATTTCACATGATCCTTTACTTTTCAAAGTCATCATTTTACCAATTAGTTCTTTTCAAAGTCAACATTTCATCAAATTATTTCTTTTCAAAGTCATCATTTTACCAAATATTTCTTCTAAATCAACATTTCACAAATTATTTCTTTTCAAAGTCAACATTTCAGAAATTATTACTTTTCAAAGTCAACATTTCATGAAGTTATATCTTTTCAAAGTCAACATTTCACATTTCATTTCTTTTTAAAGTCAACATTTCATGAACTTATTTCTTTTCAAAATCAACATTCATCAAATTATTTCTTTTCAAAGTCACTATTTCATAAAATTATTTCTTTTCAAAGTCAACATTTTCACCATTTTTTTTCAAAGTCAACATTTCATGAAATTATCATTTTTCAAAGTCAACATTTCACCAAACTATTTCTTTTCAAAGTCAACATTACACCAAACTTTTTCTTATCAAAGTCATCATTTCATCAAATATATACTTTTCAAAGTCATCATTACACTACTTGTTCTTCTTTAAAGTCATCATTTCACCAAACTTTTTCTTTTCAAAGTCATCATTTCACCAAACTATTTCTTTTCAAAGTCAACAATTCACATTTTATTTCTTTTTAAAGTCAACATTTCATCAAATTATTTCTTTTCAAAGTCAACATTTCATGAAATTATTACTTTTCAAAGTCAACATTTCATGAAATTATTTCTTTTCAAAGTCAACATTTCATGAAATTTTTTCTTTTCAAAGTCAACATTTCACATTGTATTACTTTTTAAAGTCAACATTTCATGAAATTATCATTTTTCAAAGTCAACATTTCAACAAATTGTTACTTTTCAAAGTCAACATTTCACATATCATTCCTTTTGAAAGTCAACATTTCATGAAATTATCACTTTTCAAAGTCAACATTTCATGAAATTATTACTTTTCAAAGTCAACATTTCATGAAATTATTACTTTTCAAAGTCAACATATCATGAAATTTTTTCTTTTCAAAGTCAACATTTCACATTGTATTTTTTTTTAAAGTCAACATTTCATGAAATGATCACTTTTCAAAGTCAACATTTCAACAAATTATTTCTTTTCAAAGTCAACATTTCACATTTCATTCCTTTTTAAAGTCAACATTTCATGAAATTATCACTTTTCAAAGTCAACATTTCATCAAATATATACTTTTCAAAGTCATCATTACACTAATTGTTCTTCTTTAAAGTCGTCGTTTCACCAAACTTTTTCTTTTCAAAGTCATCACTTCACCAATTTATTTCTTTTCAAAGTCATCATTTCACCAAACTTTTTCTTTTCAAAGTCATCATTTCACCAAACTATTTCTTTTCAAAGTCAACATTTCATCAAATATTTACTTTTCAAAGTCAACATTTCATGAAGTTATATCTTTTCAAAGTCAACATTTCACATTTCATTTCTTTTTAAAGTCAACATTTCATGAAATTATTTCTTTTCAAAATCAACATTTCATCAAATTATTACTTCTCAAAGTCAACATTTCATGAAATGATCACTTTTCAAAGTCAACATTTCATGAAATTATTACTTTTCAAAGTCAACATTTCATGAAATTATTACTTTTCAAAGTCAACATTTCATGAAATTATTACTTTTCAAAGTCAACATTTCATGAAATTATTTCTTTTCAAAGTCAACATTTCACATTTCATTCCTTTTGAAAGTCAACATTTCATGAAATTATCACTTTTCAAAGTCAACATTTCATCAAATATATACTTTTCAAAGTCATCATTACACTAATTGTTCTTCTTTAATGTCGTCGTTTCACCAAGCTTTTTTTCCCCCAGTCATCACTTCACCAAACTATTTCTTTTCAAAGTCATCATTTCACCAAACTTTTTCTTTTCAAAGTCATCATTTCACCAAACTATTTCTTTTCAAAGTCAACATTTCATCAAATATTTTTTTTCATAGTCAACATTTACCAAAAATCAATAATCAATATATTATCTAAAACAATATATCATTTCAAAGTTAAAATCTTTCCAAAGTTTACATTTATTAAAAACCTTTAATGAATTTATCACTTTACTCAAACTGCATTAAATTGTCAAAATAAATTCCATCGGCATTAAAAATTCCGTCGGAATTTAAAATTCCATTGGAATAAAAAATTCCATTGGAAAAATTCCGTCGGAATTAAAAATACCATTGGAAAAATTCCGTCGGAATTAAAAATTCCATTGGAAAAATTCCGTCGGAATAAAAAATTCCATTGGAAAAATTCCGTCGGAATTTTTTTTCAAAATCTCAAATTGAAATTTTTAACCTGAAAATTTCCAAAGTGTAACTCAATAGTATGAAAAATATGAACTTTATATGTAAAATTTGTTTGTTATTGACAACTTTTTTGTCGCGACAAACTCTGGAATAAACCGGAATTACAAAGATAACGCGGAACGCATTACTGAAATTTGGCTAAATATAGCTATAACTTGCATTTTGTTGACCAAAGACTTCTTCTCCCTTTATATAAGACATTTCTTTAACAGTGGTCAATTAATATCTTTTTGCAGATTTGTTTAAATCTAATATTTAATGATTCTGTCATTTTGAAGGTCCATACTGCTTTCACGACTAACTTTTGTTATGAGGTCATTTACTAAAAAGTGATCAATTAGTGAAAAATGATAATACAATGCAGCAAAGACTATTGACTTTCATTTTCAATTATAAGGTAACTTGGATTTTTGACTAAAAATACCAAGTTTTTATAAAACCAGTTATTCTGTTAACTGTAAATCGAATGAAGTTTTCTTTTCCACAATGCTAGATGATCATTTTATTGAAAAAACCTAATTGTAAGCCTGAAAACTTGTTGTGTTTGTTATCAGCAGTGTTTTTCTGTTTGAAAAAGTAAGGGGTACATGTACTTTGTTTGTGTATATGATCAATTTCTAGGCTGTACTTTACTGTTTTGATATCTCTTGAATGATTTCATGCGTGAAACATATACAAACATCTAATGCCAATATACTACTCCAGGTCAATTGTCACACAGTACAGTTATGCAAAGTTATAAACACACTAGATACGCACTAGAAGGTTTCTTTTTCATGAATCTATAGAAAGCTAATACAATGTTATGGTTCAACTGTTTTGCTCGTTCAGTTCGTGACAATCTCATAGGAACTCTGCACGCTCCAAGTATAGAGTTGAAGTCCCTAGATACACCAGGCGTATGTTGCGTAGCCATGTTGAATCAATACATAACTAAACTCACGTGCAAAAGAAACGTCCTCGTTCGTATTCAACCTCTAAATAATAAATAACAACACACTTTAAATTCCAACCTTTAATATGATTAACATGGTGTATATTCATCAGAATGAAAAAAATTGTTAAACACAAATACACTTTTGTACCGTTTTACAAGCAGATTCGTTGAATAGGGATGTATTGTCCGGTATTCGATGTTGTTGAACACAGCGCTCGAGGTAGTCCCACAGATGATCTATCGGCGACATATCCGTTGATCTCGCTGGCCAGGGCAAAACATGCACCTTGTTCGTGTTGTCATGTTGGAACATCGTTCTTGGGTTATGGCGGACGAAAGGAAAAACGACGGGTTGCAGAATCTCATCAATGTACCGGCGTGCCGTCAGATTACCAGCAATTGTAACCAGATCCGTCTTCCGGTCCCCACAAATCCCTCCCCAAACCATAACACTTCCGCCTCCATAAGGTTCAACGTCTACGACGCAACAACGTGACGTTCGCGCGTACCGCCGCCTGTAGACCGTCTGGCTTATTGAGCTTGAACCTGCTCTCGTCGGTGAAAATCACTCGGATCCTATGTCGCTGCTGACATTGTCGAACGGTTCTCGCCCAAGCCAGTCTTCGACGTCGAAGTTGATGCGTTAACGTCATCACTCTTTACGGTCGATAGGCTCGGATTCCGTGATGACGCAGTCGTCTGGTCACGCTGATTCGATGGTTTAGACCGTGTGCAGCAGATGACGTCACGATGAGGAATCTGTTCCTCGGGTGAAGCAGCTGTAAATGTCGGTCTTCGTTGGGGGTGGTCACCTTCGGTCTGCCGCTCCTTGGCCTGTCAGCTGTCCTGCCAGTCTGCCTGTGACGGGTCACCAGTCTACCAATTGTTCGCTTCGAACGACATGGTCGTGTGTAGAGCTTAGTTGAAGCATCCCGAATGTTCGCTATCTCTGCTCTGACGTTAATCTTGGCACGTTCTTCGTGTCAATCTGCTGTAATTGATGCCCAAGAACAATTTGGTGGCCATTTTATATCCCACAATCATACGGGTATTTTTCTGTACACACGGGAAATTAAGCTGATTTAAGCCATGCATCCCATGCATTTGTGTGGCCAAGTCATCAAATTGAGTGTTCAGGCGACCTGTTACTGAGAATGAGCTATGTTCATGGTCATTAAATAGAAAATGACAAATAAAAATATTTTGGGGATGTTTCTTTTGCACGTGAGTTCATTATTAACAACACCTGTGTATTGTGGTATCGAAAACTAACATGAAAACCAGGAGACCATTTCGTCACGTCATCGTCTTAAGGTCTACATTTGAGTCTCATAGATATAAAGATTGCACTTCTCACCAATAGTTCCTCAATGAACATATGGCGCAATGGTGAGAACTGTTTCTTTCACACCAATAACTATAGTAACATAAAAATTCATTTTACAATCTAAGTTTCTGAAACCCCCTTTTTAATATCGTTTTTCCCCCCGATCTATATCATGAACAATAAAATTGACAACTAGATTGAACTTGGGTTTAAACCCAATGATACTCATTAAATATAGTATTTGACTTGTAAAATATGCATATGCTCCTGCTCCTTATCATATACACATTTATATATCATCACAGCATCGTCTTAACCATATCTGTTTGGATTTGCCATATGAAATCACGTATTTTTTCGCGTCTGTAAAATTGAGAATCGATGGTTAAGGGATGGTCATGGAAGTTGTTTAGGCTCTGTGTTTTTTCTAAAGCGGGATACGTATACGAGAGCTAAGGAACATTTCCACAGAAGTTTTGTTATCTGAATAGACTGTCAATCCCGACCAAAAGGCAAATGGTTCTAAAGTATTAAAAACGGTCTATCTCATGTGAGAGTTGAATCGTCTGTAAACTGTGAAAAATATATTCTTGGTTCAATACCCTTAACTTTGTTGTTGCTTTGATACATGACACCTAAAGATTTAAATACAAGCAAAATTGACTGAGCTAAAGGTTCCCCTCGCTGACCCTCCTCTTATCTAAGGAGATTTAAAACAAACCCGTTAACTAAATTCATGATTTGGTATCATAATATTCAATGGTTCCCTCCAGTGTGTTTAACTTGTTCTTGTGTATAAAGAATATAATAAGATTTTGCACAGATAATTTCTGACAACTGAATCGAAGTTTCTTTTTAAAATGAATTAGAAGCGTTATGTTGATATCTCAATTTTCAGTATATCCTATTTGGTCATAGATAAGCCTCGTCACCTCGCAATTATATCTTCCTGTGACATAGCGTTTCATTTATGATTTGTAATGGAAGTAATATCTTTTGAATAATGTTTGCGATTTCTGCGGCTCCAAATTTATCTGAGGTATTAAGTAAAATCTTTGGACACAAGTTTTCCAAACCGTTTTTGTTGCAGGTCGTTTTGGCTTCACCGCAATAATTGTGCTGGATGGATCAGAGAGCATTGGGGATTCAAACTTTCAAAAAATAAAATTGGCGCTACACACCGTCGCTCAACAAGCTTTATCCCAGAATGGTCTCGTAAAGATAGGCGTTGTTGTATTCAGTGATAAAGTCACGCAAGTTATCTCTGCAACGTCTGACGTTGAGTCGTTAGTAACTGACATTGGCAATATCGCCTACCCAGACGGAGGAACCTCCACCCACCTCGGCATAGAAGCAGCAAGACAACTCCTGCTTCAAGAACACTCAGATGGAAAGTTCATAACTTCATTCTTTTAACTGATGGACTTTCGAACTTACCGGAAGTGACACGCGGAGCAGCCGACCAAGCGAAAACTGATGGCATAACAATTCTTGTCCTTGGGGTTACCCAAGCTGTTGAAACGTTCCCAGAATACAAGGCGCAATTTGATAAAGAAATGAACGATATAGCTTCCCCTGGTTTCGTATTCACGTCTGAGACTTTTGATTCCATACTCTCTGTAACAGCCTCCATTGTACAGAATCTTTTTGATTCCGGTAAGAATGCCAAAGATGGTGTAATTATTTAAAGATAAGATTATCTCCTCCTTTACTTCTTTCTTCTTGTACGGGTCTTGATTTTCTGATATTGATAGAATGCCTTTGATTAGTCCTCTATGATATTTGATAAGGTTGAGATTTATCCATCAAGATACACCGGTTGAGATCACTTCAAATGAACATATCATTATAAAAAAAATTTCACATCTGCTTAAATTCTTTCGAGTTTGTCTAATGCCAGTACCAATATCTTTTATTGTTACCAGCACTGTGGAGCATGTGGGGACCGTGGAGTGATGCTCCGTGTCCAGTGACGTGTGGAACAGAAGCAGTGAGACCATCAACTAGAACTCGCACCTGTCTCTCCGGATCTCAACCCACCTCAGACTGTAGAGGTCCAACTTCAGAGGAACGTCATCTGTCTTGTGGATTGTCTAGCGGGTGCCCGGGTGAGGCGTGTTCACTCCTTATAAAGCGCAGTATGTTTCGTAAATAGGAGTTTGGCTCGAGTAGAAATTTTAAAAGTGCCCATAAATTGAAGTGGTTCATAGGTAACTTCCAAAAGCGTAGTCCTTTTCCCGGCGTTATCTACAACGACAGAAAGTGTTTGCCACTATGGCGACACAATGTCTTCGATTACTTTAAGGCTGTATGTGTCGGTGATTTCAGAAGTTGATTATATCTGTTGAACAGGTAGAGGACACTACACGTATGTGATTTTGGGTGTGGTGTCTGGAGCTGTGGTGCTGCTTGTCCTGGTTGTGTTTGTTGTCTTCATCTACAAGATCAGGAGGTAAGAGACTGCACAACTCTTATTGAGAGATAACATGTAAATATGTTATTTTCACGTATGATGAAAGCAAAGTAGAGTTGAAAAGGAACATCACTACAACACGAGTACTGTCCTTTTCTGTTTATTTACATTATATTTTAACAACAGGAACGTTTTCCTTTGAATAGTTACTGCAATAACGTGGTCTTAGACTGTCAGTCATTGGGCAATAGTCGTTCGGTTATCTATCGAGACACCTTCCACTTTGACACGATTATGAATTACTTTCATTCAACGTCTCTATATGTATATTTCAGTAGCGATGGGATCGAAAAGAGTCCACATTCTGCGTACACCGTGCCAGACAAAACATCTGGATCTTATGACAACCACGTGTATTCACAGATGGATGAGAAACCCCCTGGACTAAAGTCAGTTGATTCACAATACCACGAGTACACACAACCCGTGGAGGGGCTTACTCCGACAGACAGGAACAACGGATACATCGATATCCTTGATGATCAGTCGCAAGTCGTCAGAATGTAGTTGAGCTCATCCAGCTTACAAAATGTACTACCTTTTCACCTGTCAATTCGTTTTAGTACAATACGCGTATAAATCACACCAGTAACTGTAAATGGAATAATGATTTCTGAAGTTTGTAGATCTTGACTATGGTTCTCTTAGGATTACTGTTTATATTTACCTGTGTTAACATGTTATGCAGCGATTAGTCTCTATTCTTAGCTTTCCTATTTGGCGTTGCAAGTATGTTTCTGGATTTATTTTTCCTTTGAGATAAATCTTATTTTGCGATTGTTTGCAGCATTGTATTTTCCTATGCGGATTTTATCCAGAATCTTCACCAAGCTGTCGTTGACACTGTTATTGTGATACACGATTTATCGTGATCCATATTCATCTGAAATGTTAATATGTACTTAAGGAACTGTGCAATTCTCTACCTTGATTTCCTGATATTAGCTTAAATATAGCGTTTATGGGCTATGTTCTCCTGTACTTTATGAGAGGTGTGTTGATAATGTTTTGCTGTTCTTTCTGTTTTGATTAACTTACAACAAGAAAATAGGCACTGTACAGCATAACTATTTTTGAGTCTGCAAACGCGTTTGACGTGTGAGATGACAACTTATTAAACGAAACGTCAATTTAATTCATATTTTGATTCTTTTCCTTTATCCCCTTTTACGTGTTCTAAAATAATGATTATACTCATTTATTTATTTTTATAAACAAATATTCACTTTTATGTTTGTACAAAGAAAAATGACCTGGTTAGTTTTCATGATTATCAACAGTTTGGTATCCATAACCTGGAGGCCCTTTTATCCAAACAACATGTGTTGTCAGTAACGTGTGTGATATGCATTTCCAAATATAAAAAGTAAAATGAGTTCCATTCTAATTTCTTTTCACAAGTAAAGGTTTTCTGATAAGACAGAAATCAATATTTCAGAGATGTTAATTGTGTGATGTGATAGAAACATTAACTACAAAACAGATTTTATTTAGAAAACGTTGCACTGCTATTCTATAATAATTCTATTCGATTTTGGTGTCGAGACAGAAGTATTGTTGCACTGGAAATAAGTTTAAGATTAGTTGATGTAATGTGAATGATTCAATTCTTTCAAGTGAACGATGAACCTTTGGTATCCGCCACTGAACATATTCAAGTCAAGTCAAGTCAACATTAAGGGCAGTATGGACACATTAAACCTGAATGTTTTTAAAACAACAAAATTGAGAGAAGTTTCCTAACAGGTTAACTCAGACCTGTAATTATCACTCATTTTTACAGGGCAGTATTTGATGGAATGACTGAACTAACCATTCTCTCCCAACCGAGGCAGCTCAGTCATACATGCGTAAGCCTCTGTTCTATCACGCCAAGATCCTGGGGTTCCGGTAGATTACCCAAGCGGCAAAAAGTTGTAACTTAAAATATCTCCCTTATTTGCAGCCAATGAAATCACCTTTTGGATATCCATGACTCGGGGAGGTCCTAACGGTCGTATAGTGATATGAAAATATTATGTCTTTACCTGTATTTTTCAATATAATACAGCGTGAGAGGGAAACTATTTGAAAATCAGATATGGATATCATTAGATAGAAACTGATTTATAATTGAGTAAATGATTATTTGTTTTATGATATATTTTATTTTACTAATCAACCAAGTAATAACTACTGAGAGGGTAAAAACCGATGGTTTGTAAAAGAAAGAATTACCTCCCCTGGATGTTAAATTTCAACGAAAGCTTTAACAAACCACACGGAGATGGCCGAGGTTTTGCGAATGACCACTTTTGGAACAGCGTCGCTGATTGCACAACTAATTAAAAATAACTTCGATTGCCTCCAATCAGATTTCTATCCTTCTATCCCATGCATGAGGGTAATAGAACATAGGCTAATTCAGGTATGACTGATTTTCCTCTGTATGAGAGAATGTGAACTCACAATAATCTTAGATTACCTACCAAATCATTTGATAATAACTCTTTTCTCAATTAGTGGAAACACTTCATTCATTATGAATATATAAAGACTCGTCATTGATAAGATCTCTTACGAATTGTTTGGGGGGCAGATGGCAAGAAATAAACCTATATGCATAAACAGCGTCTACGATCAAAATGTTATCAACGTGAAATCAATATAATTTGCACTCATTTAAACTTCTTTTCATGCAGTGTTGAAGTTCACTTTTATATCCTAGTCCTGCGGGTTTTCATTTAGTGGACCATTATTATCCTGCGGAAATATAATCGTCATTTTACGATTTAAATGCTATCTTTAACCCATAAGTAGAGACATTTGTTACATGTGAAGCAATACCCATTCACATAAGTAGAAGACATTTGTAACATGTGAAGCAATAACCATTCACATATGTAGAAGACATTTGTAACATGTGAAGCAATACCCATTCACATAAGTAGAAGACATTTGCTACATGTGAAGCAATATCCACTAAGAGTACAACTGCAGTGGGCGTGTGAAAAGAACTACATCTCTGTGTAACATGACGCCTGAACCGTCAGCTTTGAGCAGAGTCCTTCTTGCCCAAGATCCTGTTTCGTGCTACTCCTTACGATGTGGCAATCCTTTACATGTACAGTTTACGACCTGGCATACAGTAAAACATACAGTAAAACTTTCATTCAACGATCCTTCCTTGTAAACATTTACACAATAAATAGAAAGCAATCATAACTTGTTTTTTATCAACGCGGATAGTCAGTATAGTATGAATACGCTGCCATACAACAAACTGAATCACGTTTACAGACAACGTTTACCCGTTCAGTTTATTTCTCTTATCAAACGATATGATGGCTTCACGTGTGTGGATCAGCTTGATCGGTATATTTTCCCTTTATCCAACTGTTTCCGCTCAAGGTAGGTTAAACTACTGGTTACATACGTTTGCCTAATACTCATTATCTTGTTAGTAAAAACGACTTCTAAATACAATCCTAAGGTTCATGCCGACGTTACATAATGGCCTCCTGTGTAGTAAAGCATACAATGATACGTGTATACAGGATCAAATGTTATTCGGATTGTATATCATTACAAAATGTAAAGAAACTGACTAGCAAACAATTTTCCATATCATGACAACAGACAGTTAAATCTACACAAATGTATTTCTTTGGCCATCGACAATCAAAACATGAGGGATATATCATCACCGGGAGACATTTGGTTTTGTTAGAATCAACACTTATTACATCTCTGAGATAAAAAATACATTGAACAATTCATATTCTCAAAAATGGTTAGTGTGTGAAAACAAGTTTACGACATGACTTTACATAACAAATTTTCCATAATAAACCTTTTCCCGGTACAATTTTAACATGTTGAAGAACTGTCTCCTGCGTTAGATGTCCTATACAAACTATCATAAAAATGTAAGTATATGATTACGTAAGATAACTATTAAGTCAAAAGTTAGCTTCCCACGAAACTTACTTGAAATGAATACAAATTATTAGAACGTCAATGATATGGCTTGTTAATTTGTTTATTGTTATTGGTTGTGTTTGACGAAGAACTAAAATTAAGAAGGGCAACATATTAAGTTTTTCATTGTGATGGCTATTCCGTCTATGCTGATTATGTCTAAGATTATGATAATTTAATTTAACTTCGCGACGACGGAAATAAAAAGAATATCATATTCGTGCCCATGATATAATATATTTAATACACTCGTGCCTAAATATCAGTAAATCAGTAAAATATTGATATATAGGCACTGGTGTCGTTGGCATTAGTGTTGTTATCAATATGTGTGTCATTCTTTCAACAGACATCCCATTTTATATCATTTTGCCAGCTGCATGGCACGTGCTGGTGATCATAATGATGGTGATTATTTGTTGCTTCTGTGGGACAAAGAGGTAAGAATCAATTGTTACTTGCCCGTTGAGGATATTTATAGGATATCTAACGAGCTTCCCCTTTCATGTCAAGTTTATGTCCAAAGTGAAATATTTTTGCTTTGTAACGGGCCTTTGCGAGTAACAAAACAGAATTATTTCACGAGGGACATAAACATGATATGAAAAGGGAACGAGTTTTGTATCCTATGTATTACCAACTTTCATTTCAAACGATTTATTGTTTCTTAAGCAACTTTTTACTGTGTCTTTAAAGAGTCGGAACAGCGGATGAATATCCAACCACGTCACAGCCTCAAATATTATAATATTACGACGTTAAATATTTAGAGGATATTTGTGTTTTCTTGACAAATACCATGTTTATCTCATCAAGTGAGGAAGAAGTTTATATTTTCACGAGTGGTGCAATCGGACAATCTAATTAACACAAGCTGTAAGAATTGGACAATCATGTTAAAACTAGCTGTAATGATTATGGTCAATAAGTCATAAATCAAATTATTGATATTTAACCTCATAATGTGTAAACTGCAACATAAATCCTAACGACGCCCGATTCAAAGAGATGAGCCAGTTTTTTCCATCGGATGATTTCCTCGCATGCTCGATATGGACCAGGTGGGTTAGTAATTAGATGCAACGTGATGACTCATAATCCTTGACAACGTCATAGAGGTTTTATGTTAGAACAATCTACTTGCTTCAGTCAGGGCCAGTCTTTATTGTATGTATTAGACGATTACGATAATGTGTTCAAGAAAGTTAAAAATTCGTTTGATGGACACGCTGGGACAGAGTTACCTTTGCTCACGACTAAATCTATTCTAAATACCAAGGAGCAAAACCCGGCACAGACGACTTCATTTTTGACGCGGAGGTTTTTTAAAGTGCGATTCGCTTAAACAAAGAGTTCATAATTGAAATCGCCATGGTAGAATGGAGGTAAACCTAGTGTGTTTGAAAATAAGGACAAGTTATGCTGGATTGATAGCGAGTAAATTCTAAATTGAAACCTCACGCTGCTGTATTATATAATGTCGTACTTTATCGTTGCAATTGAAAATCCGATAAAGTTAGTATCCAAAGATTTAAACCTTGAAACAAATGTGATCCTAAAACTTCATACATTTAACCAAACCCTAAATCGGTTACCAATCATTGATAACGTAATCGCGAGTTTACACATCGATTTTTGCGCGATTAAATTTCTAACAAGAGGAAGCTCGGTAAATCTATTCTCATTCTCATGTAATTAAAGCTTATTCATCGTCATCTTCCGCACGCATCGGGCGAGATATGCATTTACAAGAATGAATATGAAAATCTTGTCAATGCATATCTCGCCGGATGCGTGCGGAAGATGATTTATCGTGCGTTTCGACAAAAAAAAACCTAAGCAGCAAAAATCGGCTATCATACAGTTCTTGATTGATTGTACCGAATGTGCTTCAATTCCGCTTTGACATACATACAGTATATATATGACCCTCTTAGCTGTAATTCAAATCACTGAGCGTTTTTCGCGATTGATTGTCACTTATTCGTAAACAAAAGCGAAATCCTTCCTTCGCGACAATCCCAAACGAACAAAAGAAACCATAGGAAGTGTGTTATAAAAGTCAGACGTACCCTTTTCGAGATGTATCGGTCTTATCCCATGTTGTCTTCCATTCCATAAAGGGACTTATGACAGATATACCTCGAATAGGGGGACATATCTTATAAGAACCAGGTACCTTAGCTATAAGGAATGCATATCTTGTTGTGTTATACCTTCTCAGAATAAACAAAAAGATTTAGCATGTTATATCAGAAGTAATTAATATATGGTACCATATCTTCAGCAGTTTACCAACATGATGCTATAAATAGATCACCACTTGACTAATCATACATCCCATCACAGACTAAGGATATGGTATTATGAAGTAAGGTTTTTACGTTTGAGGGGCAGCCACACTTTGTTTTTGACAATTTCATATACTATACGAAAAAAAGAAACGCATAGGCGATTGCTGTTATTTCAGAAGTCCCATGTGGGTTATTTTGTTACGATATTCATAAATATGTTATACAATGGTGTAGATAACATGATTTGTATCCTTTTTCCAATGAAAACTGCGGCTGAAAACGCAAAGGTTGAACTTGAGAGGTTTTGTGTCAGGAAGTACGAAAAACATCGCCAAAACGCACATGAATGCCTTATGCACGTGCAACTTGCAGCACGTGCAGCATGCATACCTTGGCTATAAAAGACAGGTTGTTTTCGGAAATGTCATTTATTTTGGATGAGTTGCAGCGCCATACTTATATACCACGTCTCGACATTGCCACAAGGAACATCGCTTCGAACGTCACTTGTTTCAGCAAGACAATGCACGACCGCACACAATACGTATAACAATGGACTTCCTTGCCCCAAACAATGTCAATAATCTTCCCTGGCCCTCTCGTTCGCCGGATCTTAATCCAATAGAACAACTATGGGATGAACTTGATCGTCGTCTACGACAATGTCAACGTCAGCCCCAAACTCTCCAAGAATTGGCTGTATTTCTTCAGGAGGAGTGGAGGAGGATTCCTCAGCTGGTTATCCAACGTTTGATAAGATCCATGACAAGGCGGGTGAGAACTGATATTGGAGCACGTGGTGGACACTTCGAGATACTGACACTTCGAGAGAGTTGGGCGAAAAATGTGATTGTTTTGCCACATGTCAATGACTGTAAGCCAAAGACATTCCCTTCTCCTGTACACATGTGAAAATTCATAATGCCTGTAAGGCCCGATGGGCTTATGAAATGGCATGGTGTCGGGCGTCCGTCCGGCCGTCCGTCCGTACGTCCGTAAATTATGGAATTTCGACTTCTTCTCCAGAACCATAAGGCCTAGAAAGCTGAAACGTTGTGTACAGACCCCTTGGCTAGTGAGGATTTTAAATTGTAGCTTTAGTGGCCACGCCCTTAAAACCCATTTTAATCTTCTTCTCCAGAAGCATTAGGCCTAGAAAGCTGAAACTTTTAGACTCCTTAAATAGTGAGAATTATAAATTGTAGCTTTGGTGGCCCTGTGAGCCCTAATAAGGGCCACAGGGGCCACGCCCTAAAAACCTATTTTCATCTTCTTCTCCAGAACCATGAGGCCTAGAAAGCTGAAATTTTGTGTACAGACTCCTTGAATAGTGGGGATTATGATTAAGGCTACAGAAACGTCCTTCAAATCTATGTTCATCTTCTTCTCCTGAAGTATAAGGCCTAGAAAACTGAAACTTTTCGCATGTATACTTAAACTAATTTTTTGATTGGCGACCCTGTGGCCTTTACAAAGGGGGAATCACATTGGCCACACTCTACAGCATAATTGATGATGAAGCCTGATGAGCTACAGAGCCAATGGCTCTATTTTCTATATTTGAAATACTTAAAAAATTCTTTAAAAAATTGGCCTATGCGCTACTTTTATGGTATAGTATGTTTTGAATTTTTCACTGAAAGTTGTAAATGCTAAATGTACTATTTTGACAGTGATAAAAATATATTTACACAAACCAATCATCCATAGTCAGAGGACAAAGTATGAAGATTCACATAAAATCCACTCGCAGCCATTTTGTGTGAACACCTTTAATTCGTTTTGTGTAAGAAAAAGGAATCGCATGGCTAAATTTTATGTAATATATTTGAATTTATAGATTTAGATAGAAATAGATTTTCAAGACAGTGGGATAGCGTTGACAATGACAGCATATTGTGCAAAATGTACTGCCAAGACGATAACTCCTAGGCGCTAACGCTTGATATCTCAGAAGCCATCATGGTTAATTACTAACAGGAGTATTACAGATACTAAAAAACAAAAAACTCTCCGTTCATCTGACGGGTTTCGATCCCGGATCCTTAAGATTCAAAGTCTAAGGCGTTATCCACTGACCTACGCAGGCCGGATAATTAATGTTTGGAACCAACGACATATTCTAAATATAGCCCTCATCATTTTCAGAAGCTCTGATGATAAATACATGTTTTCGACGTAATCATTTAGTAACATCGTTAAATATAACTTGTAACGTGGTAATAAATGATCCACCTATTAGTTAACATTAGTCTTATTTCAATGTCACTAGCGTACTTACAGAAAAATTCCTTTTAATTCGTCAGGCGAGCCAAAGTAGCGAAATTAAATCGCGTGGGTTATAAAAAGTGGATTCTGCGAGTACTGAATGCGAAATAATGCTCTTATCTAGAACAAATATAGACTCTTCTTGTTTTTTTATTTACTCTGTTAACATTTATCAGCGACTTGAATAGAACTTATTATTCATCTTTTAATATGGCATTTAAAGTGAAATCATATTTCACAGTTTAATGTGCCAAATTTTTTGTATTACCCACATGGTGACGTAATGCATTTTTTGCTACAGCTTTGTTCATTGGTAATTTATTTGGATACAACAAATGTGATTGGCGTGGCTTCCCTTTGAAAATATCAAGAGTAATAGAGAGAATTTCTGCGGAGTTTGAGAGAAATCAAAACATACTGGTTGGTGCCTTTGGGTTATTTGATTTATTTTGTTTACAGCACGTGAGTCACTTCGGGAAATGGAATCACTAGCATATGAATTATTTTTCATGTAAAACATTGTACAATTATTGATGTTGTGTAGCACAGTGATATTTAGGTATAGGTCAGTATGCTTGCCTCTCACTCCGATGTTCGAATCCAAATGGACACGCCGAACATTGTTATCATGATCTCATTCTGCGTTATGTCCTGGACAAGAAACTTCATTCATATTACACTCAGTCCATCCAGAGTTAAAATATGTTTCATTAAACTACCACGTACGGACCTAAGTGGTCCTCCTCAGCGCATGTAGATGAAAGTTTGAAGCATGCTTTTTGATTAAAAGTGCGTGATATGAATATCCGCCTTATTATTATTTTCCTATCATTATTTTGTTCGCAGCTCTGGTGAAGCACTAAATGAGGAGTGCGCCGAGCCGGACCCTGAACCAGGACCTGAAGTTCCAAACCCGGACCTGTACACAGAGCTAGATGAGGTACCATCTGAACCTAAACCTGAACTGGGTGATCCTGACCACTACACAGCTCTCTCGGAGTCTCATGAAGTTCCCTCGGAGTCTCTTGAAGTTCCCTCGAAGTCTCTTCCACTTCCCTCGGAGTCTCTTACAGTTACCTCGGATTCTCTAACAGTTCCCTCGGATTCTCTTGAAGTTCCCTCAGAGTCTCTAATAGCTCCCTCGGAGTCTCTTGAAGTTCCCTCGGATTCTCTTGAAATTTCCCTCGGAGTCTCTAACAGTTCCCTCGGAGTCTCAAACAGTTCCCTCGAAGTCTCTTCCACTTCCCTCGACATCGATATATGTAATGAATATGTAGTTACAATCGAGGGTTCACAGGAGGACAGTTGCCTGTAGTTTAGCCAAACTCAGAAATTCTCTTATTTGAGTAGAAAAGTTGAAAAAAGTCAGTCTATTATCGTATACATGTTATATACGCGATTCCGAAATTATGATCATATATAATCTCTCCTGTATTTAAGCCCTTATTGGGCTGACGGCAGGTTCCCCTTGAGCTGAAACAAACTATACGAACATATCAGTCATTGAAAACACTCTTCGTATAGAGAGTTTACTTGATGTCTTGTGTTATTTCTTATTTACTGCTTGTCATAAGTCTTCTGACAACAGTTTGTATTGTGCTTTAGGTAATATTTGTTTTTGATAAGTTATCTGTGGCAGTATGTATCATTTTATAGTGCAAAGTATCTTCGTAAAAGCTTTTGACTCTGTTAAGCAGCTTTTTCCACGGAGAAAGTATTTTTAAGTTGGAGAACTTGTTTCTCATGCTTTTGTTTATGAATAAAATGTGTTTAAATCAAATCAACCGCTTTTTCATTACGTAAAACACGTTCACAGCATGAAGATGACAAAGAGACGCTTTTAATCAAAGCGATAAACTGCCATACAGTCCAAGGCGCTTCATATGATTAATGCAGTCAACAGCTACCGTATTAGACAATAATTTGACACCTGAAAATAGAGGGGAGTCGGCCTTATTCTTGAGATATATGATGCAGATTAAAAAAATCAAAAGACCAAACACGAGTATTGGTCAGCCCAGCGAGTTATCGAGTCAATGTTTACACAAAAGCAACATGCACAATCATCGAGCTCATTTCTAAATTGATTTTGTAAAATAAAAATACTATTCTTGTGCTGTTGTTTTTAATTATCGACGTTTCTTACAATGGATTATCCTGTTGAGTACTGAAAAAAAAAGAAATTATGAAGAAAGACAACGTCGCGCTATTTTGTCTCCAAGTTTTGAAAATGAATGAAGTACACAAAAAGTTTGAGAAATATTTGCACCAAGTGTAGTCATTCAAACATAACATTTAAAATCGGTAGATGTAAGTGTGATTGCTAGTTGCTTTAAAGGGGCAGTAGCACTATTTTAGGAGGAGTATAAGGTGATGTCAGGTAAATGAAAATTAATGGTTCCAATTGAAAGACAATGTATTTAAACTAATTGGATCAGTAATAATTCAAATATATAATGCAAAGTTTAGCCATGCGATTAATTTTTCTTACACAAAATGAATTAAAGGTGTTCACACAAAATGGCATCTTCCTACGCAGAGCCTAAAACGCCAGTTTCCGAACTGTCATTTTATGCCTTGCTGCAGAGCCTTTACTTTTCTGTGCTGCTATATTGCACCTACAGAATAGAGAGCAAGCACAGAAAACTCAAGGTAATGCAGCAAGGCATAAAACTGACAGTTTTGAAACTGGCGTTTTAGGTTTTGCGTAGGAAGATGACAAAATGGCCGCCAATGGATTTTTATGTGAATCATCATACTTTGTCCTCTGACTATTGATGATTGGCTTGTGTAATGAGATTTTTGACACTTTCAAAAAAATACTATAGGCATTAACGTACTATCATCAGTGAAAACATTTGAATATAACAATATCAAAAAACGTGCTACTGCCTCTTAAATCTATACCATATTCATTGAAAACAAACAGTTAAAATCGCGACAAGCGGTAAATTCATAAGTGTAACAATACGTTTACAATGTGCATAGTAGTAAACTGTAGTAAGCTGTAAGGAAAGAATACTTAATGTGATTTTGCCATGTAATGTTTACCACCATTCAGACACGATTTGCGATCAAACCGTAGATGGTATATTTACAATGATGCATTGACATAAACTGTCACATTCATTCTGTACACGGCTATTCACCAGGGAGCAAAGAAATAGCAGTTTACTGCAAACATTATTCATCTGTCTTACCGTAAGAAACTCCCAGGTTATTGTTAACTAAGAAAGTAAATCAGGATTACCGCCTTTCAATTTATCAAAACCAATTATTGAACGAGAAAAAAGCAATATATAAATCTTACTCACTGAAGCCCGCCTTACTCATTGTATACTGATATCACAATTTCGAATAAACGAATACGAGATATATACTAGTAGTCATAACTGTTTCTAATACTCGAAGTGTTTATTTGTTGTCATAAAATTACACTCGTAGAGGTGATATAAAATCACTGTATATAGCTCTTACTCACTGAAGCCCGCTTGCTAATAATATCCTCATACCTGCGTTTTCATAAATTGAATAAACGAATACAAGATATACTAGTAGTCATTATTTTTTCGATAATTCAAAGTATGTTATAGAAGTCATGAAATACGAACCATGAGGTGACATTGTTTTAAACGAAGACTGTTTGTATTGCAAAATGTTTTTTTCTTAGATATTTTGACCATGTCACAACTCAAATATTCACAAAGAACTTAATTAAGCACCGCCCATTTTGTAAAATGAAATAGGGAGTTCTTTAAATATTGTGATATATTTGATGTATTGGCCTCTCTAGATATGTCAATTGCCGTTTTATTTACTATTACATGAGACCACTGAAATTTGGCTAAATATAACTATTGTCGTCATTGGTGAGAAACCATGCATGAAACTTTGGATGTTTAAAATCAAAAATAACATTTATGATCCCTAGTTGACATTCAATTGGAGAAACCTTTTTTTATCATGCACGATAAAAGCCTAGCATGACATTGAATTTTCAGTACTTTTTTCAACCATAATTGAGAAAATTCCGAAAATTTTCAAATCTGTGAGTAAAATTGAGATTTTTTAAGTTGGACTTGTTGGTCAAACACGTCTTCTCCCTTTAGATAAGCCATTTTCTTAAAGGATCGCCAGTTTTTTCTTAGTGAAGCTTTTTTCAAATTTCATATTTGATAATTTTGTGATTTTGAAGGTTGATACTGCTCTAACGACTAACATTTGCTAAGAGGTCCTTACTAAAAATTACCAATTCAGTCAAGAGAATAATCATTACCATTTTGCAGCAAAAAATATTTACCTCATTTTTCAATTATATACTAGTGTCCAAAAAAACCGATACCATACAAATCCCAAAATAACTCAATCCACTGCATATTGATAAGACTAAAACATAGTAATATCATTTCTTCAGTAGTCAACTTACTTCTATGCAAAATTTTGAAAAATTATCTTTTTATGTTTGCGAGAAACATGCATTTAAAAAAATCATCGATCTGGAAGCTCCTTAACTAGGCGAGATAGCAGAGAGAAATTGGACACTTTCGCTTGTTTTAAAACGTTCAAGTGCAGTGACGCGTCAACGAATTTATGTCAAATAAAGTGCATTATATCAACAACATTTTTCTCTGACCTAAATTCAATAATTTATCAATTTTAAAGTGAAATGACAACAGATCTGTTCATAAAACAATTTGAAATTTCGATTTATGCACCCCATGTGCATTTGAAAAGACAAAAAAGTATCTTTTCCTGAAGAATGAAAATGTGCATACTTCTTTACAAGACATATGGCTGTTAAACACACTTAAATTCGACTCTATCAGGTAATTGAATTTTGTTTCGGACGACTTTGAAAACTTGGTATCGTTTCTTTTGGACACTAGTTTAAGTTAACTTGGATTTTCAAAAATACCAAGCCGAGGGGAAAAAGTTATCAGGAGACAGTGAATCGTAAATTGAGAGAAGTTTTATGTTCTACACTGCTAAATTATCGTTCTATCAAAAAACCTAATTGTTTTTCTGAAACTTTGTATGGTTTATTTGCAGAAGCTTTTTTCTGAAAACATTTGGTGGTGCTTAACTAAGTTCTTTGTGTATAGAATCAAACTCAATGATAGTATATCATGTACATTTCCGTAAATGTAGAAATTAGGTAGAAACTTCAATTTCAGATATATATGTTTTCAAAATGAATGAAATGTTGAAGATTGTCTACTGATAAAAATGGTTGATGTGAGATAAGATTAAAAGACTTAACACATCATGTTTTTGTTTGATGTTGCTTTTGTGAACTATCTCTTTCTCAATTCGTTGGAGGTTGTCAACTTGATTTCTCATGATTTCGAACTGAAGTAAGAAGATATTTGAATACAAAGTTGGACTCTTAAAAGGCACATCATAATGAATATGTGTATAATGTCTCTAGCTACATCCATTGGGCGGTTATATCCCTTCGTTTTTCAAAAGGTTTAACTCGTAACTACCTTCCTATACATGTAGGTGTTTGCCCTTTACACCCCTGGTGATATTATTGCCTTCTTGTTGAATGATATATACCGTGAGCTCAGTCCGCCTAGGTTGGTTATATCATAACCACCTTGGTTGGTTCAAAGATTGTAAACAAACGTTAACAATTGGACTTGTAAAATTTGGATTTTGTTCAAACAAGAAAGTTCAGATTTAAAAAAAGTGGGAATCGAACAACAGACCTCCCTTTTTTCAAGCAGCGCCTTTACCTGCTGAGCTACCGAGAAGTAATTTAAGATGATGTAAAGTTTTATTTTATAGATATTTATAGATAGATATTAATATTAATATTGCAATAAGTTTCAAAAATGAAAATATTAGTTTTGGCTTTTTAAGGGGCAAACAATTATCCTTTAAATGCTTTTGCTCTGGTGACAAAACAATACATATACAATTCAAGTAAAGCAAACAAACAATTACATTTCAAAGCCTTTCAAAGGAAAATCACTGATTATTATCAGACAAGTAAAACAATAGCTTTTTCAAACTGCAACTATGCCAAATTCTATACTTTCTGGTCACCATTTCACAACCTTTTTAACAAATGGATTAGGATGTATTTTTTGTTTTGATTGAAAAATGTGTATTTGTACATACATATGACATTACATGATTGGATGTAAACACATTGTATACAAATTGGGAAATAAAAATGGGGAAAAATTATTGCAATGAAATAGTTTATAATGTATAGAATGAAGTTTTAGTTCAGAAAACCTAAGCAGGGAGTGTCGTAAGTAGTCAAAACCGAAAAATAAATCACTTAAACGTTAATAAATTATTGGTATGTAAACCAATTTTGTCTACCGTAAACCATGATAAAATAGTTTTAATGTAAGAAATCAAGCGTTTAGTTCTAAAACCGTAATTAGGGGTATTTAAGTTCGTCTAACTATTAAATTTCATTCTTATCAAGACATATTTAACCCGCTGATAATACAAGTAAAATGTTTTAGAATTAATTATATATAAACAAATCAAGTTGAAACCTTTGCAGGAGTGTTCGACGGGAGTATCTATAAGCCGAATAATAACCCGTTTGACTCGGGTTATGGAAATAACTTTTGCTCGGACTACGCCACGGTATCGGGTTATCATTTACTACATAACATAAATCAGATGTACAATAACCATGTGACGACTGAACCCCACTCGTTACAGATCTGTAACTTCGAATGTTTCATCAAAGACCTAACGTAACGTTGAGTAACTGAGCTGTTTTTTTATACAAAATTAAAATCTCTTGACAGAGGTTTACTGCATTTTTATTGCACATTTAGTGACAGATATATAGATAATGTGAATGTTACATTTGCTTCAACTTATGGTCGTATTTCGATTTCGAGTATTTAATTCATTATGTGTCAGAAAATGTCACAAAATACATATCTTGAGATTTCCAAATTAATCTCCTTGGTCGATAACTTTTAACAAGGAACAAGTGACAATGCTGAAGGCCTTTTGAACATTACCACATGAAAATATATTTAAAACATTGAACCATTATATATTTAAGATTATTTGACAAACTGCTGTTTTGATACATGCTTACATGCTCGGTTTTGGAGGTTAGAAACAAGTATTTTTGAAACGATTAACACTATAGTTCTGTTTCATAAAGGTGATGAGTACATTAAGCATCATGACACGTTACGAGCATAGACCAATATGTAGATATATATTATTGTTTATACATCTTTACGAAACATAACTGAGAGTAGTTTTGAATCAAATAGCAAAATGACAATGACAAAGTGTTCCTTTAAATCGTCAGGTTGATGAATAAGAATCTTACATAAACTAAAGCTCAATATAAAAGACCATTTGACAAAACTAAAGTTTAAACTACGCATTTCCTTAGAGACTAACGGTACAAGCACTTTATTAATACTGTATAAATGGGGAGTCGACGGGACGATATGGATGGGAGTCAGACTGGTTGTGAGACGCTTTCAATCAACACAATCAACATGAGACCAGAGGTGAAAAGTTATTCTGTAGTCGGGTCATACCTTTATCAATTCTGTTGAATATGACACAATGCGAGTCTCGCAATATGTTTATGTTGGGCCTTTCCGTCTCGTATTGCTATTGGTATAAGAGCAGCAGAAGGGAGAGAAGCCAGTCAGTTATTGCCTTACCTGCATACAGACCGACAGCTTATTGCCTACCATTCACCTGTACACAGGTGCAGGCTATCGGTACGTTGTTTTTCTTCTTTTTTATTTTTCATAGAGGTAATAAATTAGTGACACTGAACTATATAAATACGAAAGTTTGTTAGTAATGAATTGTATACCGTTTTAGACATGTGTGGTATTTATATATAATAATAAATTAAAGAATGGAGTAAACATGTATGATGTATCTACTTTAAACTGCAAGATCTTGAAGAATTCTCTTACTACTCTATTGGAATTGGTTGTATGATAATAATAAAATTACGTAACATTTTACCCATATGTTCTAATATCAGTGAAGTTTCAAAGAAGTGACATAGTAATTTGTCAATTGTGTCTTTATACAAAACGACCCATTTCAACCACTTCCCAGGATATGGTCATCAACGTATTTACAGTTTTCTGAAGTGCATCAGCTAATAAACTTCAGGTGTAAATCTGTGGAAGTCACGTCCATTATTAACAACCCCAGATCCCTTTTCAAATACAAACATTACCTGAACTTGATATACATGTGAGTAGTGATTTTTGTTAATTAGTTTGTTATCACATTGTTTGTTTAGAATCTCGAAAATACACATATTGATTTATTTGATCGACGTCACGTCAACTAATATAAACTGATCAAAAAGCAATCTGGTATTTGGTATTGAAATCATATACTTTTACTGCAGGTACGGAATGGCGATCCTAACCATACTTGTAGCCTTGTTGGTGTTTAACGCTTTGGTGTCATCTCAAGGTATGACATCCCACTATATTGATTATCACAAGATTCAAATAAACATTTCAACTAAACATTAAATATATGACTGCATTATCAAACGTTTAACGATTCATCGAAAATGATAAAAATTGACGAGGAATAAGTCTTAGTCTTACAGTATTGAAGTAGTGAACAAATCAAATCGTTGAAGGGTGATGTTGTGAATAGGACGTTAATTCGTTTATGAACAACTTAACAAAGTAAGTATTTTGAATTACCTTTATCTTAATTACCAAGGTTAATTTGAATTACATAAATCTTCATCGAATGATCGAACATTTTATCAAAAGTTACATTCTAAACCACTGTGTGATCAATAGATATGTGAGCTGATAATAATGATTATGCTCTATCAATATATCTACATCTTTCATTGCAGATTGTACTGGCATGTACACAGCTTATATCGTGCTAGATGGGTCTGAAAGTATCAAAATGGAAAATTTTGATACGACAAAGCGGGCCATAAACGAGTTTGTTGCTGACAGTTTGGGTAGTAACCCAAGGAATAGAATCGGGGTTATTGTGTACAGTGACACAATAACTAGCAATTTCACAGCCACGTCCAACAGACAGTCGCTTACGTATTTCATCAACAGCATAAGATACCCAAACTCGGGGACTTCTACACATCGTGGTATCTCTTTAGCAACTAAACACCTTCTTGATGATCGCGTTGAAGGCACAAAAATAATGGTTGTCATCACTGATGGCTTGTCCAGTCAACCACTCAACACGGCCAGGGACGCCGCCTTTGCCAAAAGTGAAAATATAAGACTTTACGCTGTTCAATCGGTTACATATTTGGACAATTTCAGAGATGTAAGAGACCAATCTGAATCAGAGTTAAGGATGATTGCGAGCCCCGGGACAGCTTTATACACGATTGAAAGATTGAACCAACTTGCAGGAGATCTTTCAAATGTTTCACGTGCACTGTGTAGCCCTATTGGTAGGTTGATCAGATATCCTATGTAACAGAACCGTATATGTTTCCCTTGATTACATAGCAAACAATATACAACATATTTTTAAACGCTCCCTGACATGAATAAATATTTCAATTTAACATCAACGCGCTAATTAGACTTGTCGTTTTCCGGTAACATGCTATTATTGTGGATAAGCTACACGTGTAGTAGGAAAAGTGATATGTCACTGACCAAATATTATTTAACTATCATCATGAAATAGAGTAAGTAAAATTTGTTTTCGTTTCCATGTCACTACTGTTTAAAGCGTGTAAACACTTTGATACATGTATATGACTAATAGAAAACGATTATACTTACAGCAACTATAACACGTGCAATGAAATTCAGAACGGTGTTGGAAAGAAGTAGTGTCACGATGTCAACAGTCTTGAATCAAGCGGACATCACTACCGGAAGTTGGACATACCTGGGCAACAGCCTCTCGTCCAACCCCAAATACAACATAAGGACAGCAGCTGGCGTTCAGTTCTTGGACATAACTTCTGTGGGGCTGACGGACGGAGGATTCTACACCTACGGGTACTCTACAGCTACAACTGGCGCAGTATTGACAGTTATAGGTGAGGAAGTTGCTTCTTGCATCAACCAATCACACAAGAAGATGAACTGGATCAGTATCATGTTAGATATATACTGAACGTCTCATTCTGTTAAAAAATGATACAGCGTATTTGGTTTGAAGCAAGATGTATCTTAATTTAGTAGTTTAACATCATGATCTGGATTTGAACCCTAGTGCTGAAGATTTTTTAAAAATACAATAATTATTGACAATGGGTCCTTCCAAATGCGATCTGCAAAAAGTGTTTGTATTATTTGGAAAAAAGGTTGCAAGGAAAGGGACAAACATATTAATTTATCTTCAAAATAAAAAGTGATCGGTACAACTAAAGTCACAATATCCTTCTGTGTTAAATTGTGAAAAAAATAAATTGAATATTTACCGTCATTGTTTATTGACGGTAAATATTAAGTCTATCATGTTTTCTTCTTTCACAGCATTGATTGACAATCAGACTGGCAGGTTTGGAGGAACAGCATCATTTGAAACTCGTGTCTCACCAAATCAACAGGGGCAATGGTTTAAAAATGGCGTTCTACTAACTGCGAATGACAGGTTTGATATAGTTGAGACAAATGGCTATCGTCGACTGACCATCAACGACCTCACTGGATCAGACGCTGGAAGGTACACCTTCAGAGTCAATGACGTGGACACTTCAGCGGTTCTGGACGTTCGCAATTCAATTGGTGAGAACATATATTTTTTTCGTTAGCATATCTCAAATCTGAACTCTCATAACATGCTGGTTTAGAAGAATGATAAACAGGCTCTCCTTTCAAAAAGCCCTGAGGTGATGATAAGTCCTTAAATTTACCTCAGTGTAAAGTTAAATAAGGTCAACCTTAGCAAAGGTTGCATTGTGATATTTATCAAAAGCCTGAACATTTTTTTAAAATTTATTACGACAGAATATTAGTACATTGCATTAGAAATCGGCACAAATAAACAATTCATCAAATGAAATGACATTCCAATTAAATAAGTGTATCAGCAATGATACTATTCATTTGGAAGAAAGAAGAAAGCAAGAGCGGACAGTAGAACAACAGATATAGAGAGGGACGGAGGGATGAGAGAGAACTGACAGAATTGAAAGTCGAAAAGAATTTTTTAATGTTATTAACAATGATTTGGTTTTAATCAAATATTTAATTACTTTTGCAATGGGTTCATTTTTACAAAATTACTTTTGTTTTCAAAGATGTATTTTTCAGTGTTGTGATAATGTACATGTATGATTTGTGATAGCAGTTATTCAACATTTGGAGTACAATAATTATATTGACAATTTTGTATATAGCGTTTTGTATATATAAAAAGGTGGCTTTCACGAAAATTCAACTTTGCCAAGTAGGAAGCCTTTAAGGTTTAGATTTAGTTTTCGACACGTTTTGATTGATACCAGCTAATGAATTCGTTTAGCAAAATTTAAACCTTTTCACATGAAAAAAAAATGTTAAATTGTTTCATTTTCAGATTGGCAAAATGTATATAAATCATTTATCTTTTATTCCTATTTCATAGAGAAAGGATATGGTCTGTATAAATAGTTTTCTGACATTTGAACTCCTAGTTTTCAGTTCCATTTCGAAGTAAGGTTTTGAAGAGAATATTTACCACCGTTTGTACAAATAAGTATGTACACAATGTCCAATTTGGTGAAGTAATAATGTCTCTAAGAATTTTACAATTGGTATCATTTTCTGTTTTATCAACTTGCTTACCCTTTGAATTTGTAATCCATAAATTAGGTAAAAAGATCCCCAATTTAAAATATAAGATGAAACTGTCATTTAAACGAAAGTCCCTTTTCAAAACTTCGAGTCTTGTAAATTTCCAGAAGTAGTCATTAGATCATGAATATATTTAATTCCACATTGATACCATTTAATATATGTTTTAAAGTCTTCGTATTGGACGTAACTCATAAATGGGAGATTTTTTAATTCGACTATGTCCTTTATCTCGGAAGTTTCAAACAATTATAAACTATAAGAACATCCTGAATATTATCAATACAACTCTTTCAACGTTTTCAGCTCATGTCATGTCACCTTACAGACAACGCCCTCCATTGGGTAGAGTACTGGATTATACGCCCTATAACGCAATATTGTGTTTCACTTCATTAGACATCTATAAACCCTTGGACTTATTCCAAACATTTCTTTTTGAGCATTGCCCATTCACTGCACCAGGATAGAAAGGATAAAGCAAAAGTTATTCGAAAGAACCCGTCTTTTACAGCGCACATTGGCGTATAAGCTTAGATCCTGTTAGTCTTATTCATGCTATTTCACAACATGCCTATCCAACTACTGAAAACATATTGGGCGTTGGATATTTCTATGATTAGAGTTCTTATGCAGCCAGATAGATATGCTAACTTGCGAGTCTAAAACAGGTTATGACTGTGTTCACAATCACAGTATGAAATCCATTTCTTATACATGTATAAAGTCTAACAGACACTAAGCTGCACCAAGTCAGCAGTTAGCTGCCTGAGAAACGTATTCATTTTAACTTTTGTATAAACTATTTAGATTAAATGTTATAGCTAAGTTTAGATATTCATTTTTCTAACCTGTTCAAAACGTATTCGGAAAGCATCATGAATGAACTTATGAAGTGATGGTTTAATCATTGGACACAAAACCTTCTTGTTTCTTTAATGCAGCATTTTTGTGCTTAATTACTGGATACAGTCATTCAGGTTTACCATGTCAATTAATGACGGGGTTAAACTGATACCTACTGCTAGCTTTACAAAGATCAGAAATGCAAGCTTCTTATTAGTCCTACGACAAAGCCTCGGAGGCTTTGTCATTATACCAAACATTCATGATATAAAGAAGAACAAGCAGTAATGGATAATCAACTTGTTTATTGCATGAAATGCGATGTTTTGGTATACATGTAGATACTAAAATCGTTATCAAGCAAGTGAAACATGCAGTTTGATGAATGAGAATATATAGTGATATTGTTTTACGCCGCTTAGGTTATATTTCAGACATTAGTGGCGTGAGAATATATACATTAATAGATGTTTCATCAAACCTCAAGTTAAACTTGTATTACTTGATAACGGTGTTAGTATCTCCACCGAAACGTCGCATTTCATGCAATACAAAAGTTGATTATGCTCTACTTCAACTAAAAAGCTCTTAAATGTCTCTCAAAGAATAAGTAATATACCCCGAGGAATCATGAGGATATTACTGGTATAAAACATTAGTACTTGGCCTTCATAATGCCGATCTGGTTACATTTATGTGTCATTGATAATAAACTGACAGTTTTAGGACATTATAAGCAAAATATGATTAACAATAAAGCTAAAGTAAAAATACCCTTTCAATTATATTTCAAGTAAACATTCCTGACAATAAACCCGTAGAATATTCTGTACAATGTTAGTAAGGTTGATTAAAAAAACAAGGTTAATTTTAAACGATAAAATGGCGTACATGTTGGTTTCATCGATTATGAGGAACGTTTGCATGCTTGAGTATAGTGAAAGTTTTTGTTTATATAAAGATGGTGGATGGTCACTTTTTGGAGATTGGCAGCCTTCTCCAAATTGCTATGGAACGTGTGGCCCGGTCGATAGATTGTGGACAAGACAAAGGACGTGCACAAACCCCATCCCAACCCCGGGAGGAAATCCATGTTCTGGAGAGTCCGTGGAGATGGAGACACGGCCCTGTGAAAACAGCCCTGCATGTCCTGGTAAGTGTTTATATCTATAATTGTATATTCAACGGCAAAAGAAACGCAACGTGACATGGAAGGATTTCATTCTAAGATAAATTACCATTATTTCCAAAAATTGTAGTTTCTACTGTGGATGGTACCTGGGGTTTCTGGAGCCAGTGGACCCAACCAGTCTGTCCCGTGACCTGTGGAGGAGGGAATATTGTACGAGCAAGAACTAGGGAATGTAACAGTCCTGCACCCAGCAGTGGAGAATTCTGTGAAGACCCTACAAGCAACATGAAGAGGGAGAATTTCAAGTGCAACGAAGACTCATGTCCAGGTAAAGGACATATTCCTAATAGTAATAATCTGAGGACTTATGATTCAAGAATTTGTAGATTTTATATTTGAGGTCAATCTCTCCCCACAGAGGCAGCTCAGTCATACCCGAGTATGCCTCTGTTCTAATACGAGTAATACATGAGATAGAAAGGTAGAAATCTGATTAGAGGCAATCGAAGTTAGTTATGCAATCAGCGACGCCGTTTCAAAAGTGGTCATTCGCAAAACCTCGACCATTTCCGTGTGGCAAAGCTATCGTTGAAATTTAACATCCAGGGGAGATAACTCTTCCTTTTACAAAACATTGCTTTTTACCTTCTCATTGGCTTAAGTTGGTTAATATGTAAAATAAAATCTGTCATAAAACAAATAATAATTTACACAATTATATCTATCTGCTGAAGAACCCTTTCGATATCTGCTTTTAAAACATTTTACCTCTCACACTGTTAATGAAAAATCAACATAAAGGCATGATATTTTCCATGTCACTACACGACCGTTAAAAATTACCCAAGTCAAGAATTTCCAAAAGGTGTTTTCATTGGTTGCACTTAAGGGAGAAATCTTAAGTTACAACTTTTTGCCGCTAGGCAATCTGCTGGCACCCCAGGATCTTGGCGGAATAGAACAGAGGCTTGCTCACACTGAGCTGCCTCTGTAGGGAGAGAATGATTAGTGGTAGGACTGATTGACAAGGACTGATATATAGATAGGACATTCAACTGATTAGAACAGGAACCAAATAATTACAAACAGTCTTATATTGCAAAGCTCATGAAATTCAATTCTTGATTTTGAACTATTCTCGTTGTCCCTATTTAAAGACTAAACACTAAACATAAGTCGCTGTTTAAATTGTATCCTTTTATGTGATCTCAACCTTGTATTTTTAGCAAAAACAAATGAAAAAATTTCTAATCTGACTTCTGTAAAAGACAAATCCGATTGCTAACGTAACAATACATAAGCTTACAGGAACTTTGATCTGTTATAAAAGTATCTCTGCTTCGGGTTTTGAGCGAGACGTTACATTTACAGTTATTAATGGCCAATGGACACCCTTTGGAGCGTGGCGTCCTGAAGCTAGCTGTCCCTTTACATGTGGTCAGACCACGCAAGTGTGGATTAGAGAGAGGTCGTGCACAAACCCTGCCCCATCCCTGGGAGGACTGTTATGTACTGGGCAGTCACAGGAGAGGGAGATAAGATCGTGTGCAGATAATCCTGAGTGCCCGGGTAAGGGCTTGAATTATCATCTCACATTGAATGCTTATACTTACTTTCGTTTATGATATATTGTTGATGTATTTCATAATTTAGATTATTTTCTAATATATTATACCAAACCGCATGGTTCTAAATTTTCAAGATACACACAAAATATTTCATAGTTCAACATTCTTTCATTAGCTTAACTTTTCGTCAGTAACAACTGTAGTGAAATTACCCGCCCTGTTTGATGTTTGATGTTCAACAGTGAATGGTGCGTGGGGACCATGGGGAACTTGGTCAGAGAAATGTGATGAACAAACTTGTGGGACGTTTCCTGGCCTGAGGCTGAGACGGAAGGAATGCAATAGTCCCGCTCCTAACGCAGTTGGAGACTATTGTCAGGGGGAAGGCATCCGCATAGAGGCGTTCGATTGTATAAAAGCACAGTGTGCAGGTGAGACATTTAAATAAATGTTATATTATACTTCGTACAAAACCATTAAAATGACAAATGGTGATCTGGTCACTCCTCTTAAGAATCTGATTATCAAAGTTAACTCTCAAATTACAAAAAAAACAACGTTATTTTGAAAAAAATATTTTACTTCTGAAGAGATACACACGTTTAAATGATTCCTTTAATTAACCTAGAGTGTTGTTACTTGACATTTATTACCTACAATAAAGCTACTATAACAACCAACTGCAACCTTAAATATGAAGTTTTGTTATAATTGGACAAGCGGCTATATAAGGATATTTCAATTCTTTGTGTATTCGTATCATTCGGAGATATTCAGTGCGTTCATCTTTATTTGTATAACCTTGAGATTTAAAACTAAGTGTAAAAATCTATTTGCTGTCTTGATCCTGCTTGTTCATTGCAGATTGTGTCGGCGATTACACAGCTTATGTCGTGCTAGATGGATCTGAGAGTATACAGTTGGAAAATTTTGAAAAGACAAAGCAGGCTATAAATAGCTTTGTGGATGACAGCTTGAATAGGAATCCGACGAATAGGATTGGGGTTATTGTGTACAGTGACACTGTAACTAGAAACATCACAGCGACCTCCAACAGACAGGCGCTAAAGGAATCCATAAATAACATAGCATATCCTGACTCGGGGACTTCCACCCATCTTGGTATCTCTGCTGCATCAGATTACCTCGTGAATGATCCTGGTCAAGGCGCAAAAATTATGGTTCTCATCACCGATGGTCTGTCAAATATTCCACCCAACACAACTGCAGAAGCTGCAAATGCCAAAAATAGAGGAATAATAATCTACGCTATTGGAGTAATGGAATATTTTCACGAATTTGAGGGGTATAGGGCTCAATTCGATTCAGAATTAGAGAGCATAGCCAGCGCTAGTACAAACGTTTATACAACCCAAAACTTCGACCAACTGGTAGGGTTGTTGTCCGGACCGTCAGGGATATCAACGTCGCTGTCGAGCGCATCAAGAGTTCTCTGTAGCCAAATTGGTAGGCTGTTATAATAATTCTGTTTTTACTTCACCTCAAATTAAAAATATTATCGATTTCGTATATTGTTTTATTGCAACAAGTAGTCATGAAGATCAATTGATGTTAATTTTAACATTAAACCAGACGCATAAGACGTATCAATACTTGATTTTCATGTATTTGTATATTTTCAAAGGCGGTAGACAATGTATGAATTGTTGCTGACTGAATATCATATTTACCTACAGTGAGTATAACAAATCCAATGATAGACAGAACCGTGTTGGAAAGAAGTACTATCACAATGTCAGCTACATTGAACAAGATGGGCATCACTGATGGTACTTGGACGTACCAAGGCAATCCGCTCTCACCCTCTCCCAGACACAACATAAGAGTAACAGGTCGGGTACAGAACCTGGACATAACTAATGTAGGCCTGATCGACGGAGGCATCTACCGATACACCCACTCTGTCGTTTCAACGGTTGCAGTCCTCACAGTTCTAGGTAAGGTCATTTGTACTCCTGGTAACAGGGCAAACTGACTTGGGGTCGGACACGAAATTGGCAGCACTGCGGTCTGTTTGCTCTAATCATTCCAACTATAGTTATGCCATACGTTCTTTTCTGAACTGATTGCAATTTCAAAGGCAGCAATCGTTACTATTGTCAATATGACTCATATATAAATAAATATATTTAGTTTGGGAGATACATGTGGAAGTCGTCGATGTATTTACTTGGGATGTCAATGAGCTGAATTAGCAATGATTAATATCTGGTCAATAAGCATCACAGACAAACAGAGCGTGATTCAATCTCTATATTGACGTTCTTAGTAAGAGATAATCAAATCATTACAAGTTGTTGGTGTCGTGGAACGAAGTTTTGAAAAATATTATGAGTACGATAATTTCATTAAACATCATATCTGCTTCTCTACAGCTTTGATGGGTAACCAAACTGCCAATGCTGGAGAATCAACAACATTTGAGACGCGTATCTCACCGAATCAAGAAGGACAATGGTTGAAGAATGGCGTTCTGCTGGATACTCTAAATGGGAAATATGAACATTTCAAGAGTCAGGGCTATCGTCGACTGACCATCAACCACCTCACCGCATCAGACGCTGGACAGTACGCCTTCAGAGTCAATAACGTGGATACTTCAGCATTCCTTAACGTTCTTCATTCAACTGGTGAGGGATATTTTCTTGAATTCCTTCCTTTTAAAAAAAATCAAGGATTGTGATTTTAAGATATTGCTTCAGACCGTAGCATTACGCAATAGACAAACATAATCCGTATCTGCTTACTCACTAGGATTTTTCTTGAATATATCTAGATATTTTTTTAACGTTTCTAGAAAATTTCAAGTGCTTCCTATGACTCTTGTTTTATGAAGTATGGTTACACTTCGATAAACGGCCATAGCAACATTTTAGAACATATGTATGTTTACACCATCCATTGATAGTTAGTAGTTATATTTATATTCAAGTTTTTTTTGTGATAGATTTTCTTTGAATAAGTAGGAAATATATAGGTTATTAAGTTATTGCTGCATCTTAAGCCTTATGACTTTGATACAGGAAATTGAAATCTAAATGTGTGAAAAATTATGAGCTGTATATATCCTGCTTGTTCATTGCGCAGATTGTGTCGGCGAGTACACAGCTTATGTCGTGCTAAAAGGATCTGAGTGTTTTCAGTTCGAAAATTGTGAAACAACAAACCAAGCCATAAATAGCTTTGTCAGTAGCAGCTTGAATAGGAACCCGATGAGAGTCATTTCTTATTTTAAAGAAACATAATCCTCCATTTTCAAATCAAATAATTTCCTTTAAGATGCGTTAAGAAGTTACAAAACACTATACAATGAAAACAGATAATTAGTCAATAACTACAGAAACTGAATATACAGTGTATATAAAGTATATAGTTGCTTACAAATGGAAACAGAAGTGTTGAATACATGTTATATTTTATGTCTTATAGTTTATACAATAATTTGTAAAACCCCGGTAGAGACTAGTTCAATTTTATTGCTGGAAGTGCAATTGGCTAGGATACTAACATCGTTATCAAGCAAGTGATACATGTAGTTTGATGAATGAGAATATGTATTGATATTGTATGACCTCAAGTTAAACTTGTATGACTTGATAAAAGTGTTAGTATCTACACCGAAACGTCGCATTTCATAAATAAGTTGATTATGCTCTTCTTCATCTAAACAGCCCTCAAATGCCTTTCAAAGAATTAGTATACCCCGAAACATCACGAGGATTAAGTGGTATAAATCATTAGTACTTGTCCTTCATAATGCCGATCTGGTAACATTTATGTGTCATTGATAATAAACTTGTAGATTTTATATTTGATGTCATTCTCTTCCCACAGAGGCAGCTCAGTCATACCCGAGTAAGCCTCTGTTCTATTACGGCTAATACATGGGATAGAAAGGTAGAAATCTGATTGGAGGCAATCGAAGTTAGTTGTGCAATCAGCGACGCCGTTTCAAAAGTGGTCATTCGCAAAACCTCGACCATTTCCGTGTGGCAAAGCTATCGTTGAAATTTAACATCCAGGGGAGAAAACTCCTCCTTTTACAAAACATTGCTTTTTACCTTCTCATCGGCCATATTTGGTTAATATGTAAAATAAAATCTATCATAAAACAAATAATAATTTACACAATTATAACACAGTGTCTATCTGCTGAAGAACCCTTTCCATATCTGCTTTTAAAACATTTTCCCTCTCACACTGTTAATGAAAAATCAACATAAAGGCATGATATCTTCCATGTCACTACACGATCGTTAAAAATTACCCAAGTCAAGAATTTCCAAAAGGTGTTTTCATTGGCTGCAATTAAGGGAGAAATCTTAAGTTACAACTTTTTGCCGCTAGGCAATCTGCTGGCACCCCAGGATCTTGGCGGAATAGAACAGAGGCTTGCTCACACTGAGCTGCCTCTGTGGGGAGAGAATGATTAGTGGTAGGACTGATTGACAAGGACTGATATATAGATAGGATATTCAACTGATTAGAACAGGAACCAAATAATTACAAACAGTCTTATATTGCAACGCTCATGAAATTCAATTCTTGATTTTGGACTATTCTCGTTGTCCCTATTTAAAGACTGAACACTAAACATAAGTCGCTGTTTAAATTGTATCCTTTTATGTGATCTCAACCTTGTATTTTTAGCAAAAACAAAAGTAAAATAAAAAAAATAAAAAAACACAAATCCGATTGCTAACGTAACAATACATAAGCTTACAGGAACTTTGATCTGTTATAAAAGTATCTCTGCTTCGGGTTTTGAGCGAGACGTTACATTTACAGTTATTAATGGCCAATGGACACCCTTTGGAGCGTGGCGTCCTGAATCTAGCTGCCCCTTTACATGTGGTCAGACCACGCAAGTGTGGATTAGAGAGAGGTCGTGCACAAACCCCGCCCCATCCCTGGAAGGACTGTTATGTACTGGGCAGTCACAGGAGAGGGAGATAAGATCGTGTGCAGATAATCCTGAGTGTCCGGGTAAGGGCTTGAATTATCATCTCACATTGAATGCTTATACTTACTTTCGTTTATAATATTGTTGATGTATTCCATAATTTAGATTATTTTAAAATATATTACACCAAACCTCATGGTTCTAAATTTTCAAGATACACACAAAATCCGGGCCGAAATATTTCATAGCTTAAAAGTTTTTCATTAGCTTAACTTTTCGTTAGTTACAACTGTAGTGAAATTACCCGCCCTTGAGTCTTTCTATGAAACAAGAACCAAATAAATGTCTTTACTGAAACGTAAATTTGTATCTCGTTGTTATAAACATCATACTTTGCTCATTCTTGAGGACCTAAATTTAAATTACACGTTTGTACCTGCATCAAACTAGTACATATTAATGATATTACGTTTACATGCCATAGCTGTAAAGTTTTATTTAATCGCATTCCAAAGTACTTCAAATGTTTGATGTTCAACAGTGAATGGTGCGTGGGGACCATGGGGAGCTTGGGCAGAGATATGTGATGAACAAACTTGTGGGACGTTTCCTGGCAGGAGACTGAGACGGAAGGAATGCAATAGTCCCGCTCCTAACGCAGTTGGAGACTTTTGTGAGGGGGAAAGCTTCCAGATAGAGGCGTTCGATTGTATAAAAGCACAGTGTGCAGGTGAGACATTTAAATAAATGTTATATTATACTTCGTACAAAACCATTAAAATGACAAATGGGGATCTGGTCACTCGTCTTAAGAATCTGATTATCAAAGTTAACTCTCAAATTACCAAAAAAAACGTTATTTTGAGAAAACCCCGGTACAGACTAGTTAAATTTTATTGCTTGAAGCAGGGCCTTTTTTTACAAAGTGCAATTGGCTAGGACGTAGTTCATAATAGTGCATTCTGTTTCAATTTAAAATATACTAGATATCAATCCGGTATAAAATGTCTCTGATTTTCAAACAAACAAATTAATTTCCTTTTATGAAATTAGTAGTTTATTCACTTGAAGTATGTAGGCCGTAGACAGATTTAATATGATGCATGTGTCATCCCAATGATCTGTATAAGTTGCATGACCTTAACAAAAAAACGTTGCAAACTGTTTTTTGGTGAAAAGATTACAAGATGACATTAAAGCATAACATGTTGTCTTGCTTGCCAATATCTATTTGTAATTAATTCAGTTCTTAGTTTATCCCATCATTTACATATCAATATGAAATGATTATCATCTTAAAAATACTAACATTTACAAATATTACATGTTCGCTTATTCCTAAGTTCCTTATAATGTCTATTATGTTTGTATTCTTAATATGCTAGAACAACATCGTAAACGAGCCATTGCATATCTGAATTTGTCACATGATAAATAAGTTATGTATAATTCTGTTGAAGAAAATGTGCTTATACATACAATATGAATAAGTGTAGGGCTATCTTGAATAGCAGAATGCCAATCCTGTTCACAACAAAATTGAGGTCTATTGAAACTTCATTTACAAGCAATTATGAAAGATATATAAACTCTCATACATGTATTTAACGATTGTCAGTAACAAACTTGGCTGAATTCACATATCGTAATCACAAGCTAAATACACCTGTATAAGTCCGTACATTACATTTCGCACCTTATAAGGTATCAGATTACAACAAAGGTTAGCATTTCGCTAAGATAGATATTTGAGGACAAAGCTTACCTTTTAAAAAGACAGTAGCACGGTTTTTGGAAAAAAATATATAAGCATGTTTTCACTGATAATTATATGTTAATGTTGAATGTATTATTTTGATAGTGTCAAAAATCTCAAATGCACAAACCAATCAGTCAGCGGACGTATTGTGAAGATTAACAGTCCATTGGAGGGCATTTGTATGTGAACACCTTTTATTCAATTTGTGTACGGAAAGGAAATCGCATGGTCAAACTTGACATTATATATTTGATTTATTACTGCCTCATTTAGTTTCAACACATCTTCTTTCAATTGGAACAATTATAAACGTGCTTTTGTCCCTTTAAAATATGGCAAATAGACAAGTATAATGACAGTTATAGAAAGGTAAAAACAACTTCAAAATTGATGTTGAAGTTTTGAAGTGACTAAGAATACTCTTTTCTTGTAAAATATAAATTTGTTATAGTGATTGAAATGACAGTTTAACACATACCAAGCAAGGTTGGTTCCAGCGCATTTCAGATAACTTTTAGTGCAAACATGTTTAAATAAACAAATCCTGACATATTACCTCCACAATTTTTGATGGATTATTATCCAACTTTTAAATAATATGTAAATTGATTGAAGCTGGATCTTTTATGTTTCAAGTTATCAACTTTAATTAGAAATATATAATTTTCGCCTTGAAGTTGCTTTCACTATTTGTCTAGTACACAACTGCAATTTATTGTTTAACAAGTATTGTTTCGGTGTACCTCATCTCTCAAAAGAAAAAAGAAATGATTTATGATTGTCAGTTCAAGGCAGAGCTTGATAAGCTTTATTTTTTTAAACTTTTAATCTATGTAATAGATATACCCACACTTCGCGAGGTGTACCGCTCAATATACCTCCTGTTTGAATTGTGGGTCTCCGTGGCGTAGCGTAGCGGAGCCGAGCCGAGGATCCACGATTCAAACAGGAGGTATATTGAGTGATGAACAGAGGAAAGGGTGGGGATGTCTGACTTATACCCCACTCGGGTCGAGTTATATTTGACGAAAAAGAGCTATCCACCCTTCTCTATGTATATATGTCTTGATCTAACTAGATAAAAAACTATAAACAATATTCTTATAACAACGTTTGAAAAAACATACATACATTCATTACATTAAAATTTGATACATACTAGTACCTATACATAGGCTTATATAGGAAAATACAACAACCTAGACATGACACAACAAAAACTACCGCTACCTGTATCAAGCCTCAGTAGCTTAGTTGATAGAGGCGTGGCATCGCAACATTGGGCCCCTGGTTCGATTCCACTTTGATCGTTAACATTTCTCAAAAAATCTAAATTTTACAACTCCGTTGATTTGTGTGCAAAAAAGAATAGGTGTAAAGAAAAGTTATCGGTCAATATACCTACAGTAAGAACTAAGGAATCAATAGCAACGAGACTGGAAGTTGGGTATTAAATGAAGTAACCCAATGGCCTCTTACTATGAATAGTACAATGCAATTTTGAATTGATAGTTTGGTATGACGAATCTCATATCAATGGAAGATTTTGCCTTGTTGACTGCCTTTCAACCACTGGGCGTTAAATGAGTATAAATAGTGTATTGTCCTCTCCAAAAGGCGTCGCTCTACTACAGCAAATAAGATATCAATAAACCAATATTAATCTTACACCCTTTGCCTCGGAGAAAAGACCTACTCGGGCTACGAAAAAATAGGGCGTTTAAAGATATATGCTTTCTAAAAGAAGCGTCTCTAGCTTTACCTTTGAGATCTGTACTGAGGGATTAGAACCCGATTAGTTTATTGATATTGCCCTCGTTATTGGCCATCCCAACAACACACTTAACACTCTGTATTTCTATTGATTTTTCTCATTCCAAATTGCAATTCCTAATTTTAAAAAAGCCCGTTATATCCCTTCCCTAAAATACAGAGTTACAAGGTTTATATAATGCAAATACATGTATGAAAGATTATGTATTATTTACAGATATTATTGATCAAAACAGTTAATTCGTGATTACTCCCTCTCTGATAGTCCAAACTTTCTTTCTTTGAAATACTCTCGTATACAGCAATGGGTTATGGAAGGGGATGTGTGCCAAAAATGAATTCATGTACACTCGTAACTCGCAAGATGTAACATGTCGTTCTCAACCATGCAATTCTCGAAAAGACAAGTCCAAGCGTGCAAAACTAACATTTCAATCCTGTAAAACTCGACTTGCTGTTCTCAACTTTACAAAGTTGAAATTCAAGAAATGTCAAAAGACAAAACCCGATTTTCTATTTTGAATAAGAGTACTCAGTAATATTCACAATAAGCAATGCTGTAAGTTACGTTTCACATATGGAAAATGGAAAATAAAGAGTTGTAAAATCAGCTTCTTAAAACAGACTTTTGCATTTCGAGTTTTACACGATTGCAATGTACATGATTTCGCATTGACGGGGGATGTGTGCCTAAAATGATATGCTGTGCTTGATTCGTTAAAGCAAACATTTGACCGGCGCTCACTGATTCTGCAACAGGCACGAGAAAGGAACAAGTTTACTTTATGTAAGCGGCTGACCTGGCTAACCGAAACAAATACCTAAATGACAGAATAACTGGCCAATTTACATTTAAAGCATATCTTCATTCCAGATATTACTAGCTTGACCATTGTTGAATTTTATATAAAATGGACATCAAGAATTAAACACAAATATTGAACTTAAATGACAGTAAATGTAAGACTGCATTGAATATTCTTATCAACGATACATTTTAGTGATTATTCGAAATTGAAGCGATAACTATGTATAGTTGGGTGTATATATGTAAAATACCTTTGAACTTTAATGCCATACAAGTAGCAATGAATGCAATACTCTTCCTACCTCACCGATTTTGACATATATTTATTTTGTAAACCACTTTAAGTAAGAGTGAAAATATCGAAAAATGCATACATTTTCTTCATTGCGATATTATATACCAAAATAAATTTAGGATTTAGTTTCGTGAAAGTTTATTCAGTTTTAACTTACATTAACATAAATGTACTTAACCTGATTTGGTAACGTTTACAAATTACGTGGTTGTGCTTCTCACTTTCAAATATAAAAGCAAGAGCCAGTCATCTTAAAAATCTCATTTTTTATTCATTTGATATTTAACTTGATATATTAAAGTACCAGTATAGCACTCTCTCCCCACATAATGAAGTCATAAAATGTTGATACAACCTCTGTTCTAACTAGCCGAAATCCGTGCGTTCTGGCAGTTTCGCCCGGCACAAAATAATTCGCTGATTGCACAAATAATAAATATAACTTTGATTTTCTCCATCAGGCATCTCCCATTTTATCCCACAAAGTCGGCATAATAGAACAGAGGCTGTATTGATATTTCATGACTTGATCTGCCTCTGTGGGGAGAGAATGCCAAACTAGTGGCATACAAATATTACCCTCACAACAATAAACATATTTTTGGATTACTTTAATCAAAAAATAAGAAACCGAGCAGAGTTCACATAGCCCCGCTTCGAACTTTGTTCAAAGAATTTCAAACAGTAGAATTGATAAACATTGTTTAATGTTGTGTTTTGTTTTTATTATTTGCATGATTTGTTAATATTTACTTACATAGCAATTGAAATTTACCTATAGATATTCCAGACTAGGTCATTCAGTGTTCAAGGATTTCGGTATATATATATATTGTATGGACAGCCTTGATGATAATTAGTTCCCTTATGGTGACTAGCTTCAATAATGACCTAAATGTTGATATGTTTCACAGTAAGACTGTCTAGCTACTTACATGCTTCAAGTTTCCCATTTACATTTATCATTAAAGACTGAATATTTACCTGAAATGCTGATCCGAATAAGTGAAGGGTCACTGATAAAGATTCACTAGTTGAGAGTTCATAGTCATTGCTGATTCATAAGTTATGATATGCATTATAAGAGTTCACAGTCATTGCAGATTCAAATTTTAGGGTTCACTGTCATTGAAGAGTCACATTTTAGAGTTCAATGTCATTGAAGAGTCACATTTTAGAGTTCAATGTTATTGAAGAGTCACATTTTAGAGTTCAATGTTATTGAAGAGTCACATTTTAGAGTTCAATGTTATTGAAGATTTACATTTTAGAGTTCAATGTTATTGAAGATTCACATTTTAGAGTTCACAGTCATTGAAGTGTCACATTTAAGAGTTCACAGTCATTGAAGATTCACATTTAAGAGTTCATTGTTATTGAAGATTCACATTTTAGAGTTCACAGTCATTGAAGATTCACATTTAAGAGTTCACAGTCATTAAAGATTCACATTTTAGAGTTCACAGTCATTAAAGATTCACATTTAAGAGTTCACAGTCATTGAAGATTCCCATTTAAGAGTTCATTGTTATTGAAGATTCACATTTTAGAGTTCATTGTTATTGAAGAGTCACATTTTAGAGTTCACAGTCATTGAAGAGTCAAATTAAAGAGTTCACAGTCATTGAAGATTCACATTTAAAATTTCACAGTCATTGAAGATTAACACTTTACAGTTCATTGTTATTGAAGATTCACATTTAAGAGTACACAGTCATTGAGAGCATGTCATAGTCTTGGTCAGTACATGCTTATGGTTTACTCATTTACTCCATATCATCCTCAGAATCTTCCCCTTTCTCAGCTACTCTGTTTGTACATTCCACATTGCTACATGCACATAGGTCACTACATGTCATTTCCTCCTTTCTGCATCTGCATCTTCTGCTGTCACAAATGCCTTTACAATCACAGTCAATGAAAATAAGCAGAGCATCTGGGGCAGGATTCTTGGACATCATGTGTGGAACTAACTGTCCTGTTGTACTTGTTGTCCAGCCACATTGAAGGGGGTTTGGCAGGTTCAGCATTGTTTCTTCTGCATGAATCCAAATGAAGGCTTGGTAGTTTACACGTTTCAGGTGTAACATGAATGCATCCATTGTGGGTGGAAGCTTTTCACTGTTGATTTTCTTGTTGCAGAAGAGTTCATATCTAAGTGAGTTGAGATTATTCCCCTTCTTTTGACTGTATACAAGAGTGGTGAGTGACACACATGCCTTGGTAGCCTCATCAGTGATTGTAGAGGCATTGGCTCTTAGCTCCATCAACCCTTTCATCAAGTCAGGATTACTGGTTATGCATTTCATCCATTTTCCTTTTCCTATGCCACAGAAAGCACTTGTGGAGTCACATCCAGTGAGAGCATGTACAGCTGGCAATATTAATGACATATCATGTCCAATTGTATTTGCTACAGTGTGCATAGGGATGAAACGTTTTCGCTGACCAACACCAGTTTTGAAGAAAAAATCTTTGATTTTCAGCTTGACACAAATTCTTGGACATATGGCAGCAACATCTGAATCTATGCTCCAGATGAAAACTCTTTTGACATTGAGGTTTTCGATACCATGGCTCACATGCAGAAACATACGTGAATCAGCTTCCTCTTGATCAGATTCTAACTCAGGAACATTCATAATTCTTCCATTTCTTACTTCAACTGCCTTAGTAGTAGACAAGGTTTTCTTCTGGTAGAATCTCTTGACACTGTCTGATCCAGTCATTCATTATGAAGTCAGGTGTGGATGACTTATTCTTTAGGTTGGAGAGCATGTTGTTCCGTTGTTTTGGAAGAGGTGTGTTTCTGGAAGGATTGTAGATTTCTTGCATTTGAATATGACCTCTTCTTGATCTCTCATAAGCTTTGATAGAGTACTTTGCACTATAGCTATCCCCAACAACAGCAATGAACTTGAATCCATGGCTGAGAATAACAGTGAGAATTGTGTCAGAGAGTTCTCCAAATGTTTTACAGGAACTTGTATCGGTACAAACCATTCTCAGTATCATCATGAAGTCTACAACAAGTAGTGCTGTTTCATCGGAAGGGGGAATGTTGTCGATAGCAAAATCTCTTTCAATCCAGGATAAGGTCATATTTTTGGCAGTTTTACGCATTGTTCCATCCATGTTAAATAATGAGAGCGGCACAGGAGCCAATTCATGTTGTAGAACATCTTGCATGTTGATATCTCGTGATTGGGCTAAGACCGCTAGTCTGCTGAATACTTGTCTGTCAATGTTGAGCTGTTGTGAGTTCTTCTTCACCTGTGATACTGACTGTTTGTTCAAACTTGAGAAATTTTTCATACCAGATCGCTTCATGGGAGCAAATAAATCTACCTCATCTGAATTCAGCCTTTAAGTTATAAAGTTCTTCATTTCCATCACACCTTCATGCTTGACTTGGCACAAACGAGAGGCGATATCCTCGGGTACAACTGTTGATGAAGCAATGTTAATGAGTGGTTGCTTGTTGTCTGAAGACGAGCCTGTTTCAGTAGTGAAAGGATTCACCATTCTCTCTGAAACTGTACATGCAATGTTCTGTATGTCATTTTCATCCTTGGTCATCCTCGAAGGAGTGCTTTCCTTGTGCAGAGTCATGTAGCTTTCCTGGAATCCTGACAGTTGCTTCATTGCTGCTCTTACTTCCGCCTTAAGATGTGCTGTGAGGTAATACTTGTTGAGAGCTGTCTCTGTCGTGTACAGTTGGTGATGTTTTCCACAGTCTTTATTAAGGGACTGTTCAATACCCATGTCATGCCAAATACCACTGAATGGTCTGTCAGTGTGATGTAGAGACCAGTTTCCATTTGACAAAGCTTCATAGATGTGAGGTTTCCTGTCCTTCATCAGGTGTCCTTCAGCAACGTTGACTGATCCCCATCTGGCATAGTTCAAATGTCCACACATGAAATCATATTGTAACATTTCTGCAAATGATTCTAGTTCCAACGACCTGTTGTCATCTCTTTTTGCTGCGATATAGTCCAGAAGTAGTTGAGACATATCAATGTAGTTGTTCCAGAAAGTGAAGGTGTAGGAAGCGCTTTTGCCAGTTTCAATAAATACTTTCCTGATGTCCATTAGTGGTCTAGCCTTCTGTATTACATCTTGTACAGACTGCGACAGGTCCTGTGTTGTTTCCTCGTTGCCATACTCTGCATCATTCATTGCTGTGAAACACTGCTGCACTGAGGTTTGGATGGCATGTGTAGCATCTTCTGACAAGCAATGCTCCGAAGTGAGAAACCAATCACAGCATGCATCCCATCTAAGACCATTTAAAGCTTCATTCATCATTTTGTGAACTCGAACACCCCGGTTATAGGCTTTTCCTTTCATGATTTGATTGACAACTGCAGGCCCATACAGGTTGGACTCCACAAGAATATCTTCAAAGCCACTGTCCTGCATGATATGTCCAATGTCACCGATGAAATTCATTGCTCTATGAAAACCTCCCATCTCTAATTCATCATCTTGAAATTCCTTTGGAGATTTCCACTTTATCATCTGTGCTTTGCTGTAAATGGCCTCATCATATGTCACCATAGTCCATTCTTGTCCAAGAGCAAGGAACATGCGCTGAAATGCTTTCATCATTGTGAAGACTGTATTGAAATCAACTGCAGAAGCAGGAATCATGGGGTAGTATCCAATGTTAGTCTGCTGGATGTTGGTGTTGGTTGTCATTGTTGCATGATAAACAGTCCAAGATGGTTTCTTCGAATTCTTCAGTGGAGTAAATTCAGCTTGAAACATCTTGTATGGAAACCCTTTGATAAGAAATAGAGCATCATCTATAGCTCTCAAGTTTTGGTGTTCAATCAAACAATCTGTGAACCATGACATGTCAACTTTCCCAAGAAGATGTTGTGGTCCTGGCCTTTTCCCTGTCATGGGTGGACATTCAAGTAGTTTATCAGATTTGATGCCTGTTATAGTTCTTGACCTTGTGTTCTTTTGCTGGCCGACAAAGCTACCAAAGGTCCCTGAATCTATTGCGGCTGTCTGGTACAATACCATATTTACAACATCATGGTGTTTTGCATTCATAACTGACTCTGTTGCTCTGTTGAAGTTGTCACCAGCTCCACGAGTGACTTGCCCCACAACCATGTTTGATGGTACTGTGACCTCCTGGTTCAACAAGACTTCTGCCCACCTGGCATCAATTCGCTGCACTTCATCATAGCTGATTGAATGTCCATGTCTGTTGACGGGGTGTACAACTTCTTGGGACTGTGTGAGTTGGTGTAGAGACACTCCGAGTCCAACATGTTTTGGCGTTCGGCATTTCCCATTAGAAGTCATGTATATAACATCCTGACAAAGAGATAATATATGTCGGTGGAGAACTGCATCTTTTGCTTTCGCATAATCCATGTCAACTTGATCCAAAGCTGAAGCTGCCAGGAGTCTGTAAAAGAATGTATAGAGTTCATGGGGAACCATTTCTTCACAGTTTTTTCTCTAATGTCACATGGGTTAAGAGGCTGATGAGAGATACCATCACAATGCCTTGAAAGCTGTCGAAGGTAGTTTGCAGCATGGAGAAGTACTGAGCTAGGATTAAAAGTTTTATTATCATTTTGCGTTTCCTTGAGGTTTTCCAATGGTGATTCATGCGTACTGGCATATTTGTTGATGATATCTTGCACCTGTACTGTATGGCTTATGACAAGCTCGGGTCTTGTGGTGGAAGTCTGTATAAAAACAACTGAGTCACCATACTGTGCTTGAATCTTTGCCTTCAGTTTATGCTTAGAAAATGATGATGTTGTGTCCTCTGGAAGATGTCTGTTCAGATTGGTTTGGTATCTTTCTAGAATTTCGTTCATGTCGAAGGCTCTCCCTTGTGCAAGATCTGGTAGCAGTGTTTCCATTAATTGTGTAAATGCAAGTTGATGACAGGTATTGGATGATGATTTCTGCTTTTCACAAACAATGTATCGGCTGTGACATGCCTTGTGATATCTTGCCTCTAAACTCATCAATTTTGAAAAGTCTCCTACCTGACACATGAGGTCATGATCTTTTTTGGCCATAGTTCTTTGCTCCAGTGTCTTGCAAAAATCAAAAGTGGAGACATTGATAAGTATTTTGTCTTTGTTGACCGATTACTGACCACAAAACATACAAAGTGTTTTCCATTCGAAAGAATGTCTTCTTTTTCTGGAGGGGGTGGATAATTCATCACAACCAGTTCTATTAGATATGATACGAGAAATGTTTGTTGAACTTGAAAACGTTGAAAAGCAACTCTTATGCCAGAATACATCAATGTCAGGCTTCAGTGAAATGATGGCTGGTTGTTCACAACCTGAAGAGCAGATGTTATCCGATTGTAGACAGTTGTATCCCCTGCATCATATCTCTCCTTCAGTGCTCTATTAAATGAAAGTTTGCCTTCAACATAGGGACTTCTTAGATTTTCTTGTTTTTCTGTTTGACATAGAAGACAGTTTTTCAAATTCAGTGCTGGATAATCCATCCTGAGTTCAGTAGGGGAGCCTGGATTCATCTGAAATATAAATAATTGATATCTATAAAAAGTTAATGTGGATGAATAGAAATTCAATATTTTGGCTTATTATTATTACTATAAAAAGTATATATATACAAAGGTATTAAGTTTTCTAAGAAGTATATAATAATAATAATAATAATAATAATAATAATAATAATAATAATAATAATAATAATAATAATAATAATAATAATAATAATAATAAATGATCTAATAAGTATTTCAATCATTATTATCATATTATCATATCAAATTATCAATTATTATATTTAATTAAAACAATATTCAAAGGCCAATTTGAAATGATAATTAATGTGTTAATGTCAATGATATTGATGACTATTAACAAAAAGAAACATTTGGTAATGACAATTTATTGTTTAATAACAGAACTGATTTTTACCAAAAAATAACTTAATAAGATGTCATGTTATAATGATTCTCAAACTTAGTCTGTGTGACGTTCACCTCATGAATTTCTGCTAGTATAATTAGTTGTTGGGAAATAGTATATGCCTTTTTTGTTAGGAAAGTAATGGTGAGGCCCATTTAGTGTTAGATGAACATAACATTTTTAAATATTCCAATTTTACCTTTAAAACACTTTACAAATGATAAGACAAGAAAATATATTAGGTTTAATTAATAAAATTTTGGGAGAAACATTTGGCTTACAACAGAAAAAATACATTTTCAATAAATCCATCCCAAAATAGGCCCCACATGCATTCCCCTTACAATTTCTTTTTACCTTTGTAAATAAATATTTGCCTTTGGTGATTCATTGAAACCCTGGGGATCATGTCATATTTCTATAATATTCCATTGTAGCATAAGAAATATCAACATTGTCGTTTAATATTGACAGAACTAATGTTTTAGTTATCCTATTGGTTCAACCAGTAAAAAATTCAAACATTGTTTTCAAAGATATTTAGCTGAGAAGAGGAAAAAAAACTTACCTTGATTTACTTCTGATGTTGACTGGATTTTGTGACCTCATCTTTATTCATTTATATGACATCGAAACATGAATGATTGCCACATAAACATTTGTCCTTGGACTTGACAACCGCCATTTTGTAAACAAAGGTCAACAGCAAATAAAGGAGATAACTCTGTTAGGAGATGCTTCCTCACAACTAATTACATTTCTCAAATGGCATGAGGACTTCACACACAAAACTTTAGGGGGCAAAAAAAAAATTGCACCAGTTCCAAACTTGACATCCATTTTTTTCATGTACCTGAATGAAAAAAGAAACATTTTATCCACTTAGATATTTTCTAGCTTTTGGGGAGAGCATATGTAAAATTCTCAACACCTGGCTGGTGGACTATAGTTTTATCTTCGTTTTTAGCGATTATAACAAAGAAAATATAATATCTTCATTATGACATTTTTATAATCTCATTAACCAAAGATATGTATCACAAATTCTCTGTGTTCTTTAAACATATCTGTATGATAATTTACTGTAGTTCGTAGGTTAATGCCTTACCTGGAAAATCAAATATGCAATCGTACATGTATACTTTAAAATATTGTTAACAACAATAAAACAACCACTACAGTGATATACAAAACAAATTGTCTCCTCGTACAAATTATAATATATGTAATATCTAATCATCAATTGAGAATATACCACATTTAAAAATATAAAATATCCCCTTTTCCATCATCAAAAATCGTTTTTAACATATACTAACAGCAATGACAGTTTATGCTTGAATAGTAGGATGAACAGCGTTTCAATTTCAAACTTAAGCAATCTATCTACATCTACATGTAAGTCAAGTTGGGTATGTTGAATAGACAAAGGTCTAAAATACATTTTTATATGTCAAACCCAAATTAAAACGTATTCTTTACGTTTAATATTGAATGATAGAATGTATGTATGCTTTTATGTGATTGCAGAATGCTTGAATGAGTACACAGCTTACATAGTGCTAGACGGATCTAACAGTGTGGGATCCGCAAATTTTGAAACAATAAAACAATCTGTGAATAACTTTGTTGATGACAACTTGAATAGGAACCCAAACAACAGGTTTGGGGTCATCGTATACAGCGACAAGGTCACAGAAAACATCACAGCGACTTCCATAAAAGGGGCGCTACTAGCTGCGATAAACAGCATATCTTACCCAGACGGAGGTACTGCCACCCATCTTGGTATAGCTTCGGCAACAGCGCACCTGGTAGAGGATTCTTTTGAAAATACCAAAATAATGATTGTCATCACTGATGGATTGTCAGGTCAACCACCTCTTACAGCAGCAGCAGCAGAATTTGCCAAAAGAAAAGGAATAATGGTCTTTGCTGTTGGGTTCACGGCAACTGTCACTGATTTTGAAGACCATTTACAACAATTTAATGACGAATTAAGAAGCATTGCGAGCAACAATACAGAACCTTATACCATCGATAACTTCAACGGACTGTCAGCGCTTCTCGCAAATGTGTCACGTGCACTGTGTAATCATGCTGGTAGGTCATTGTATCATCATTTTGAATTGATTTTTGTGAAGACATATTGTCTTGTAATTTCCTCAAAGTGATTATAACAAGTCCAAGTTGTTTACAGTGAGCTCAGACTATAACGTTTCCTTTTGAGGTAGCTGACATTAAAAAGAAAGTTAAAGAGGTAAATGATAATGAAAATGATAGGAAATTTTTTATTCTTTTCAGTTGCAGGTAAATTCAATATCCTTGTGTTTTTAGCGACATAATTTCTTCAATTTCAGAGAAGTCTTCAATTCAACTTCAGTATGTCTCCTGAATGTGCTTTCTGGCTACTAAGGGCGCATTTAAACTAATCATAATTTCTTAATAATGACACCTCTTTGTCGAATAGGCAATCCTTATTCTGTTGTATTTTGCCCAGGTGTCTGGAGCATGTGGGGACCGTGGAGTGATACTCCTTGTCCAGTGACGTGTGGAAAAGAAGCTGTGAGACCATCAACTAGAACTCGCACTTGTCTCTCTGGATCTCCTCCCACCTCAGACTGTAGAGGACCAACTTCAGAGGAAGGTCATTTGTCTTGTGGATTGACTAGCGAGTGCCCAGGTGCGGGGTATGATTTCTCTATAGTAAAGCTGTATACTCGTACAGCAAATGACACCATGTGTGAGTTGGAATGAAACTTGCTGTCAGCAATATTCAGCTATATATGATGTTGCTATCTTAAAATCCATGGGGCATAAATTAAGCTCGTCATCTCTTATTGACAGAAATTCCAAAATGTCATTGGTGATAGATTAGAAATGTTCCTCCTTGAGTTCATTTTCTAATTGCTTGCTTAAATATTTTCACTCAAAAGAATACTTCGTAATTTTATTTGAATAGGGATGTAATCTAATCTGCACTCAGGTTACAATTTACATGAATTTAATGGCCAAATAAAGTTTGACAACAATTGCTAAGGTTGTTAAACACAGGATTGAGAGTGTAAATGATTAAACCACTTATCAACAACACGAGTTAATGACTGTTGTCAAACTGTTGGCGTGTTGGTCATGTTGTTGAGAAGTTTGATAAATTGTTTTTGACATGTAAACATGCGAGTTTGACAACTTTGAAAGATTGGCCGTCATGTGTTGTCAAACTAGTTTGTCGTTTGAAAACCGATTTAATTCCCAAAGATAATGATAACTAATTTGAAGATATTCAACATTATATAAATGTATGTGTTTACAGGTTCTTCAGGCTACACGTATGTGATTGTGGGTGTGGTGTGTGGAGCTGTGTTGCTGCTTGTCCTTGTTGTGTTTGCTGTCTTCATCTGCAAGATCAGGAGGTAAGAAACAGCAGTATTTAGAGCGGAACACAATAAAGTTAGTTAAATCAGATATAAAATATTGGTAATATGACAAGTGAAAAAACAAATCGTTCAACGAGAACATATTTTACTGAAATTTATTTGTATTGCTTTTTTTTCATTGTAAGATTTCATATATTTGATATCTTTATGTTTATATCAGCAACGGATCCACGATGGAAGGACATCAATCTGTCCCAGCCAATAAACCTCCAGTATATGACAACCCGATGTACTCAGACTTAAACGGAACATCCCCTGGCCCAGCCAATAAACCGCCAGTATATGACAACCCGATGTACCCAGACCTGAATGGACCATCCCCTGGCCCAGCCAATAAACCGCCAGTATACGACAACCCAATGTACCCAGACCTCAATGGACCATCCCCTGGCCCAGCCAATAAACCGCCAGTATACGACAACCCAATGTACCCAGACCTCAATGGACCATCCCCTGGCCCAGCCAATAAACCGCCAGTATACGACAACCCAATGTACCCAGACCTCAATGGAACATCCCCTGGACCTCCGACTCTCTCCCAGAGTGACAGAGCGAATGGACATGTAGATGTCATTGAGGATCCGCCAAACAAATTCCGACTGTAGTTGATAAAACAGTTAGGCACCACTCTTGAATGTTGGACGTGTTTGAGATAGCAGGGGTCTAAGTGTGGACAGCATCAGTGCCATCAACGTCTAACATGAAAACATCTTGATTACGACCATTTTTACATGTATTTTACGTTTCGTTTTTGTCTAGTTTGAAGGACGACTTCCTATAATACGCCTCGGCTTTTGATAGGATTTGACTTACCTTTTTATTTGTTTGGTCTTTATAAGGTTACATGAAGTATAGTGGAACAAATATATTCCATAAGTCATTTGAGGATGTCATTGGACAATAAGGAAATTTGTTGCTAAGTTTTTATAGTCCACTATCTCTCTTGACTTAGTTCCCAATCGTGATCTTAGCCATGAAATGATTGTCATTTGTTGAATAACTTTAATTGTTTATACTAACATATTGTTAATTGGCAGGATTGTTTACAGTAGTGATTTTGATAGTGACATTTTACCAATTTTGTACATGACCATTCTCTCTAGACCAGTTTTTAAATCTGAAACAACTTGTGTATCAGTCATTTATTAATTGAACATCGTTGTTTTTTTTACGAAAGTATCTTTAACATATCAAAACTGTATCGAAACTATATTATATACATTGTATATCATTTATTACATGTAAGCTGTAAGATAGATACTGAACTTCATTCAGACCAAGTGATTGAAAGATATAGAGTAAAACTTTTGAATTTACATACTGGTATTGTGTGTCAAATTGCAAGAACCTCCTGTACACATTTTGTACAGCACTTGATTCCAAACTTTGACGACTTCCTATTAGATAACATCACAGTATGTACTAGAAGCTCTTGAGGCACACAACATTTTGTTCTTCCAGAATGTACACACAATGGAACTAAACAAAGCTGATAATGTTTGTTCTTTCATTAGTTGCCTTAAACTTATATATTGTTTATGCTGTTATCATGTATTTTTGCCTTACACTTACCTATTACTCTAATAACATAATCGTTTTTTACAAGTATACTTTTGCAATTCATGAGAGCATTGAGAATAAAGTAAGCCGTGTTTCTAAAAAAGGTGTTTCGTTTAATTTCAAAACACTGCATTTAAAGGGGCAGTAGCACGTTTTTGAATTTGACAATTGTTAGTGAAAGCTTAATATATTATTATAATGGTATCAAAATCTCATTATACAAACCAATCATCCATAATCAGAAAACCAGTTATGAAGAATCATATAAAGTACATTGGCGGCAATTGTTGTGTGAACACCTTTGATTCATTTTGTGTAAGACAATAATCGCATGGCTCAACTGTACATTATATATTTCATATATAATCATGCTACCCAATGTTGAAATACATTGTTTTTGAATTGGAGCCATTTACTTTATTTTTCCTGACATCACTTACGATCCCCCTAAAACGTGATAATGTCCTTTTAAGGAAGAATCATGATGATGATATCTCAGTCTGATTTAAATCATCTGCGCCACCAGGAATAAGATACAAAACGTTTTAAACTCTTCAGCTGGACTTTCTCTTCCTCTGAGGATTAATTGGTTTTTTTTGACGAAGTCGGAGCGCCGTCGATTTCCCGTTCGATACCACATTCAATTCTCCAACCTTTATCAAATTCAACTTTATTATACCCGAACTGATTGTATTAGAACGAAGCGACATGAGTGATAAGTTTTCTCATGTTCTCGTTAATATGGAGCACATTGGTGTAGTGATTAGCATGCTATCTTACGTCAGAAACCCAGTTTCGAATCACGGTGGAGATACATAAAATTGTGGCCTTGACCTTGTAGTATGTTGTTCCTGGGCAAGGTACTTCATCCACACTGAACACAGTCCACAAAGGTGTACAAAGGGGTACCTGAACACAGGAATGTTCAGATGGCCCCGTAAAGCGCGGAATAACAGCATTGGAAGATTCATTCCTTCAGAGAAATGATAGAATATTTGCACCTTAGCATGCAAAGCACAGTATATAGGAGAAAAGTAAAAGTCCATGCTATGCATGCTGAAGCTCATTTCAAATGGACTATTTACTTTTTATTGTTTATATTAAAAACTTGACATGAAGTAATTCCAACAAAGTTCTCATGAACAACAATGTATTCTTCATAATCTATTCAGATAACATTGCAGACAATAACAAAATACGTTTTTGTCAATCAATACTCTAAGAAATATAATTATTATCATGCAATTTCCGATCGGTTATATTTATGCATAAGCTGAGTGTGCAACTGGAAAAGTTTTACCAGCAGATATGCTCGATTGTTCATGTGTTAGGGCAATGTATTAGAAAAAATGATATCATTATGTATCATTGACGTTATCATTCGTTATCACAAATAAAGCAAATAAAAGAAGCGTCCTTGTGGGGTAAATTATGGACTAGATTAAACGGTTTGCATTGACTAAAACGTGCCTTTCTGAATATGAAAATGTTCTTTATTGGGTCATGTTCAATTATCCTTTTCCTGTCGTACTATGAGTGTTGCTATGGATGTCTGAAAACAAGTTTCTTTTTTCAGTTATTCAGTTAACTATTGTCCTAAAAATATATACCACCACTTTGACAAAATTCACAAAATGATCAATTTATTTCATCACGGCGTTTAATTCTGTATAAATCGAAAGTCAACACATAACATAAAAGATTCACATAAATTAAAACAGAAGGTTCTTTAAAATGAAGGTTACAAAGTGTTTAGTCATTTGAAGATGCTTAAATAGTGAGTTTGTCTTCCCTAGAATGTGTATAATAACTGTGTCTTATAACGTCACGTGAAATATGATTTCTTGCACAAATCTTTCACTGCTGAAGTTGTTGTCGGTTGGCCCCAAACTGCCTATTAAGGTGATACCACAACTGTTCAATCGGGTTCATGTTTGTTGAACATTCCGGCGACGGCAATACGTGCACAATCATGTAATTTTTGCAGTTTTGCTGGTTCAGCAGTTCTACCATTGGGCTCGAAGCGAGGGATATAACATTGTTTAGTTCTTCATATACACAGTCTTGAGCAAACATTCAGCAGGACTTATGTATACATGTCGACGGCATGACGGTAAACAGATTATGCTATCTCTCTCCCTTTTATCTCCCTCTTGCTCTCCTTCTCACTATGTATTTCAACAATAAAATTCAAAGCAACATGATCCATTTTTTTCAGTTTAATCAGCAGAAACTATAACATTCAATTATAATACACAAAGTCGCGGTGCAGTTTCTATTCAGCTTTCACATTGCCGTATTCCCAGAGGAAACAAACATGTAATTTCAAGTTTCAAACGATTTTGTGATGCATAGAGAATGCATGTGACAAACTTCATGACCTAAGGCAAACACATCTCTATCTTTAAAACTAACATGTAACTTATCAACATCATATAATTACTCATGTAAGATATATATTTGAGATACATAATATTACTAATGTAATTATGTTATATTTTAATAATTGAATTAGGAAATTATAAGAAATTTGAAACTAAACCCCTTCTTTGTTTATTGTTGATAGAAAGGCACCCCGTAGTCACAATAAGTCTTCATATAATAGGATATAAATATTTAGTAGTGACACTGTGTTTCCTGAATGATCGAGATGGATCAAGTGTTTACCAGAAAACAGCTAACGATTACCATCAAAAATACACATTATTCAAAGTAACCATATACCATACCCAATAACTTTTCTTTATATGGATAGACAAAGTGTAAAGAAAGTAAGAATGTGTAAATATTTGATACCAACTTTGTTTAAATAATATATCACTCACGGGAGATACCAACTCGATATCCAAAGCTACAAATAGGTTTCTTCAATAATTAATTGTTTCACTATCCATTTATCTCGGAAAAAGGGTTGAGAAACAGACATGAAGATCCTGTTGATGTTATGTCATGCTTGGATATCGGAGGTGCTATAAACTGTTTCTTAAACTGTTGCCTCAAAATCAAAATTTGTTTGGCTTTTGATTTACTGGGGTTAATTTGGTTTCATTAAAACGGAACTACACATTTTTATCTTGATTAACTATTAACTTCAGAGTAACTCCAGAAGTGAACGTACATACACAGTGACCTGTATCAATAAATGATATCAGAAATAGTTTTATTTGAAAACTCATGTTGATTGTTTACAATTTTTATCATTTTTAAATCTTTAAAATGAATACATCTAGATAACAAGTTTGTCAGCCTGATTTAAATTGACCTTGTTCCCGGAAAATAAAGTTTTAAGATTTTGACGTATCGGGGAATCGAACGTGTTTTATCCTTAGAGTCAATATTTTTACTATTTTATTAATCGGAGCACTGTCAATCATACTCAATATGACATATTTGTTAATGCCACCAAAACTTTAGAGTAATGATACCAAACGATCGGACCCATTTGAAAAAAAACTTGACAATCCACTTGTAATGAAGCAAAAGATTGAATAATTATCATAATAATGATGTTTGTTGTACTGTTTATGGTATGCATATGATATCGTCAACTGAAAAGTATGAATTCCTAAAAAGCGTTTAGCCAGATTCGAATATACTACTGCACAACTAAAATTCACCTTTTCATTTGTGTTACTTGTGTTGTTTATCGTCGGGCCCATATTTCATCATTGTCGTTTTATGTTACTTTTCACTTGATTGGTTTTATGATCCGATATTGATTATCGATTTTAAGGATATATCAGAATCTTTGAACTTCATTTCTTTAGAGATTTCTTCAATAGAACTCGGCATATTGGATGCTAGAAGTTGAAGGATTAAATATGCATAAGTTCTGATCGATGCGATTGTAACCGGTTTTCGTTATGAAACCTGTTGTTATTGTACACTAACAATGTATCAGCAGTAATCCGAGTCAATTGAGTCGCTGTGGTTGGAATATTGATTCTTCTGGAACCTAAAGCAATAACACAGTGCCACAAACTGCAAGGTAATTACATAAACTCAGGTATTGTTGTCGGCCATTTCAAATGCCTAGGTGAGTGTTTTTGTCAATAAAGCACATTCGACAGGATTTTCCATTATGCCGTAGGTTCACTTTCTTTCTCCAAGTTACCCTGCCCTTGATGTCCCGGATGATTCCAGTTTTCTGAGGCTGGGTGCATGGGAATGGCTGCAGAGAAAATTATTCCTGTAAGTAAGATATGTGAATTGGTGTTACATTGATTTACTTCCTTTTCTTTTATGTCTGTTCTCTTTTGACAGTAGCTAGATATTCATCAAATATTTCAACAATTTATGGTAGGTTTTGTACTTTAAATTTCTTTACGATAGTACCGGATGTGTGTTCTACATCTGTTATAAAATGAGATTCCTCAAATGTCAATTCTTGTTTTATAGGTTTTCATTTCACTCATTATCAGAACATGAATACACTGTAATTTTAAAATACCCTTTGACACAAATACTTCAATTTGCACTTTGTGACTATGCTTTATTACGTAGTATAGATATCACTCTAAGGAGTTGAGCAGGAGCAGCCATTGGCGTCGAAGCTGCTTAATGTCAGTGTTTCTTGCGATGAATGAGATAAAGAATTAGAAATAATTGTGGAGAACTATAGATATGTACTTTCAATGACGCCGCAATCAACCTTTGCCAACCACGACTGTAAGGGAAAGATCCAAAGGGGAACTGTTGATTACATTCGAAACTTTAATTACTAATAGATTAGATTATTGCAACATAAATAACTTGCTACAAGGGCTGTGGTAGTATCATTTACGACCTACACATTTCTGTTACACGTGTCGAGGGAGAACCCACGCATCAATAGACAACAAAGATTATTCCACGACAACTAATTTGAATCTTGCTGCTGCTGTTAACATTCTTTCACCAGTCTTTTCAAGCAATACTGAGGTTGTAGATAGATAATGTAATCAAGACAACATTCATTAAGTACATTGATACAGAGTTCATTTGCAAAATTTGTTCGGTGTTTCAAAATTTATGTCAGGATACACAGCCATTGTTTGAAACAGCAACAGCATGTATTCAGCTATCATGAAAAATATAAATATATGTCCGAATGCCTTGCAAATACTTTAAAATGCTCCTCTTACATTATTTAGCTTTTTCCCATTTTCATAGGTAATATAATGCTATTTCCACTGCTATTGCTGCTTCGTTTATGAAGACAATTTGTGTTACAGTTATCACAACTATCGTTCCATGGCAATAAGAGAAGTAACATGCATTGTGTTCTGCGCTCTATCTTTACACGTACGAGTTGTGGACGGACAAGGTAGGTATGCTTCCTCTTGGATACATTATGGCAAAATTATAGACAATTGCACTTACAATGCTGTTGTTGAAAACTACTGTTTTTCACAATTCTAAAAATGTGTTTTAGGAGTATGCAGCGAATGGAATGACGAATGAATGGGTCAATCATATGATGTCCTCGAGTACTAGTTTTTGAATCTCAATTGCTAAGTCTTAGAATTTTAGAACAGTGTAGTCAAAGATCAAAGAACCGCCAATCTTTTAGTCTGCTTATCAGAATTCAGTACGGTCTTCTATTATGGTTTTGGCTACTCTATTTCTTAACAAATATGACAGTTGGTGGACAGTTCGGCTTGTGGGCCCCATGGACAGAACGTACTGAGTGTCCAGTCACGTGTGGAGGAGGGACTCAGACACTGACCCGCACCCGGGAGTGTGACAGCCCCGCCCCCGCCCCTGGGGGTAGCGACTGCGCGGGGGTCAGCATTGAGTTTGAGACCAGGAACTGCTCTACTAATCCTTGTCCTCGTGGGTAGCATTTCCATACACTGTTCTCGCAAAAAAAAAATCACAATTTTTTCCTATGTCTTGTTACTGTAAGCTGTTCTTTCTAATTGATTTCTCACATTGTTGTTGTCGTCATGAGTGGTCTTTTCGTAACACTGTTTTTTATTATATCTAGTGGGTCTTGCGATCTTGTTACTACTTTTCCAGAAAGTTTTTCCCAGTCACTGGTCTTTTTAAAGTTTTTCAGTTTCTGTTTTTCTTCATTTATCATATGAAGTGGTCTCTGTAAAGACTGTTTTCCTGAACTTTATTACATTTAACTTTTAATGACTATGTGACAAAATGAATTATAAACATCTGATACCCCCATAGCCGGGATAATCAAAGAGCAGTGGATTCTTGAAAAATACCCCACTGTTAGCACAACAGAGTGACGTCATTAACATGGATCAATCTCTGAGAACATATTACAACAAACCATTTACTGTATCATTCTTATAAGAATCAACATCATCAGAGCAGTAAATTGATAGCGGGTAAGACATAAGGACGCTGAGACGGAGAATACTTATTTTCAATGTTTGATTTCCAGTCGATGGTGAGTGGTCCAGCTGGAGTGGGTGGACAGACGGACAATGTCCAGTATCGTGTGGGGGAGGGGCAGCAGAGAGGGTCAGATCCCGACTGTGTGACAACCCAGAGCCTCTGAATGGAGGGGAGGCATGTCCAGGACCCAACAGTGAGTCAGTACCCTTCACTTGTGGACCTGATGAGTGTCCTGGTATGTATAGCTAGTTACAGTTTGTTCATTATAACACATACATTTTTATTTAGCGTTAACGTTTAAGTTGTGACTACATTAGATATCGTTTTTTGTATTAAGTTTTGTATAGGACAGCCAGTGGTCAAGTGTTGCTTTTCAATTCAATTTCAACTCATACTCTAGTTTGAAGCTAAATCAATCGCAAGACAGTTGAATACTTTAAAATACCAAAAAGTTATGAAATAAGAAATACGTCTGACTATTGATAAATTGTTGATTTTTCTGATGAATTATGTCATTGAAAACATTGCCAGCTATGTTCTTGTCATAAATCTGTTGCTTATCGTGACCAGATGGCAGTTTCCTAATAACATTACAAAGTCGAGGTTTACATATCACTGTGTATAACCGTACACCGCAACTAGCGAGGTGTACGGCGGAGAAATGTTGCTAGCGAGGAGCGTGATCGCAAACAGGATCGCTTAAAAAGCAATCATCGCCGTTTCATCAACTTTTTCTATGTTATTATCATGTCAATAGCTTTCCGAGACATAACTATTTAATTTCATATCCTGTTCATAGTCATAGATAGCAAATATGTTACTAACAACAGCATTACTCGCAACTGTCATTGTTACTGTCCCTTGGATACAGAATGACAAGCACATACATTTTACTAAGTATGTGTGCTAAAATTACCACATGATGTTGATTATTTGAAAGAAATGAAGTAAAATATTACCTAACTTTCGATTTCGGCTCCTCGCTAGCAACATTTCTCCGCCGTACACCTCGCTAGTTCCGGTGTACGGTTATACACAGTGCATATCATAACAATCATGCCATGATGATAAGCGAATAGCATTACAATCATCATTTATTTAAGTTTATCATGTCAGTTGAGGGTAGATGGAGTTCTTGGGGCGAGTGGGCGGTGCCTGACTGTCCCGTGTCATGTGGAGGGGATGTTGTACAGAGAGTTCGAACCCGCTCCTGTGATGATCCCGCCCCTCAACATGGTGGCGCCATCTGTGAAGGGGCAGATAATGTTACCGAGGAAGTGTCCTGTGGAGTTAGCCCTTGTCCTAGTAAGAACTCTGCAGGTGTATATGTTATCACAACTGACAATCAAAACATTATGGATTTACAAAAAGGAAAAACAAATATGTCTGAATAAGCCCATCTTTGACGGACTATTAACAACACTATTGACGGTTTATTATGAGTGGTGTTTTGGGTAGAATGTATTTTGCTTGACGACATTACCCTTTATGAATGCTCTTTGTAATAATATGATTGTTATTAAACGGAAAGATGCAAGGTGTTGATCAAAGGTTATCTTGTGTTTGGGATGCGAAATGGACATTGAATGAACATTTTAGAAATCTATAAATTGTGAAATTGGATATTATGAGACCTTTGAATTTCAATTGTAGTCGACGGATCCTGGTCTGTATGGGCGAGCTGGAGTATACCGTTGTGTTCAGTGACCTGTGGGGGAGGATCAGCTACACTGGTGAGACTACGTCTCTGTGACAACCCGGTACCTCAGTATGGTGGAACTCTTTGTCCTGGAAACAACAATGAGACGGAAAGTGTTCAGTGCGGAATTGAGCCGTGTCCTGGTGAGCTTCTTAATGTATATGCATTCGAGTAAATTGTATGTTAATCTTCTTTAGTCTGACATATGTTTTTGAGTGTTTGAAAGATTGTCTCCAAGACCTTGATGTTATTCAGATGAAACTTTTAATCGCACCCCGTTAATAAATGTAACAGTGAATGATGATTGACAATCAAGACACTGTTAAGACCAACTAAAAACAAACTTTTACTGTAATGGATCTCTGAAATTCAGTACAAAAGTGATCGCCTCACAGCCACCAAATTGAGATGGTGTGATTTTGTACATTAATTAACTGTAACGATCTTTGATTCAATGTTCCACAGTTGATGGTGCTTGGTCTGTGTGGGAGGGGTGGCTTATTCCTATCTGTCCTGTTACTTGTGGTGGTGCTGTAGTCCAGCAGAGTCGAACCCGGACCTGCACCCACCCAGCTCCCGTATATGGAGGCCTAGCATGTCCTGGTGTGAACATCAGCACTGGGCCAGCACGGTGTGGAACCAGACCCTGTCCTGGTAGGAACAAAGTCGGAACAAACATTATGATAGGAAATCCACCATAATGAATTAAGGGAAATGAACTACATCTCTAATTCAATTGTTGGGTAACCGATACGTGGTGAAAAGTATATCTTAAAGACCTATTGGATATTTTATTTCCTATCATAGCATAAAGCATATACCTCATTCAAAATGAAGTTGAATCATTGTCATATATTCATTGCAGTTTTCGACTGGACTCCCGTTGTTGTTGGTGTAGCTGTTGGAGCCGTGGTTCTGTTGTTTCTTGTCGATCTGGCCATTTACTGTTGGAGGAGGAACAGGTTTATTCATTGCTATTTAAACATTGCCTCGAGTTTGTTGTCCAAAGAATGTAAAACACATAAATTAATAAATAAGGTAAAACAATGAAACAAGGAATACATAAAATATGTCACGTAAGAATATGGACGATAGACATCTTTAAAATTCATCATCATAAGCTTTGTTTCAGCATCCTGAAGCATAATCAGAAAGCCAGGCTGACCTCTTCTGATCATACAGGGGAAGAACTTGGATCTGCTAGGACTGGTGTTGTCAACCAGGTGTTTACAGAGCTAAGAGGTGAAGATCTTGATTCTCACCACGTGGAGGGTTCCAAGGACAGAGCACATCAGATTGATGAGAGATCTAGAATAACGATGGACAGTACATCACAAGGACACGTCAACAGTGGCTTCATTGATGTCATAGAACACAGAGAATTGTACATCAAACTGTGAACTTATAAAATAATCAAATATGTGAAGTGAAGAACCTAGAAGATTCAGTTTGACAAATAGGCTCTCTTGTAATACACTGGTATTCAAGTTTAAATTAAAATTGCACTTGATTTTGGTATTCAAATTGGTACCAATTGATAGAATAATGTAGGTATCTTGTGTTAAGACTGTTTTTAAGACAAATGTATATGTATTCAACAATTTACTAGTTTATTTAATTTCATATTTCACACTAACGTTTATTTAGTAATAAGATTTAATCCCATTGGATAGTCCCCCTGTTATTTATATGATGACAGGTTATTGTCTATTGTCGTTCTATTGGCATTGTTTATAAAAAATACAAATTTGATTTGTTACAAATAGGTTTTAATACTTGATGTGAATGTATCCTCATGGTGTGGATCTTCCCAATTTTGACCCTCTAACTTTGCGATATTTTCCTATAAATAAACATTTGATTAGTTAAAGGTCAGTTGGTTAGAGGTCATTGTTTTAATTTAAGGCAATGGTAAATCGAAGCTAGGCTAGTAGCTAGGGACATACATTAGGTCTTTCATACACACATTTTAGATTTCATGTTTGTCAAATTCAAAACTAAGGGCTGCAAAAAAATGAATAGTGAATGTTAAAACGCTTTAATTCTGTTTAAGCATGATCGATGACGAAATTTCGAGTTAACGACTGCAATCACAAGAAAGTTGTACAGAATCGTTAAAAACATTTCCATTGTATTAAGCACAAATATAAAATGTTAAATTCTAGCGAATTAAATATTTCTAAATTCCCCTTTATTTTCTGAGAAATTTTACCAGTTAAGGAGGACCTGACATGTTACCACTAATTTAGTTTTAACCGTGCAAATTCTAATGAAGTAAAAATCAAATAACTCAATACAGTGTTACATTCTTTTGTTAGAATCAATTTGAGAATATTCTTTTCCTTTTTCAATTTAATTTGAAAAGACTTGATTTAAGGTAATCGCTTCAAATCTTATTAAGAAGTTGGTATCGCATCAAATCTTATCGTTTAACAGACATCTTTCCTACATTTTATAAGAGCTTCTACTATTAATTTATCAGGAGCTATTTGTATCAGAAATTGGTCAAGGCTTCTTTATGTTGAGTAAAACAGATATCATTCACCACACTCTCAAGTTGGAAGAACACAAGGACCAGTTACATCTTTAATCATGTTCATCTATTCTTGTATTGCGGAGTTTGATATATGTTGGTTAGTCAAGTGAGTGTCAACTATTAGTTAACATATAATTTACACCAGAGCGGTAGTATACTTTGGAGAGTGTCCGCCAATCATCTTGCGTACAGGGTTTCTATTCATGGTATTTTCATTAGCAGCCCCGTCTAAGGACGGGGCTGCTATCAGTTTTTGTAAAGTTTCCACCGCCGCCGCCGCACTGGTATTACTAGCTATAACTTTCTTCCACTAAGCTTCCCAGAACTTTTATTCATAAATTACAACTCATATCTCGGGGGAACGATTTTGACACGTTCACTTTCTAGGTCAAAGGTCAAGGTCACGAGCTATGTAATCACTCTAAGAATTCCTTGTAAACGCGATAACTTGAAAAGTTTTTGTGTTATGAAGCTCTAACTTGGTATATATCATCCTTGGAAAAGTAGAAAATGTTGAAAGGGTTTTGGCTATAATCCATCAAAGGTCAAGGTCACAGCAAGGTCATGACTTTAGCATGGTTTAGCGAAAATGCGAACATTATTGTTAAACTCAATAACAAGTGTTCAATGATTGTGTGACCATGAGATATGAGTTATTGCAATGTGCACTACATTTGGGTGTAACTTTATCCCATTTAGCTTTTCAGAACCCATGAAAAGTTTGTGTGCTATGAAGTTTAGATTTTGTATATATTATCTCTTGAGAAGTACAACATTTTCCAAAAAATGTGGGTAGAAACTGTCGAAGGTCAAGGTCACAGCAAGGTCAACATATATTGAGAAAATTGATTATTTTATCTTGTAACACTTTAATTCATAACATTAATGTTATATTCAATGAAATGTTTTCATGATAGTGTGACCTTGAGTGTCAAAGGTCAAGGTCACGATAAAATGCCAAATTTGCTGAGGCCTGTAAAAGGCGGAACAGGTTAAGGCGAAACCCAAAGTTTCGAGGCTGCTCTGCTTTTGCGGTGTCCCGCAAACGCTAATCTAGTTTGAAAAGATGTTATAATAATCTTTAGATGAGAGTAATTGCCTTGCTTGACATTCAGTATAACATAGTACAACGTTTGAACGAACTGATGCTACACTGCAGGACGCCAGCGCGGATGCCAAGGGCACACACAGTGATTGCAATGTATCACAAATAATAAAGTGTTGTCATGCATAAGACCCTAGAATAAGTGGGAAATAATATTGTTTAAGGTCGCAGAGTTTGTTACTTTTAAAGGTTTGAGTCTGAAGTGGTAAAACTCATTACATGAAATCGTATAACTAAACCGCTGGATATACAGCTAAAGTCTTACACAATGAAGTTCGAAACTAACCCAGTGAAAATGTTTACACAATGTTCAAATCAATCTTACGAAAATATGGTAACCTGTTGTACTTTCAAATTCTGTCATTAAATGCCTTGTATCATTATTGATAACTTCAGTCTCACGGAAACCGAAAAAAATCTGTAAGTCTATTATTTGGACATTTGTAATAGGAGTATTTCAAGGTGCTTTAATTTGCATGGTGATAACATTTGTACAACAAAACATGGTAAGATCCTACTTTTTACACACTTCCAACTGAACATACCATGACATTAGTTTACACACATACATTTCTATCCTTACGAATTATCTGGTGTAACACATTCAGGGTAAGATAAGAGGTTCAGCAAATAAATACTTCTCAAACTGATCATACATCCCAACTGTCCCGACTGTTTTCAGTCAAACTATTTCGAACTCCATACACTGTGGTCTAGTGATGTCGTGGAAATTTAAGAGGGTGCGATTTGGAGCGTAGCGGGAGCCTGCAATGAGAATCAGATTTATTATCTTATAGCACTCCCATTGGTTAATATGAATCACGAGGTGAGCACGCGGAACGAAGCCTACAAAACATTTTCGCCGCTATCACTGAAAGCGCATCATTTGATTGGCTGGCTTTATTTAGCGATACGGCAGAACACTACAGGAGGATATCAGGGAATAGTTTGTAGCCCAACGTGGAGACATATACGCTTATGTAGCAGGATGCAGGTCATTTATAAGTTATAGATATACCAACACTTCCCGAGGTCTAACGCTCATTAACCTCCTGTTTGAATCCTGGGTCTCCGAGGCTTAGCGTAGTGGAGCCGAGGAACCACGATTCAAACAGGAGGTTATTGGCCGATACACCGAAGGAAGTGTGGGTATATCTGACTTATGTATACTCCACTCAGGTAGAGTCATATATACTAGTACTTATATACATAGCCTTATATATATGGAAAATATGTATACATAAAACAACCTCTGCTTGTATCAATGCTCAGTAGCTCAATCGATAGAGTCGCTGCTCAATAACATAAAAGTCCCTCGTTCGATTCCCAATATCTTTCATTATAATTTTTATTAAATTAGTACAATTATTTGTCGACGTTGAAGATCTCTTCTCCTGACTACGTGCATATTAACAATAAATAGTAAGTGTATTAGAGAACTAGAGGTGTATCAGTGGATTACCTACAGTTACAACATAGAAAGGAAAGGAATATGAGAATACAAGTGACGTTATGCTACCCACATAATAAGCAGCGGTAATTCTATCTAATTATTGAATGCCCATATGCGTTCAACTGACATTTGGGCAAAATCTAATCCAGTTGCGTTCCTGTAAAGGTTACAGTATCAGTAACTAATGGTATTATTTTTTGTTTCTATAAGTTGGTCAGCATAGATTTAAATAGAGGTTATCATGTAAGTGTGATTTGGGATCGTAAATATCCTGCATTGGGAATACAAATTGTACTTTGCGAGCCTTGGCGAGCTAAATACATAGTGTTTCTCCTAATGCAGGATATTTACGATCCCAAAACGCACAAGCATGATACATTCTATGTCATACAATGTCATTTTAAATTTGTATTCGAAATTAATGCTTGATAATACTATTTTAATAGTTGACATTGTTTAAAAAGATGCCAGCATTGATATATGCAAAGGAACGGTGTAATGACTGCGACAGTGAATTGACAACTATAATTCCTCCTTATGAATGCCTTTTAATGCCGTTTCAGTTATTCAGTTATTCAGTCTCAACTCAAAATTTAAAAATTTAAAAACAAAACTATAAAAAAGGGTAATTTTCAAATTAAAAACATTTCAACGTGTCTTTGACGGATTCGAACACAAGTTCTAACACCTTACGGGTAGGGGCAAGAGTTGCTTCCCTTCGGGTAACTTGCAATGGCAGCTTGCGGTGAAACAACGAACATTAACTGAGAGCTGAACTAGAAGATAGGCTGTGCAGTTTTTATTTGATCGTTTAATCTTGGTTTTACAAGTTGTTCGGATATGACAAGCGAAGAGTTTTACGCCGCTTCCCTACGGACGTCAGGCAATTTGACGTTTTCTTCAGCACCTTAATGGCGGACGGTCACGTGACACCAAGATGGCGGCGCCCGTGACTTTGGGAATAGAAACGTGTATATGACCCCAACGGATACCGAACTTATCCGTTGACTTTATTAAGCCGATAAACCAGAAATATCAATAAGATAATCGTATGATAAGCACCTTTTGTCATTAAAATCATTTTGAAAGTGTAAATGAAAATGCATGATCAGGAATGTGCATAATTTGTACGAATCAAGTCATAATTTGACAGGAATTTATTTTTCTAAGTATGTAAAAACTAGGGACCAGAGGGGCATGTGATAATATAAATATAACAATACTTTTCAAACAAATATTGTGCCTTTGAACTGATCATACATGCAGTATATAACTTACATTATTTTGTGTCATATAACGAGTATGAATTTCAATCTAAAACAGATCTAGATGGAAGGTTTATATGTTTATCTTTGATTTCCGGTTGGAATAACATTAAAGATCTATTGAAATGGCACTTTCAGAATTCATAATTTGGCAATTCAATTCTGAAAATTGCTCCAGGGAAGAAAATCTTCATTCACTGAATTTTGATAATTCGCAGTGACGTCAGATGGTAGGCTTCTCCTTGATAAGTTAATTTTGAAATGCCCTTTAAGATAACTATCTCATTGAGTGAAAGAATTTTAAACCCTGCACTCGTACCTAACTGTGATTCTTATCTGAGTTCTGTGACAAAGGAGTCGTTTCAGGTGACCTTTAACCCTCAATACAGTCAAACACTAAGAGTCTAGCTGAAATAAAATTTGTCTGATGATTTTCTAGCCATACGATTGATGAGGCCCTTAAGACACCAGCCTAGTAAAGCAGTGCCCAGGTGAGAAACACCGTATCAATAACCGATTTCATTTGATTTTCACGGGATTCGAAAAATACAAATTTTAGCCCTTTGGCTCTAAACGTCTGTAAAACGCTTTCAATAAGAGCTGGCTGGTGACGTTATCTGGTCAGTTTTAACAGTATAATCATGTAAACTGAACGCCAAAAGAAATGTTACACCTTTTTGAATTTGAATATCATAAAAAGTTACGTGTTCAGAGGAATTTGCTTTGTTGTGTTGTAACACTCCATCAGTTAAGTACTTTGTGCTAAAATAGCAGACCTGTAACTTTAATGGTAAATAAGTGTTCGCCAGTTCTTCATGGGTTGGGTCAATTGTCCTATTTCCGATCATGTACAAAACAAAAATCATTGAATAATCATTAATTTAATGACAAATTGTATGTGATCAGTATCTGGTATGTCCGCCGTTGGCATTCAAACATGCCTGAACTCTTCGTCTCACAGAAAAAGTCAATCGTCTAATGAAAGCAGGTAGTATATGCCTCCATTCGGCCATCAATGCAGCAATAAGTTGTTGACGTGTGTGTGGTTGGTATCGACGTTGACGGATCCTATGATCGATGTAATCCCAGAGGTGCAACGATGGGATTCATATCGGGCGATCTGGCAGGCCAAGGCAAAACGTGGACGTTGTTGACATTGAGGTACTGTAACGTCACTCTGGCTACATGAGGACGAGCATTGTCCTGTTGAAAAAGGGTGTTTGGATGGCGTTGTAAAATAGAACGACCTCTGGCTGTAGGACCCTGTCAATGTACCTCTGCGCCGTCGGATTGCCGTAAATGACAATGAGGTCGGTGGTTGCGTTGCCGCGTATCCCACCCCAGACCATGACGCTGCGTCCACTGAAAGGGATAACTTCCTGTACGCAGCAGCGTGCCTCCCCCTCACCCCAGCGACGGTAGACCCTCCTTCTCCCGTCTGCTACGTGCATCTGGAACCGACTTTCGTCGGAAAATAACACTCTCTGCCAGTATTGGTTCTGCCAACGTCGAACATTTCTTGCCCAAGCAACTGTTTTGTCGATGTCAGCGCTCGCATCGGCCGGTATGACCTCAGTCCATGTTGTTCTCACCGTCTGAGGACTGATTGGTGTCCAAGTGCAGTAGAGGTGCCTGAGGTGCAGTTGAAGCAGATACCGGTCTTCATTTGGGGTTGTTACTGGCGGCCTACCGCTTCTAGCTCAGTCTCGAGTCGATCCAGTCTGTTGTAGACGTCCGCGCAGCCTAAGAATGGTGAGACGATGACATCCGAATGCGGCAGCGACTTCTCCATCAATGAACCCAGTTTGCAGCGTTCCAATCGCTCTTGTCCGCTCTTCTGTTGTTAATCTCGGCATTGTAATCGTATTATGGTGTGAAATAATAAATACAGGGGCCTTTTATACCCGTTACCAACTGATTTCACGTGCATATCATGCGTGGTAAAAATTATATGACTACGTTTTGGTGACATGATCCTTCTGATGAAAACCAAATTGTTTAAGAAGTTCACTTTTTAGAAAGTTTTAAAAACACATCTAGTCCGTAAAAATGCATGTGCCAAAGCTTCCTAAAATAGTCGATGCACATTTTACACCAAACTTTTTTTTTAGAATCTTATGGTTGTGTTTAGAATAGAGAAATAACAAATCTCAATAATTCGTCATTTATCAGACAAAATAACGAATAATATTTTCAAAAACGTAACTTATTTCCTTTTTTATAAATGTGCATTCATTATCAAAGAAAATAAAGTCAGTTTGGTTAATTTTTACAATTTTCACTTCAATTATTGCATGATCGGAAATAGGACAATTGACCCCACCCATGAAGAACTGGCGATAACTTATTTATCAATAAAGTTACAGGTCTGCTGTTTTAGGACAAAGCACTAAACTGATAGAGTGTTACAACACAGCAAAACAAATTCCACTGAACACGTAACTTTTTATGATATTCAAATTGAAACAATTCTTTTGGCGTTCAGTTTATTACTTAATTATAGCTCTTGTTGATAGACAGGAAGGCCTTTTAACAAGCAGGTAGTTCCTTTTATCTTTAGTTACTGTTTCTAATACACATGCATGGTGACATGTAGACGACAGTCCTTGATCAATCCTTTCCATATTTTGTCTGTTCGACATTGCGAAATGTAGATGTCACTGTCAATCCCAAACCACTCTAATCTATAATTCTAATTCTCGTATCTCTAATTCACTTTCATACGTTATCTGTTTCACAAAGTGGAATGTGGATTTCAACTCCGAAATATTCCCCTTCCAAATGTTATCTGTTGCACATGATGACAAGTAAATGTCAGCCTCAAAATAATTCCCTCCCTTATGTTTTGATGTTTGATCATAAACATGTAGATGTCAGCCCTAAGACAATGCCCTTCTGTTATTATTGTTATCTTTTGCACATACATGTAGTGATACGTAGATATCAGTCCGAATATAATCCTGTTCCATATTCAATACAAATGTATGTTGCAAATTGTTGCAAATTGATACACGCCTGAATGAAACCCTGTCCAAAACGTGTTTTCTGTTGCACAGGGTAATGTGTATGTAACACACATACATCCGTTTAAAGGGTAACAAATCCAAAGTCTTTAATAAAGGAACATGGAGATTCACCATTCAGTACATGTATCTGTTCCAAATGTGTACCTTTTAGTCGCATAGATCTTAGACAGTTAAATAATACTGTAATTTAACCTTTTTATAGAATCAATGATTTAAAGAAATCTGAAAAACCTACGACTTCGTGTAAAGTGTCACTTCATTTGTTTGCTGACATGAAAATGAATGCATCTCATGCCTGACGAACAGTTGTCATAATGTAAATATTCCATTTATTCAGTTATATAGGCTTTCAAATAGAACAACCAAATACGTTGTGGTATGACAAAACTCCTTTATCGATAAACCAATATTGATATTCAATATTTTGCAAGACTATTTCAAAATACAATGTCAAAGGGCTTACAATTTGTATGCATTTATTGAAAGGGTGTGCAAGTCTTTACCTTAGAATATTGACACCATTATGTATATCTATATTGAATACTAGATAAAGCAACCCTGTGTGATTTCCTTTTATATATAAATGCAAAGAATCTTTAGATATGACATTTACGCATTATATCATGATGTCTATCTGAGAGGTTATTTGTGACAGTTTTTTTAATTGACAATACAAACCTAGTAGTATATTGGTACCAAGATTGTATGAGGAAAGTAACACACGCGAATCGTATCCAATAGCAGCACTATAGTCTACTTTGACTACATACACATGTTCAATAGAGTTATGCTTTGCTGTCAATAGCTAGGATCAAATGCATTGACCAATTGCGTCAGAGGGATCTACAGAATTGCACTTTTGATATTGATATAAGAAGACGGAGTGTACCTTCTTTTAACACCATGGGTGAAAAGTAATGCACGTTCGCTCGTCAATTAACATTGTTAACTCAAACAAAAAATGATAATGGCAGTTCGTTTGTGGATGTGGTTATTATGTACATCTTTCCTTCTCACACACGTTTCTGCTCAAGGTAAGTGTCATATTTATGACAGATTCGACTTTGAATGACACCGTCTCCTTTCCAAATCGAGACATTTGAGAACATGTTGATATTATCGTTAGAATGTGTTTTCAAAAAATGACTATAAGATTTCCAAAAGAAATATGTTTATTTCCAAATAGAAATACTTGATTGATTGATTAAGATGTTTATGAAAACAACAAAATAGAATTAAATACTTGACTTTGAATTCTACTTTTAAAAATATAATTAAAAACTTGACTTTGAATTCTACTTTTTAAAAGAATGTCTCAAGTTTCATAATGTTTCTAATTGTGTCTTTAGAATGTCCATAATTGTTTAATATGTTTCGTATCAGTGATTGCGTAAACTGGTTACTTCAATTGTAAGTCAGTGAAACATTCCTTGCTTACTTCTATAAGATCTTATTGGTTCGTAATCGTCTGAACACTATTTTTCTATTGATGTAGTCTCTCAGAGATATTGATAGCATTGATGACACTGTGACTAAGCTACTGTTAATATGAATAGAACATATACAACATCAAACGGAACATTCTTTAAAGATGCTGTATCATACTTGCAATATTCTTAAAAGTATTTTTAATGTATTCGTTGTATTTTCAGAAATATTTAGCGACCAACCTAGCGAAAATCGGACCAAAATTCATTAAATATGAGATAATCTACTAAAATTACGGAAACGGCAGCCAACATAAAGGTGAATCAAGTGTGGCCATCTCACAACTTTCGGTCTTTATATATACGCTTGAAAACCGTCTTTGTCGCACACGACTAGAGTTTCTTTTTTTTTTCTCCGAATAAGGTATTCGTTGCTGCCAAAGTTGATCCAATCGAACGCAAATACGCTAGTTGTGACACGGTGTAAATCCTACACGCGTAATGATTACGTCAGCAAAAGCGGGTTCGTTAAATGCTATGCCCTTTCAACAAGGGGTACTATGCTTTTGGCGTCGAAATAAGTATGTTATTGTTGATTAAACAATCTAAATATGATATGAAAATTTCGACGAAAGATTTTTCTACAAAGTAATGTATTTCTTTTCTCAATAGCTAAATTTCAGCCTGAACCGCATGCAAGTATGAAACAGCATCTTTAATTCGCTTGGTCACTGAGGCCAGCTCCTTTGCGATCATTAAAGTTTGTAGAAATGATAAATATCTAGCATTTCTATCTCGTATAAAGTAAGTATAAAGTTTTTTTGTTAAAAACGATTGGATCCCCTCTTGTGCTTGATTTTACTTTTTAGATAATTAAGAGAAAGAAAATATTACAATGTTTTTTGGAAATAAGAAGTTTGATAAATTGTTCATTCAACATACCATTATTAAATCCAAATACAATCCGACTATATCAATGCTTATGTTGTTTAAGTATATTCATTAACCGTAGAACAATATGGTCACCATTTTATCAAAATATTGAATGTTATGTGGGTAATATCTATGATCATGTAATGCAATCTAGATCAATCTTCCTTTCTACAGCGATCAATTCAAGGGTAAAACTCACAATAGCATGTGTAAGAAAAGCAACTATTACAAGTAAAAACCAATAAATAGTATTAAATACATTGACGCATGTCCATATTACGACAGATTTGTATTCCAATTTATCAAACACATAGTCAGTTACATCACGAATCGACTATGCTCTTAAAAACATCCGTATGACAATTCCCGCTCCAACTTCGTTCATTTATCTTCATAACAAGTACATTTCACAGACGTTTACATCGCTTTTTGACATGTCAGCCATTTTGTTTTACGGAGATGACCGGAAAAATCTCGATTGTTGCCGATGGCATGTGTGACGTTCACTGTGAAATACATGGCCTTTCAAATGGCGTCTGTCGTATTATTAGCGCTGACTGACAAATAACCCGCGAGGGTTGTAGCCACAGGAACCCGATATCGTAAATAAAATGTAGGTAAAACGTGGGTAAGAAAGATCCGTTCCTATATGTATATAGAGTAAAGGAATAAAGGCATCCATGTTGCCGATCTCGACTCGCTTCCGAGTTAAGTCAAAATTATCGCTTCAAATCTGTGACATCTCATTCACATACACAAGAATCTCTTAGTTATACATTTCTCAGCAAAACTTAGCTTGTTTCAAACACATGTCACCCTTCAAATAACTTTTATATCTATTTATATTCGCAAATCGACCGCAGAAACCTCTGGGGTGAACGTTACTCCGCACCAAATGCCTCTCGAGCGATCTGATTGGTCCGTTAATCGTAAGGGCGAATATCTGTAGATAATTTCTAAACATTGTGAAAAATTTAAAAAGCGATTTTTATTGATGGTCCCATTTTCAAACCAGGTTGTGACAATGGAGTCAAATGATTATTTGTTTTGGTATGTAGAATCATTTTTTGCACTAGGGGATTGTGACGGCCCAGTCGCTTGTCTTCACACACTGTAGAATTAATAAATGGAAATTTCCATTTCATTATTTAAAAAAGAGAGGTTCAAGATTTGTTTGTCTCTTGTGTATAATTACAAGAAAATAATAAATATTTAAAAAAAATCATAATACTATACTTTTACATATCAGTAAATTTAAATTGATGTATTATATCATTGAATTATTTCAAGTTAAACAATTTAATTCAAGTAAAGTGAAACACGACCACAACATTGTGTTATACAAAAGTGTATCAACATTATTAACACAATCTGTGGAATGATAAGTTTATATTTTTTCTAGAAATTGTGATTTGATGGTTTTTACCAATTGCGTTATGTAAAAAATAGCTTAAGCATTATTGTGCTTTATTAAATGTCAATTTGGAATCTTTTATACCAAAACTGTAAATGCATATTTGTGTTAACTTGTACACCTAATGAATAAAATGCTGGCAATCATAAATAATTTTCAGACAAACTTTTTTTTATAAATTTTAATTTTACATTATTTCAGAATTAACAGCCTATTCATAAAAGTATTCACAACAGGTTTTGAAAATTGGGAACCAGTGGTTTCGTAGATAAACAGGTTCGTAGAGACCGATTTTTCGTAGAGACACCAGGTTCGTAGATAACAGTTTCGAAGAGACCTTCAAAACTTATCTTTCATATATAATGTATTATAAATATATATTTATAAATACATCCTTTGTTTGCATAATACAAACAATGTTAAATTATAGCACTGGTATTCAGTTTTTTTTATCTACGAATAAACCTACACCCTGATAATTGAGGATGTTGTACATGACACTGAAAACTGAAAAACACAAATATCAGAATGAAACATCAGAAATTAATAATTAGCTATTTGACGTTGATATTTAGATAAATAACTGTAGAGAATCACTCTTATGTTTTACCTCATCAATGGACAGAAAGTTTGGCAATTCAACTTCGGTCAAACGTACATCACTGAGCCAAGCCCAGTCGTGAAGAGTTTTGACATGTTCATATACACTTACTTTCAATTTTTAAGTAAACAATCAAGACAGTATTACAGGTGCCTGTCTGGCCAATGAAAACAACAGAATGTTCATTTTCTACTAAAGACAAAGCAATCTTCTGATCAGAAATTGATAGCGAAATCATTTCCGAAACATTGCACTGTCCAAACCACGCCGTTTTGTTTGTAAAGCGATGCTTTAAATGAGTTCGCCTAACGGACCAATCAGATCGCCCGAGAGGCATTTGGTGCGGAGTAACGTTCACCCCAGAGGTTTCTGCGGTCGATTTGCGAATATAAATAGATATAAAAGTTATTTGAAGGGTGACATGTGTTTGAAACAAGCTAAGTTTTGCTGAGAAATGTATAACTAAGAGATTCTTGTGTATGTGAATGAGATGTCACAGATTTGAAGCGATAATTTGACTTAACTCGGAAGCGAGTCGAGATCGGCAACATGGATGCCTTTATTCCTTTACTCTATATACATATAGGAACGGATCTTTCTTACCCACGTTTTACCATCTAGATGTAACAGTTTCTGCGGAAATCTGTCCCCATTGCAGCCTCAGACCTGTTAATTGCCCTAAGTCAAATTGCGCAAGCAAGTGCCATAACTCTATTAAAAATAATATTTCGGAAATGGCTTTCAAACTCGATCAAGATTATCCTCAGGTGTATCCATAACCAACATTTCATTTACCTAGGTGTTATAGTTTCTGAACAAATCTGTCCCCATTGGAGCATCAGACCTGTTAATCGCCCCAAATCCAATTTCAGAAACAAGGGCCATAACTCTGTCAAAAATTAAATCTCGGAAATGGCTTTCACACTCGATCAAGAGTATCATCAGGAGCACTAATAACCAAAATTTCACTCATCTAGGTGTTGTTGTTTGTGAGAAAATCTGTCCCCATTGTACACCATATAACTAAGTCAAAAAAGTGACGTTTCCATGGAAACGACCAACAAAATAAATTCCAGAAAATTAAAAAGTTGTCATCATTGTAGACAAGGTCAGGATTAACATGTGTTCAAAGTTTGATTGATCTAGACCTAAAGGTTTTTGAGATAATTGACCGGACGGAAGGACAGACGGACGGAATGACCGCTACCGGGTATAAATTTAACTTACATTTATAAAAGATAGAACATTCTCTTCCAATTAACAATCATATATATATATGAAAATTGAAAGGAAACAAATCTTCCTTTTATTTGCATGCATGGCCTTTAAAAGTTTATTTTAATGAGTGAAGCCAGTTCGTGATTTTGAACTTTGACACTAACAAACACAATTTCAAATGCGATAAATCACATATATAACAAGTTACTAATCAAACTCTGTAATTGTCTGTAAGTGATCCTTATATAAATGGACCTATGCATGTGCCGTTTACAAAAAAAAACATGCTGCGAAAACATGATCTTTTTGCTCAAGGCTAAATAGACTAGTGAAATAATCACACACGCGAAAGGAAGTTTAAAATGAAGAACGTAATGAAAGATTTCATACACAAAACAGATTACATCAATTGCTGAATTGGAAAAGGAAAAACATTAGGGGTGGAACAAGGAAATATCTCACCAGAGTCAAATGGTGAGAGCATTATGCCATCGGTTTCCATAAAATGTGCCCAATTATCATATACGTTTTTTCTTTAGTTAAAATATCCTATCATACAGCAGATAGTTCAATATCAACACTAAAACTTTGTGATAGGCACAGGCGTTCGACAAGAACATGATCACCAGAGTAAAACGTGGTGTTGTTTATGTTTGTAATGGCGGCTAGGCCATTGTGTTCCACAGTTGACGTCACATTCGGTAAAAATCTACGGAACAACACGATCGAGGCAGGCAGCTTATTATTATATTTTAAATCTCAATTAATCACTTTTATGATTGTTTTAAATTTAAAACGACCTCACGTAATTTCACCGGGAGTTGCGCTTTCAAACCCAACTCGCTCACCCACTTGATGTTGCGAACGGTCGAGTTGTTTACGCACTTGGTGTCTGTGTTTTGTTTCTGATTGGATAAAATGTATGCGGGAGGGAGGTAATTGAGTTTGAGGTAAACCTCCGGTAAGTTTTCCAGGGCTTGTTGTGTAGATTATCGGAACGAACGCGCTATGTCATTCAATAACTGGGCGTTAAATAGGTCGAACAGTGTATTGTCCACTTCAATGCCGTCGTGACTATAGAGGAAACGTATAACCATTTACCAGTATTGATATAACATAGTTTATTTTCCGACCAAGACCTATTCAATGCACTGCAGGAAAATGATAATTCAGTCTAAATACTTCTTAATACTATTAGATATAGCATTATGAAATATAAGACTAATATTCAATAGTTGTACTTTGCCCAAAAGTAAGACACATAATTTTAGAAGCATGTTGCTTTGCAATCTTTCGCTTGATTGAACTTTAAACAATTTAACTTGTGTGGTATTGCAAGCGAAGGCCTTCTATAAGACCAATGAAACCTGAAACACCTGAACATTATTTCTCAAAAACCGAATACTGTTACAGCCGTGCTGTTATGGATTTGACTTTTTATATAGTTTTCTCAATGCCAAATATTATTGACAAAGGTAGTTATATATTAGATAATTATTCTAGTGAACAAATAACCGATTCAAATTAGGTAATGTAAAAAAATTGATCTAATTGATTTGAAGTTCTCTGAACGTTAGGTTTGCAAGAGCGCATGTCGCAATTGGAGGTGGACACTGTAATTCGGACATTAATTCAAGTTAAAATACCTTGCCGCAAAAAGTTCAATTTGTCCAAATACAGTGTTTGTCTCCAGTAACTGGGCGAGTTGAGTTGAGTTGAGCGAGTTGAACACGTACCGTGTCCGATGTCATGTGTCATGTGTAACGGATCCGACACTGACACGACACAGCAGCCTTGTGGAACCGACCCCTGCCCAGGTTCATGTTGACATATCCCTTTATATTTAGTAAAGATTCACACGAAGATAATCAATATAAAAAAGTATATATAATAAAGATAACAATACCTATACATAGAGATAATCTGGTTTTTTTTTACTATCATAAACCTGCAGTGATGTCACTCTATTGTTCTTCATGGACATTATATTTTTTTGTAATGTCCCTCCGCTCTGATTACGTCCCTCTGCCCAGGGCAATTATATTGATAATGCCCTCTTCCCCGGACAATTATCATTATTATTTTCCAACAATTAGATTCTTTAAACATTGACATAAAAATATCATCAATCAGTTTTCAAAAATAATACAATTTTAATTTTCCTATCCGCAATTTGTTAGGTGTAATGTGGCCATAAACCTCCCACACCAGCTCACTGAACCCAACCTACTATACCTACTGAGCTATTGTGACGGCAATGAAGGAGGTACAGTATTAGGTGGTGAGGTCTGAGTAGATATTGAACCTCTAAGGTATATACATAAGGAAACTGAATGATGACACTTTGTCATCATTGAGCATTTTGAGTAATTAGTGTTTTAATTGGATAGGGTGAGGTCGGGATTTCACTTTATCCAGACTCATCAAGTAATGATAGTTTTTAGTGTAATAAAGAACCTCTTTGATAACAATTTGCGATTCCTTATCATCATTCTATCAAGTTTAAGTAAATATATACACTTTTTGTAGGAAAAACACCGAAAAGGTCAATTTATATCATTGTCTGGATAAACGAGGTTTCAGCTCAAGTTCCATTATTATACAGGTGAATTTGATTTATTGGTGTCATATTTTTTATTGATTATGAAATAGAAGATATTCAATTTATATTTAAAAAAAATATCCTGTTGAAGCCACGAGTACAATATTATTAGTATTTTCATAGCGTTAGCGAGGGAGATACTGACAAAAGGCACAAGTTTCACAAACATAGTATGCTATAGGCACAGACAAGATATTCTGTTGAGTACCCAAGTCGCAATATTAAAGAAAAATAAATCTACATCCAATGGAGGCAGATAACATGTTGACAGCGCACGGGTGAGCGGCAAATATATCCATATTTTCGGTATCTAAAATTCAGTAGGGGAGGGGTGGTAAGTTAGCGGAAGAAAAGGAAATATCTTGTAACTGGCGAGTGACAGTTAAATTAAGTATGTCTCTCATTCTATGATTGAAGTATATGAGGTTATAATGAGGATTATTCAATCATAATCAAAGGCAATAGTGCTAAGCTTTTAGTAAGTCTTATCATATCTTTACCCTTTCATCTAAGTTTGAAATTGACCTGTCACTTGATTTGGAAACTTTAATAAAGAAGCTAGGGTAGTTACGAGTAAATAGGTTTAAATGGTATTTATTATGGTTTGTGGTATTCACGTGAATTGGATGTGTGATTTCTGCCTCTGCAAACATTTATCTAGACTTTTATTGAAAACAGTTAGTAATTATATCCTTGTCACTTTGGGATGATATTTAATGACCAATTTTAACGATGTTTGTTTAAAGAAATGATCCGAGTTTGGTCCCGCCGCAATGAGTAGGTTGACGTGTTCAAATTATCAAGGGTCTATTGTAACTCATATGTGGACCAATAGTAACAAGCTATATTTTCATTCAAACTTGACAAAGAAAAACTTTGATACTTTCCCATTCAACCACTATTTTAAATTGAATATTTCTCCATAATTTATCACAACAGTGAGTCCCTATAGCTAAATATACTCAAAGTCCATATGCGATAGTGAACACGCGGTCGAAAGCGTGGATATTTTTATTGATAAAAAGCTTATGTATGGGACTTGTTACTTAAATAACCTTTCACAAAATTGAAAACTGAAGGGGTCTGTAGTTTTTAGGTCATCTGGCCTGTAAGGCCCGATTGGCTTATGGCATGGCATGGTGTCCGGCGTCCGTCCGTCCGTTCATCCGTCCGTAAACTTTGTGGAATTTCGACTTCTTCTCCAGAACCATAAGGCCTAGAAAGCTTAAACTTGGCGTACAGACTCCTTGACTAGTGAGGATTAAAATTGTAGCTTTGGTGAACCTGTGGCCCTTAATAACCTAAAAACCTATTTTCAACTTCTTCTCCAGAAGCATAAGGCCTAGAAAGCTGAAACTTTGTGCACAGACTCCTTGACTAGTGAGGATTATAAATGGTAGCTTTGGTGGTCCTGTAGTCCCTACTAAGAGGGGAAACACATTGGCCACACCCTAAAGCAAAATCAAATATACAGCCTGATGAGCTACAGAGCCAATGGCTCTATTTTTTTGTACTACGTTATCAGAGCTTCGGATATTTCTCCCTTCTTATTTTCGTTTGATTCAAATAGATTTAAAATCGGTAATAAAGAAGTAACTACGCTCAGTTGTGTACCAAATTAAGTGATTACATATAATGAAACTGAAACTGAACTAAAAGTGCGGATTTGACATTCTGACATTCGTTTAAAAAAACATCATCTGACACAATGTCGTTCCTTAGGTATTATCTCTTCTATTTTCTGAACTCTTGAATTACAACTCATAATAAACATATCACAATATGCCTCAAAATCTTATCAAATCTATCAGAAAACATCCGCATTATCATGCATACCTATAATACAGTGTCTGTTCCATTTATGAAGTGGAATTTGCATATTGTGATGCAAAGGGTCACTAACTTCGGGTTCTAGAAGACGCATCAAGGCCTATTACAAATTAGTCCAAGAAGAAAATATCTATATATACTAATTGAATTTTCACCTTAATTTCGTCCTCAGCGCTCTTGACTATGAATCAACAATCTTAATTATTTTCAAAACAAATTTGATTGTGAGATCCTGAAATTCGATTAATATCTCGTTTATTTAATTTCATCATGATAAAAGATTTCATATTACAAACGTAAGAGACAATCGCATTCGTAGCTCCTTGGCTAATGGAACAATGTGGGTAAGAAAACATTATAGGGGAAGTATTACGTTTCTAGGAAAATAAATTTATAAGGTGATGTCAGGAAAAGGAAAATACATTGTTCCAAGTGAAAGACAATGTATTTAAACTTAATGAAGCAGTGATTAATCAATTATATAATGTAAAGCCACAGATATAATCAATTTATTCCCTTTCTCCCGCTACACACCCCCCCCCCCCCCCCCCCCCCCCCCCCTTCCCTTTTGTCATCAAATCCGCCTCTATTGGGGTAGATTTATTTTTCATTATTGCGATTTGGTTGATCATGTATATGTGCCAATACACTCGTGTCATTATACCAGTTGCTCTCTCGCTTACGCTCTAAAAGTACTAACAATATTGTACTCGGGCCGTCAACATGGTATGTTATGGATATATTTATGTAATATCTTTTATTTCATTATCAATAGAAAAATGTGACACTAATAAATCAAATTCTTCTGTAAGATAATGAAAACTGTGCTGAAACCTCGTTTATCCAGACAATGATCAAAATTTTGGTTATTGGGGAGTTTTTCTTACAAAATTATATATATTTTCATAAAATTGATAGAATGATAACAAGGAATCGCTTTTTATCAAAGTTGTCCTTTATTACACTAAAAACTATAAATTACCTGATGTGACTGGATAACTGAAATCCCGACCTCACCCTATCCAATTAAACACTAATTACTCAAAATGCTCAATGATGACAAAGTGTCATCATTCAGTTTCCTTATGTATATACCTTAGAGGTTCAATATCTGCAAAAAGAAATTCTATGGACGCACTTTCCCGGTCATGTTGGCTGGCTGCCGGACTAATCTAGGGATTTTGAGTCGATTCTTAAGTGAAAATCATGCCAGTCCACTGCAGATAAATGCTGGCTGCACAAGGGTGACGCGTCTGCGTTCGATCGATGCGTTTCATAACCAAACACACATTTCTTCGACTCTCAATAACAGGTCTTTTTATTACTGTGTCCTCAACCTTATATTTTTTCATAATTTCCCTCCCACAGTTTCTGTCGGTTCATGAGTTAGATAAAACATGACCCGTGGGCATTATCTAGGTATACATACAATCTCGAGTAAAAGTTTATAAGCCACTACACGAGAGGAGATAAACATTGTATTTGTCAAGTTGACAGCTATTCTATTCATTACACGATTAAATACGCCACAAACCGCAAATTTCATGTTGAGCATCAACTTGGACGAGCCCTCACGTAATTGACAGTTTGACGTCATTTAGAATGCGTTACATCGGACCATTCTTCAATGACGTCAAACTCTTGAACTCAGTAGAGTGACGATAAAGGTAATTACTTATTGCCACCTCTTGATAAGGTTTCAAACTAATTACATACCTGTAAAAATTCTCATGACTCTTGCCAAAAGCCTCACTCCGACATACATGCAACTTTCTATGTAAAAGTAATGCTATTTAATTGTGATCTAAACAGCTTGATGAAGTAATTTTCTTTAACTTCCCGTCTTTCATCACTCTCTGTCATGACTTTGCAAAAAAGAAATATTTTGAAATAAGGACTAACATTCCCGGCGCATCTCTCTATATGCTCGCTGAGTGGAATGCAGCGGCAAGAGGGGTCCTTAATGTGCTGTTTATGGACCCTCACTCGTGATCTGTTTGTCCTATGTAATCCTCGCCATATCCACTGCACTTGATATTAAACATATAGTAGATTTTTAGATGCGCATGTCATGTTCTCCCGTACATAGAATAGGTGTCCACTTTTAAACTTAAATTCCTTTCCTTGTAATAGGTACAGGCATGTTCCACAATTTGATCTACCACACTTGCTAATTGATTTTTCACCAGAATCTGACTGATCAAATTTAGCCTTTGTTAATATATATTTAATACTTTTACCCTGTCTTTTACTTTTGATGAGAGTAACCTGTGTGAGTTTGTCCTTTAAGTTATCACATCTTTGTAAGGGTTGCAAATTTACTCATAGCCTACATTGAGGAACTACGCAGATACCAAATACTTTGGATGACCTGGACCTTTATTTTCAAGGTCACCACAGTACTTGGAACACTTTTGAAAAATCTTATATATTATGAACCGATGCATCAAATGTCTTCAAATTTGGTCACAGCCTACATTGAGGGACGCAGACACCAGGCCCTTTTGTGACCTTTACCTAAATTTCTAGGTCACCACTTTGGCAACTTTTTTACTTGTTAACGCAATATCTCATAAACCACTGCACAAAATATCTTCAAGTTTGGTCAGAGCATACATTTGGATGACCTTGACTTTATTTTCAAGGTCACCACAACACTTTGTCCAACTTTGAAACTCTTGTTTATGCTATATCTCTAGAACGATTGCACTTATTGTCTATGGGAATAAAGCATTTGCTTATTGTGACAGTTTTATCAAATGGCGGGGGACATTGCCACATTAGTGGCAAACACTTGTTTCAACTGAAATACCGCCTTAAATAATTGTTTCATTGAAGTAGATATCTGTTTTTACACCAAACGCTAAATATAGTGTTACATCGTCAAATGATTTATCTGAGTGGAAAACATTTTCTGAAAATCGTTTATTGTTTTTTCTGTAATATTGTTACGATAGATGTATAGATTACGAGGCAATTATTATGTTTATGACGTCACAAAGAGGGCGTGTGACCAGTCATGCATTCACTTGTTTGTGGCCAGATAGATCTTAGTGGCCCATTAAAAGTGTCATCCAAAAACATTCATTACAAATTTGAGTAGCGACCTTTGACGCACTATACAGTATTGTTATCAGACATTCATATATTCCAAAAGAAATAGTGAAATATGTTTGTGGTTACAAGTATTGTTAGTTGAATTTATTGTCTTGTTTATAAACTCTTGCGACAAACCTAGTGTAATTTGGACCTAAATTCATTAAATAGGAGTTAATTTACCAATATAACGACAACAGACATGAGGGCGGATCAAGTGTCGCCATATGAATTTCCGTTTCCTTAATATACACTTGAAAACAGTCGTTGTCGCGTACAACTAGTTTATGTTCTTTTTCTCCGAATCAGGATCCCATTGCCATCCAAGTTGATACCCATCTGGCGCACGTGCGGTACCTGGGACGCAGTGTAAATTCTACACAAATAATGATTACATCACTGAAAGCGTGTTCGTAAAAGAACAGGTAGAAATCTGTTATAATCCTACGACTATGAATAATCCGTTTGATTATCAAAATGTTAAGTCATCTGAAGATGATTCATTTGACATAACCTCATATATATGGACATGTTATTTCAGTAAACGGAAGTTGGTCCGAGTGGAGGGTATTGGTCCGATCTGATTGCCCTGTCACCTGTGGGCGTGGTCTAGCGTTCCGTCTGAGAACTCGCAGCTGCAGCAATCCTCCTGCTACTGATGGAGGGGCGGAATGTCCAGGCTTTGCCTCCAATGTGTACTTTGATCCATGTAACGATTTCGCGTGCCCAGGTGGGTAGTTCATTCACTCCTTTTCTATGAGGCAATATGATTAAGATCTCTTCTTAAAGTATATCAACTTTATAGTAAAATAAATTAATGCTACGGGTTCTTTAACGCGGGCAGTTGACGATCCTCATAAGTAGCTATATATAGATAGACACCTGTGTTACATGTACTTATTTAACATCGTAATTTAAACAAATCAAATAGCATATGTTCTGGAGCATAGACTTTTATTTAATGCATACTCAATGAAGATTATCTATGAACCATATAAACTAAACAAAAACAAATGAGAACTCGCACCTGCAGCAATCGACCGTTTCTGATGGAGGAGCGGAATGTCCAGGCCAAGCCTCAAATGTTTACTTTGAACCATGTAACGATTTCACATGCAGAGGTGAGGAGCTCATTCTTTTATATACGAGATGATATGGTTAAGATCGTCTCACATAGAATAGGTTTAACTTATTTAACCCTTTCACAAATTAAGTCACGTGTCGAGTTCTTTAACGCTAATTCTATCGAATACTAAGCAAAGTTTGGTGCAGCATATTCTTTTTTAAATTATTGTCATCTTGCATAACCATTTCATCAAGACATGTTGGTATAGCCAGAATCGCTAAACGCAAGGAGATCTTAACATTGCCAACCAAAATAGATTTACGAGTTATTATAATTGACTTTTCATAGAAATATATACTGCTTTAGGTGTACAAATACAACATAACTCTCAGCTGATAGTTCACCCATGCTCATTGAATCATTTGTGACAGTCAAGAGTACTCAAGACCCACTTAATGGTCGACATGATTTCATCATATTAAAGAAGATTTATCCAGTCCGAACAATCAAATGTTTACTCTTTCTTTTAGACGACCTTTCTTTACCTGAGAGACATACTCTCTTTGTTTTAATAAATATATACAAATCACAAAAAGGTAAGCACCCAAAAATAAAATGAGTTTTCTGTATATGCTGAAACTAAAATTTAACCATCATTATGGCAAATCAAGACTTGTTCTGTTGTAGATAAAATAAGGTTTCACTTTTTGAAAAAACGTGTCTCACGAACGCAATCACATGCACTTGAATGTTGAACAGGTGTTACACAGCGAGCTATGGGCTTTGTTATGAAATCTGCAGTAGTCAGACACGGGCCGACTCGAAGCCCATCACAACAAGATGTTTACAACCTGAGACAATGGGTCTTGGTCGTCCACAGAAAGGTCAGCTATCACCAATATCAACATCAGGTGCTGACTGATAATGCTGATACTGGACGAAGAAAATGGTTTGATTACAGGACGATTACTTCCTACCTGGTCTGACGGGGTGGCCAGGTTGGAAGGCAGAGAGGGAGCGAGGTAGAGTGAGAGTCTTGCAGTCATGTAAGAGACGGTTGAAGCCTCGGACTGAAGAATGGCACAGGGAAAGAGGGGACCATGGAGACAGAGAAAGACAGGCAACTTCAGAACTCAGAATCAACACACCGACAAACACTAGGCCCAAAGAGAGGAGAGGATATTTACTGTGCATTCATAGTTGGAATAAAATCATGAACATGAAAATTGACGCCTTTTAATTTGATTGTAACCTGTAGTGATACACAGGGGACCAAAGTTTCAAACAATCACAAGTATTGGTTATTTAAGGATCGGTTACGACTTCATTACCATTTGTTTCACTTCTCATTGACAATGGCACGGAGGAGAATTTCAAATGCATTGAGATAGCAGATCATTGGGCTTCATTGGGCAGAACTTTCTTACAAGGAAATTGCCAGAAGAACTCACTTCCACTACATTTTCATAAGCCAAATGATAAACAAATGATGTGAGGGGCCTTCCACGAACAGGAAGACCAAAAGATACAGAGCCCCAGGAGGTTAGAGCTCTGTTACGACATGTTAGACGCCTGCCGTTTGCTTCAAGCACCAATCTGAAAAGGTATGGTTACCTGATCGTGGCTTGAGCAACCAAACTCTGAGAAATCGCCTCAAAGCTGCCGGATGAAGGGCCAAAGGGTCCAATGATCACAAATCACCATAGACGTGAGCGTAGGTTATGGTTTCTGGACAGTCAGAGGTGAAACCTGAGATAATGGAGGAGAGTGCACTGGACGGACAAAAGTCGTTTCATCCTGTATGCTGTTGGTGGCCGAGTCCGCGTATGGAATAAGGGTACCATATGGTTTTGGGTTTTCTTTGTAGACTGATTTTGGTGACTATACAGGGTTCACTCACAGGCGTTCGCTACATTCAGGAGAATCTGGATCCTGTAATTATGGTAATTTTGATGACCATAGACTTGCCACAAAACCGATTCAGAACTGATTCAGCTCTTAGAATCGAGCAATCTAGTAGAAAATAGCTAACTTATTTAAAAAAGCTAGATGTAGAAAGTGAAGTTGCACGTTCATCACGTGATGATGTGTCCTAACGCATATTTTCCGAGCTCTATGGTTGTGTTTGATGCCAATTACTTGTGTGACACAATCGCCAGCAAATAGTTTGAACTCATTTCAACAAAACTGATATCAACTTATGATTTAACTTAACATTTGAAAAATTAAGTGATAAAATTTAAATGTAGCCTTTAACTAAATAAGATCATTTAGGCCCTTTTATCGAAGAATTTAAAAGGTTAGTAAGCGCTATCACATCATCAAATCATCATCATCTTTTATTTTATTTTTAATTTTATTTAAACTTTTATTTTTATTTCTATTTCTATTTTTCTGTGTGTGCTGTCGTCGTCATTATATTGCAGGAAAGGACATATTGTAAGTATCAGGTCATGCTTTATGTTTATCATGAACAGTTGGAGGATGGGGCGATTGGAGCCTATGGGTGAACGGCACGTGCTCTGTGACCTGTGGGGGTGGAGTTTTGACCCAGACCAGGACGAGGTCATGCAGGTCAGGAGCTTGCCTCGGAGACTCATCAGAATCCCGGCAAGTTGTTTGTGGACAGGGCAGCTGCACATCAGGTTAATGTCCTTTTCTGACTGGGGATAACTGTGAAACTTAAATTTTATCTTACCTAACTTACGTCACTCATGAAGTTATCCTCTTGTTTTGTAAAATTGATGGATTTGTGTTGTACAGGTTGTATTTGGGCACTCATATAATATCGTCTAAATGTGCAGGCACCCCACAGAATCTGACTTTCGGAGTGACAGCAGTGACGGGAGGAACAGTGATCATCCAGGTTCCAATGAGACTAGGATCAGCTCAAGGAGATTGGTACGGACCAAGAGGTCAGATAACTGAAACTGATGGCGGCCGCTTCAGCATCGCTGTGGTCGGAGGGAGTAATCACTTGACCATTAGGAATGTTGAGGATGGGGATGCGGGAACCTACTACTACATCCCAGTATCTGGGTCTTACAGCCAAGGAACTCTTACAGTTTATGATTCAGGTAGTTCATTGTCATAAAAATAATAAAGTTTCAGTCAGCGTAAGACCATAGTTTGGGATAGGCAGTGTTTAAAATATAGCCAGTTCGCCAGGACTGGTTACTTTTTGGTCAGGACTGGTAACTTTTCAAAACTTTTTTTTATTTATCCCTAAGGAATGGACCAATTAATTTTCACGATAGGCTAGGTTTCCAATCTATTTTATACAGTGGGATAGGGCTTGAGGGGTGACGGCATGGTAATCCACTGAAAGTTACACTGGCGGAACCTAACCGATGTTCGAGATAAGTTATCTTCTTCTATGAATACAAAAATAATAATAATAATTAAAGGGGAGTGAAAATCATTGTTATCAACACATTAACACACTCGTGCATACTCTTTTGAAAAAAGTCATAGATCCTCCTCTTTGAAACGTCTTAGAAGCATTGTAGTCAGGGTGTCTGTCATTCATGTTTAAGGAAGTCATTCTTCTCTGAAGATACTTACTTTAGGGAGCAAAAATTCATACATAATGTAGCTGAAACAATATTGTTTTCAATTCCTTCAAAAGAAAGTCCTAACATTAATACTTTTGTCGCTGTGACCTTTCAAATTTTGCAATTTTGAAAGAAAATAGAACTTCAAGGGCAGATAGCACAAAAACCTCACAGATAAATTTCATAATTTTTGCATGAGAGTTAGACATGACTAAGGTCTGTAAGATAAAAGTATAAAATCGCTCGCGAACAGTCATATCCGGTTGCAATGACGCATTTTCGTAACGTGTGGTCAGCTCCGACAGAAAAATGAAAATGATCCTGCTGTAGCTTATTGCTTCACTGGACTTTCATGAAACTTTTAGGAATGATTGTTAACATTATTATCTGAATAATGTTTATGTTAGATTTATAGCTGAATCCTGTTGTCGTCTATAGCGACTATATTTTTTATTTCCACTTTCTTATTTTTTTCGCTGCTGTTCTCATATTGTTACTGGAAAGGACATATTATTAGTACAAGGTGTTATTGTATCTTTATCATGAACAGTTGGAGGATGGGGCGATTGGAGCCTATGGGTGAACGGCACGTGCTCTGTGACCTGTGGGGGTGGAGTTTTGACCCAGACCAGGACGAGGTCATGCAGGTCAGGAGCTTGCCTCGGAGACTCATCAGAATCCCGGCAAGTTGTTTGTGGACAGGGCAGCTGCACATCAGGTTAATGTCCTTTTCTGACTGGGGATAACTGTGAAACTTAAAATTTTATCTTACCTAACTTACGTCACTCATGAAGTTATCCTCTTGTTTTGTAAAATTGATGGATTTGTGTTGTACAGGTTGTATTTGGGCACTCATATAATATCGTCTAAATGTGCAGGCACCCCACAGAATCTGACTTCTGGAGTGACAGCTGTGAAGGGAGGAACAGTCATCATCCAGGCTCCAATGAGAGGATCAGCTCAAGGAGATTGGTACGGACCAAGAGGTCGGATAACTGAAACTGATGGCGGCCATTTCAGCATCGCTGTGGTCGGAGGGAGTAATCACTTGACCATTAGGAATGTTGAGGATGGGGATGCGGGAACCTACTACTACATCCCAGTATCTGGGTCTTACAGCCAAGGAACTCTTACAGTTTATGATTCAGGTAGTTCATTGTCATAAAAATAATAAAGTTTCAGTCAGCGTAAGACCATAGTTTGGGATAGGCAGTGTTTAAAATATAGCCAGTTCGCCAGGACTGGTTACTTTTTGGTCAGGACTGGTAACTTTTCAAAACTTTTTTTTATTTATCCCTAAGGAATGGACCAATTAATTTTCACGATAGGCTAGGTTTCCAATCTATTTTATACACTGGGATAGGGCTTAAAGGGTGACGGCATGGTAATCCACTGAAAGTTACACTGGCGGAACCTAACCGATGTTCGAGATAAGTTATCTTCTTCTATGAATACAAAAATAATAATAATAATTAAAGGGGAGTGAAAATCATTGTTATCAACACATTAACACACTCGTGCATACTCTTTTGAAAAAAGTCATAGATCCTCCTCTTTGAAACGTCTTAGAAGCATTGTAGTCAGGGTGTCTGTCATTCATGTTTAAGGAAGTCATTCTTCTCTGAAGATACTTTCTTTAGGGAGCAAAAATTCATACATAATGTAGCTGAAACAATATTGTTTTCAATTCCTTCAAAAGAAAGTCCTAACATTAATACTTTTGTCGCTGTGACCTTTCAAATTTTGCAATTTTGAAAGAAAATAGAACTTCAAGGGCAGATAGCACAAAAACCTCACAGACAAATTTCATAATTTTTGCATGAGAGTTAGACATGACTAAGGTCTGTAAGATAAAAGTATAAAATCGCTCGCGAACAGTCATATCCGGTTGCAATGACGCATTTTCGTAACGTGGGGTCAGCTCCGACAGAAAAATGAAAATGATCCTGCTGTAGCTTATTGCTTCACTGGACTTTCATGAAACTTTTAGGAATGATTGTTAACATTATTATCTGAATAATGTTTATGTTAGATTTATAGTTCATTGTCATAAAAATGATATAGTCATTTTTGTCATTCCAAATAATCTTAAAATATCCATTCAAGAGATGTGATTCATTCTTCAGATGGGTTAAGTAGAGATTTGAAAATTGGTACCCAACTTCAGAGAGAGCAATTGTTTTATAACAGTGAATTGTCCAATGATGATATTTTGACTACTATGGAAGAACAATGGAGATCGCCCATCCCCCTCTGTAGGAGGTTCTTGATGTCACCAGTTTCCTCCTCGTTACTCAGTGATGATGTGTTCCGTTACAATAAGCAATTGTTTTTTTTATATTTTTTTAATATGAGAAACATTTAAACAAAATAACATCATCTTTGCTGTCAAGATAGATATCAGAGTGTGCAAGGAATAGCGCAGTGGTTCAAACCCTGCAAGGAGATCACCAACTCTGCAGTAGTAGTCAGTTTGGGTGCAATGCTTCACTGAATTTCAGTGCAAAAACACTCATTATTAGCTAGTTCCAATCGATGCTCGCAGGTTTAACTGCAATTCATAGCCACAATAGTGTTGCTGGATTTTTCCCTGCAATAATACTGGCAGCTGTGATATAACTGAAATACTTTTAAAAGTGGCGATAAATCCCAAATCACCTTACCTCATATATCAAACCGTTTTGAATACCATGACGATCAGGAAGTGACTGATGTTAGACTGTCTACTGTTTAAGCTCTATAAAATATCTCAAGATGAATCTTATAGTCTTTTGTCTTATCATAATATTGTATCATTGATATAATCAGTTATTGGTCAATGTTATATATAAATAAACCTTAACAGATATGGAACACAACCAATTACCTATATTACAGGGACGACGCACGGCCAATGGGGCAGCTGGCAGGAAATCTCCATGTGTTCTCGGACATGTGGCAATGGAGTTCTAACTGAGGAGAGGTCTAGGTCATGTCTGAGTGGATCTTGCTCTCAGTCTGATCTGCAGGAGACGAGACAAACAAGCTGTAGCAGAGGAACTTGTGGTCAGTGGATTTTACCATACATTTTACAGATTCAATTTGTCCTCAAGTTCAAAATGCCAAGTCATTTAGAGCCAAAAGAAAAATAGGTTAAGAAGTGTTGTCATCATTTATTCAAAAGATTCATTTTTTCCTCATGTTTAACAGTATACAACATACATACAAAATGTTTCAATGTAAAGCAATGGAAATAGTTGAGTGAAAATCCAAAATCGTTAAACAACGTCTTAAACAACCTAAGAATCTCCGCTAAATGTTTACTTTATCTTACTTTGATTCAAGTGATGTTCAAACTGTAGTCCGGCGACTCAAGATGTCTGACATGTCAAATATCATTGTCGGCGATCTGTACATAATACTGAAAATGATTTTTTGGAGATACGGAATCTTAATTGTAACAGCAAAAATGTTGTTTATGTCATAATATAATCTGATGTTAATAAAAGATATATTAGGAAAATTGAAGGCTGCAAGTTAAAGTTGTAATTTCTCATAGAGTGTCACAATCTCAAATTAATCATCCAACAAGTCGTACTATTTCATTAAGTACTAATATAGCTGATTGAAGAAACAGAAAGTTTTTCGGATTTTCCAATATTGAAGTTAAATTTTTATGACATCTGTCATCAAGCTTTATTAAGAAACAATTAAACGCTTGTGACGCATAATTGTATGATACCGTCGTAGTACAGTTCTTGATCCGTCGTTTCTATGGAATATTTTACTGTCCTACATGTACCATGTACTTCATAGTCAGACAGATTTAAACAACCAAGAATATCCGTAACTTGTTAACTTCATCTAAGTTTGATTCAAGTGATGTTTAACCAACGGTATCAGAGTGAAGTGACTTATGATGTCTTACATGTAAATTATCATTGTCGGCTCTTTTGCCTATATTACTAAATTTTAAGTTTTTCTGTGAAGTATAATCTATTTGTTGCAGCAAAAATGTTGTTGATTTCATAATATCCTTTGATTTTGATTGAAAATCTATTAGGAAAACTGAAATGATGTTTAAATTCGCATGAATTTGCACAGATCTCAAATTAATCATCAGAGAAACGTACCATATCATTACCAAGATAGTAAAACTTATCAATGAGTGAATGTCAGAATGAATGAAAGTTGCACTCAAACAATGAACACTAACATTCTTAATGTTACTCAATATTTATAATCTTATTTCTTCACTTTCTTTTTATCTCTCTTCCTTAAATTATATATAAGTGTTTACACAAGATATATTTGCATAACGTGTGTTCATTTATAAAAAGAATTTTATCACTTTATCATTTAAATATATACACGCCAGCTACTCAGAATACAGAAATACAGTAAATAACTAATATTGTCTTGTCCAACATATTCGTCAATACCTTTAATAGTTTATGCAAGTTTTACTTACAGATAGTATCAAAAAAAAGTATACAACTTTTTCAGTTAGATCACATATAATAATATCTTTCACTTACACTATGGAAAAGAACAAATACTGCCGAGAATTTCTCTTTGTTTATTTCATATACTCCTGCCTGAACCAACAAGACAAATCAGAAGGCAATATCTCTACAGTAGAAGAATCTACATCTGATGATCTACCCCAAGGAAACTTCAGTGAAGATTCCCTGCACCCAGAATCAAAATCAACTTTAAGAAAAGGACAGCTTAACCGGAGAGCCACTTTTTTACGAGTTAATCAAAGTTTTAAAACAGAACTATCGTCATCAAATAATCTTTCCTCATCAAATAATCTATCCTCATCAAATGGACCCTTAATCTTCAAAATGAATTATCATCATCTATCACATGGACCTTTACTTCAATTGTTTTCGATATGGACTTTTTATTGTATCATTATCAATTCAAACTGTTATTTATACATTACTATATATAGTATACTTAAATATATGTTTTGTGCGTCAAAACTTCGCAAACCAGGGGAAGACAATAATCACTGGCTTGATATTACCCATATTGAAATAATTATGAACTTAAAAACTTGGAAATACCCCTGGGAAAATGGTGTCCATTTTTCATAATTAGAAACCTACTTTACTTTACTCTATATTAGGCTTTGGAATATTTCCGGACGCCTGGCATTTGGCCCTAATTATCCCCCCTTTTTTTAAGTGAGCCTGTGCGATCGATCAACAACAATCGTGGTATATCTCTGTTAAAGCCCCAGTATCATATTTGCCTGCGGCTCGGGATGAAATTAAGCTATTGAGAATATAAATACATCACTTGGTAGTAAAATCTTTCGTCAAAATTTTTATATCACATTTACATTTTCTTATCAACAATAACATACTTATTTCGACGCCCAAAGCACAGTGCCCCCTGTAAAAAGGGCATAGCATTAAACAGGTGTAACATTTTGTAAAGTATGTCATGTCAGTTGACGGTAGATGGAGTTCTTGGGGCGAGTGGGCGGTGCCTGACTGTCCCGTGTCATGTGGAGGGGATGTTGTACAGAGAGTCCGAATCCGCTTCTGTGATAACCCCGCCCCTCAACATGGTGGCGCCATCTGTGAAGGGGCAGATAATGTTACTGAGGAAGTGTCCTGTGGAGTAAGTCCTTGTCCTAGTAACAACTCTTCAGGTGTAAATGTTATCAAAACTGACTATTAAAAGATAAATAGAAATTAAAAAAATAAAGTCCCACTTTTTATATCTATTTTATAGTCTTCGAGCTTTAGTATCAAAAGGTCGAAGATTATGACTACAACCTGGTGTTTGGAGTAGACTATTTTTGCTTGAGGACATTACCCAATATGAATGGAACAATATGAGTTCAGAAAATACACAGAAAGAGGCAACGGAAAATACCGAAGGTTGTCCTGCTGTTGTGATGCGACATGGACATTGAATTGAACATTTTTGAAATCTATAAATTGTGAAATTGTATGTTTTAAGACCTTTGAATTCATTGAAATTGTAGTCGACGGTTCCTGGTCTGAATGGACGAGCTGGAGTATACCGATATGTCCAGTGACCTGTGGGGGAGGATCAGTAACACTGGTGAGACTACGTCTCTGTGACAACCCGGTACCTCAGTATGGTGGAACTCTTTGTCCTGGTAACAACAATGAGACGGAAAGTGTTCAGTGCGGAATTGAGCCTTGTCCTTGTGAGCTTCTTAATGTATATGCATTCGAGTAAATTGGATGTTAATATTCTTTAGTCTGACATATGTTTTTGAGTGTTTGAAAGATTGTCTCCGAGACCTTGAGGTTATTCGGATGAAACTCTTAATCGCACCCCGTTAATAAATGTAACAGTGAATGATGATTGACAATCAGGCCACTGTTAAGACCAAATACAAACAAACTTTTATTGTAATGCATCTCTGAAATTTAGTACAAATGTAAACGACTCGAAGCAACCAAATTGTGATTTTGTACATTAATTACCTGTAACGATCTTTGATTCAATGTTCCACAGTTGATGGTGCTTGGTCTGTGTGGGAGGGGTGGCTTATTCCTACCTGTCCTGTTACTTATGGTGGTGCTGTAGTCCAGCAGAGTCGAACCCGGACCTGCACCCACCCAGCTCCCGTATATGGAGGCCTAGCATGTCCTGGTGTGAACATCAGCACTGGGCCAGCACGGTGTGGAACCAGACCCTGTCCTGGTTGGAACAAAGTTGGAAACAAAATCTATGATCTAGGAATCTAGGAAATCCACTAAATGAATTTAGGAAATGATATAATATGACATCTCTAATTCAATAGTTTGGTAACCGATACGTGGGGAAAAGTATATCTTACAGACCTATTGGGTATTTTGTTTCCTATCAGAGCATAGATCATATCTCATTCAAAATGAAGCTGAATCATTTTATTAAATTCATTGCAGTTTTCGACTGGACTCTGTTGTTTCTTGTCGATCTGACCATTTACTGTTGGAGGAGGAACAGGTTTATTCATTGCTATTTAAACATTGCCTCGAGTTTGTTGTCCAAAGAATGTAAAACACATAAATTAATAAATAAGGTAAAACAATGAAACAAGGAATACATAAAATATGTCACGTAAAAATATGGACTATACTCATCATTAGAATTCATCATCATAAGCTTTGTTTCAGCATCCTGAAGCATAACCAGAAAGCCAGACTGACCTCTTCTGAGCACACAGGGGAAGAAGCTGGATCTGCTAGGACTGGTGTTGTCAACCAGGTGTTTACAGAGCTCAGAGGTGAAGATCTTGATTCTCACCACGTGGAGAGTTCCAGGGACAGAGCACATCAGATTGATGAGAGATCTAGAATAACGATGGACAGTACATCACAAGGACACGCCAACAGTGGCTTCATTGATGTCATAGAACATAGAGAATTGTACATCAAACTGTGAACTTATAAAATAATCAAATATGTGAAGTGAAGAACCTAGAAGATTCAGTTTGACAAATAGGCTATTTGGTAATATACTGCTATTCAAGTTGAATAAGGGCACCTGTTTCTGGTATTCGAATTTGTCAACGATACCAATTCATAGTGTAATGTAGGTATCTTGTGTTAAGACTGTTTTTAAGACTTTAATCTATATGTATTCAACAATTTGCCAATTCAATTTATTTAATTTCACATTTCACACTTACTTTTAGTTAGTATTAAGATTTTATCCCTTCGGATAGTCCCCCTGTTATCTATTAGATGTCATGTTATTGTTTATTGTCGTTCTATTGCCATTTTTTATTAAACATTTTTGAAATATAAATTTGATTTGTTACAAATAGGTTTTAATACTTGATATAAATGTATCCTCATGTTTTGGGTCTTCCCAATTTGACCCTCTAACTTTGCGACATTTTCCAATAAATAAACATTTGATCAGTTAAAGACGTCATTGTTTTTATTAAAAGCAATGATAGATCGAAGCTGGGCTTGTAGCTGGGGACATGCATTAGGTCTTTCATACACACATTTTAGATTTCATGTTTGTCAAATTTCAAAACTACAAGCTGCCAAAAAATGGAATTATATCTAGTGACTGTTGAAACGATTTAATTCTGTTTAAGCACGATCGATGACGAAATTTCGAGTTAACGACTGCAATCACAAGAAAGTGTAGAATCGTTAAAAACATTTCCATTGTATTAAGCACAAAGATGAAATGTTATATCCTAGCGAATTGGATATTTCTAAATTGACCTGTGTTTTCTGGGTTATTTTACCAGTTAAGGAGGTTGTAACTGATTTCTGAGTCCAATAAGAGGTTCTTAATTCATGAGAAACATATTTCAGGACCTGACATATCATCGTTAATTTAGTTTTAATCGATTAAAGGGGCAGTAGCACGTTTTTAGGGGGAATATAAGGTGATGTCAGGAAAATGAAAATAAATGGTTCCAAATGAAAGACAATGTATTTAAACTAAATGGAGCAGTAATAATTCAAATATATAACGTAAGGTTCAGCCATGCGATTCCTTTTTCTTACAAAAATGAATGAAAGGTGTACACACAAAAATGGCCGCCAATGGATTTTATGTAAATCCTCATACTTTGTCCTCTGATTGTGGTTGATTGGCTTGTGTAATGTGATTGTTGACACTGTCAATATAATACATTAGGCATTTACTTACCATTATAAGTGCAATTTTTAAAATATAAAATTATCAAAAAACGTGCTACTGCCCCTTTAAACTATAATCATATAATAATAAAAAAACTCAATACAGTGTAACATTAAAGTTAAACATTATTGTTTTGTTAGAATGGATTTTTAAAAGTTCCTTTCCTCATTCAATATAATTTGCAAAAGACTTTATTAAAGTTAATCGCTTCAAATCTCATTAAGAAGTTGGTATTGCTTCAAATCTAATCTTTTAACAGACATCTTTCCTACATTTTATGAGAGCTTCTACAATCAATGTATCAGGCGCTTTTTGCATAAGAAATTGGTAAAGGCTTCTTAATATTGAGTAAAACAGATATGATTCACCCAATGCTCAAGTTGGAAGAACACAAAGACAAGGAACACCTTTTATCTTATTCATTTATTCTGTTATTGTAGAGTTTGATATCTGTGGGTTAGGCAAGTGAGTGATGATAAAAGAATTCCTTAAAATATTTGTAAACATGTAGAACTGATTCTGTGTATAACTTCTATGTTATCAAATGCAACTATCAATAAAGATATGATTTACCACGGAGTTGTTACATACTTGGTAGAGTATAAGCCAATCATCCGGCGGACTGGGCTTCTGTTCCTGGTATTTTCATAACAAAAGATGTTATAAGATAAGAACTATTTGTGCCTTGCTTGGCGTTCAGTATTATAACGTACAACATTTGAACGAACTGACGCTACCCTTCAGGATACCGGATGCCAAGGGAACGAAAAGTGCTTGCAATGTATCACAGATGATAAAGTGTTATCATGCTTATGACCCTAGAATACGTGGGAAATAATCTTGTTTAAGGTCGCAGAGTGTGTTACTGTTAAATGTTTGAGTCTGAAGTGGTATAACTCAATACATGAAATATTATAACTAAACCGTTGGATATACAGCTGACGTCTTTCACAATGAAGTTCGAAACCAAACCAATGAAAATTATTTTCAAATCGATCTCACGATGGTCTGACCTATATATGACAATATTGTAACCTGTTGTACTTTCAAGTTCTGTCATTAATGCCTTGTATGTTCAATGATAACTTCAGTGTCACGGAAAGCAATAAAAGCTGCAAATTATTTGGATATGTGTAATAGGAATGTTTCCAAGGTGCTTTGATATGCATGGCGATAACATCTTTGCCAAAATACTCTCGAAACATATCGTATGCTGCATTTACTCAATCCTCAGTCTCTCAAGACCGAGCCGAAACCTTGTTCACCAATGTAGTCCAAATTAAGGCAGTTTCTTTAATAAAAGGTTCCGTTAAAGTACAGGTCTACCATTTTCAAGGATCGGTTCTGTTGTGGTGTTTCTATTGAAACGAAATTTCCACATGCAAAATCATGTTTTAGCATGAATGTGATTCTAATATCATCAATTTGTGTTCCGCAATCTCTTTAAAAAAAAGGTTATTATTTTGCTGTTATTCGGTACTGTATGCATAGTGTAGTGCAGCACAATTAAAATCCTTAAACGAACTGAGTGTAATTCTCATTTGAATTGGTATTTTTGTCAGGTAACCATCGATCGCGAGTTTAATTTTTTTAAAGTTTTTTTATTCACTTCATTTGGACACAATCAAGTATGTTTGGTAATGTACAGTAAGATAGTGATAAGATAAAGGAATGAACAATGGCACTGGCATACATTACTACGATCAGCACTGGGAAATAAGTATTAAAAATGTGCATTGGTATCAATCAGATCAATGGTATAATGATCCATTTTCTCTCAAAACAGTTCATGATGACATTCTTTCTTGCAATATATTTTGACAAGAACATCCTTCAAAATGCATTTATATAATGTGAAACTTTGTTTCAAACCTTTAATGTTCATAACAAAAATAAGGCGTTTGGGTATGATATATCGTATAGTTCAACAAGTGGTTACTATTGGCATAAAATTATATACCTTGATCGGACAGTGGAGATGTTGTATTTGAAACTCTATTGACAAATTCAGTGAATTCGTTCCAGAAAATTATAATAGTAGGCCTTTCAATGTATACATGGTAGATATTCTCATTTAAACCACATGTTGAACATATGTCATTATCAACTAGTTTTATTTTATTTCAGACCCACTTGCACAGATAACAAATTGTCCTTCAACTGTACTAATTCACAATTCACATTCATTGATTTTCAGAAATACTCATCTTTACATTAAATAATCATAAAATTACACCACTAATAAGGTTTGCCATTTGAGACTTCCTTACTAGTATCATGATATACAAATTGAAACGTTATTAAAATACAACCATCATGACAACAAAGACCATTTCTATCCCAAACAAAAACCCAAAATAAGTTGAAACGCAATATTGTTCTGTGAAGAAAATGACGAATTCTCTATCAATTGAAGATTTTGTGTAGTCCTATACGACTTGGGCGGATTACGCCTAATGCAATAATACAAAGTTCTTATAGTCAACCAAAACCAATAAGGTTTATCCAAAATACTTCAATAACAAACGTGACATTGAAGATCAAGTTTATAATTGTGAATTTGAATCATACTCCCTCAACTCTCCCTTAGCAAGTCGAAACACATAAACGTTGTATAAAGACGTAGAAACTATGTACAAAGGCTCAAGAACATTGTATGTATAAAAGCCAGAGGAAAAACCTCACTGAACGCGGATCTCTTGAATCATACAGCGATTCTCACGAACAGGGTTTGGTCCTTGCCTGAACCGTCTTAGCAAGATATTCACCTGGCTTGTAGCCTGTCAATAGGCTTTCTCCCCTACCATCAAAGGGTTGATCTCACACCCAGCGCTAACCTTTGTATCAGGGCTGTATTGGTTATTTTCTACGGAGTGATAGGCAATATCGTGTCTAGGACTGTCATATATGAATTAGTTACAAGCGGTAACGTCGGAAACTGGTTCAATTATGTAAGTAATATGGCTTTATCAATTACGAATGTTATATTTATAATTATGAGTAAATGTTTTGATTATGTGTTTGTATTCCAAGTAAACAATTTTGAAAGGATGTGTTTGGTATATGAATTCTCGATGACATTCAAAAGTGCAATGGCAGAAATCTAGTTCATTCTATAGAATTATATTTGAGGGTTTATTAATAAATCCTTGGCAATGCTATTGTCACGATTGCATTGGTGGTTCAAAAATATTAAGAACCGGATATGAAGGGTACCGACCGGTGCGTTATTTGTTCCGTTACAAGCGCGGTCAGGGTATATTTCACGTTTTTTTTAATCCACTAAATAGGTTTTCTAAATGTATCAATTGTCCATACACAACGTTTACAAAAACGTTTGGAAAAGAATCATTAAAATGAATATCTGTATGTATGTATTTACGACCAAACTCCTGATTAGTTTTCCAATTAATCAATAAAAAATATTTAAACACATATTCCTGATGTCAAAAAAAGGCGATCTAGAATCCCTGTTTCATACATCAGAGTAAGCTTTTATTCATGCGTCTGTCCAAACTCTTTGCTGGTCATTTTTTCCTTGAGAGGCATTTTAGAAGTTGGAATGACAATAATGCAGAGGAATATGTGAATGACAACTCCTTTTTACATTGTATGCGACGTTTTGACACAGATTCATCAGAAGATTCTGTGTCGAAAAGTCGCATACAATGTTCAAAGAAGTTTTCATCCATATATTCCTATCGTTATGTCCTTATTTAGCTTTCATAAATGTTTCTGGGCCACAATGTTTGGAATTGAAGTTGAAAATTGTAAAACTATAGAAATATAAAATTTTGACCACCAATCCATGCTGTAATTCCTGACCACCAAAACAAGTTGTATTTCCTGACCACCAATACACGGTGAACTTCCTAACCACCAATCCACGGTGAATTTCCTAACCACCAATCCACGGTGAATTTCCTAACCACCAATCCACGGTATTTTTTTACCACAAATCCACGGTATTTTTTTACCACAAATCCACGGTGTATATCTGAACCACCAATACACGATGAATCCCTTTACCACCAATACAAGGTGTAATTCTTGACCACCAATATAAGGTGTATTTCTTAATCACCAATACAAGGTTTATTTCTTGACCACCAATACAAGGTGTACTTCTTGACCACTTATACGAGGTGTATATCTGAACCACCAATACACGATGAATCTCTTTACCACCAGTACAATGTGTATTTCCTGACCACCAATGCAAGGTTTATTTCCTGACCACCAATACAAGGTGTATTTCTTGACCACCAATACACGGTGTATTTCTTGACCACCAATACAAGGTGTATTTCCTGACCTCCAATACACGGTGTATTTCTTGACCACCAATACAAGGTGTATTTCCTGACCACCAATACGAGGTGTATTTCCTAACCACCAATCCACGGTATTTTTTTTACCACAAATCCACGGTATTTTTTTACCACAAATCCACGGTGTATATCTGAACCACCAATACACGATGAATCCCTTTACCACCGATACAAGGTGTAATTCTTGACCACCAATATAAGGTGTATTTCTTAATCACCAATACAAGGTTTATTTCTTGACCACCAATACAAGGTGTACTTCTTGACCACTTATACGAGGTGTATATCTGAACCACCAATATACGATGATCTCTTTACCACCAATACAAGGTGTATTTCTTGACAACCAATACAATTTGTATTTTCTGACCACCAATACAAGGTGTATTTCCTGACCACCAATACAAGATGTATTTCCTGACCACCAATGCACGGTGTATTTCTTGACCACCAATACAAGGTGTATTTCCTGACCACCAATACGAGGTGTATTTCCTAACCACCAATCCACGGTATTTTTTTTACCACAAATCCACGGTATTTTTTTACCACAAATCCACGGTGTATATCTGAACCACCAATACACGATGAATCCCTTTACCACCGATACAAGGTGTAATTCTTGACCACCAATATAATGTGTATTTCTTAATCACCAATACAAGGTTTATTTCTTGACCACCAATACAAGGTGTACTTCTTGACCACTTATACGAGGTGTATATCTGAACCACCAATATACGATGATCTCTTTACCACCAATACAAGGTGTATTTCTTGACAACCAATACAATTTGTATTTTCTGACCACCAATACAAGGTGTATTTCCTGACCACCAATACAAGATGTATTTCCTGACCACCAATGCACGGTGTATTTCTTGACCACCAATACAAGGTGTATTTCCTGACCTCCAATACACGGTGTATTTCTTGACCACCAATACAAGGTGTATTTCCTGACCACCAATACGAGGTGTATTTCCTGACCACCAATACAAGGTGTATTTCTTGACAACCAATACAAGGTGTATTTCTTGACAACCAATACAAGGTGTATTTCCTGACCTCCAATACACGGTGTATTTCTTGACAACCAATACAAGGTGTATTTCCTGACCACCAATACGAGGTGTTTTTCCTGACCACCAATACAAGGTGTATTTCTTGACCACCAATACACGATGAATGCCTTTTCACCAACACACGGTGTATGTCCTTTATAATTTTTATATAATTGTATGTTTTTTAACTATTGATTGCGTCAAAACCACTTCCACGTTCTTATTTTTGGGTTTGTGGCATTGGAATCTTCGTCTCTATCCTTCAAAAGGATTTAAGAGTGGACACCATGCACCAGTAATAGAAGCTTTTGAAAGTAATTTGGACAAAAGGACAAGATATGAACTTTACCTTTGTACTGTTTAGTCAAAACAAAAAATTCAATTAAGCCATCTTCTCATTTGTGATCATCTTCCATTATTGTTTATCACATGTTATAAATGTTATAAATGGCGTACCTTCATCGACAAGTTTTTTGGTTCTTTTATCCAATGACAATGGAATCAGTATTTTGGTCGTTTTTTTTAATTGAATTTATTAATCTATTTGCAAATTGGGGATAACTATGTAAGGATAGCGAGATTTTCCGACGGCAAAAGAGTTCATTACGGTTTTCTACACGTGCAACTTAATCTTATATAATTACCCGTTTTAACACTCTTAAAAACAAAAGGTGTTTTGAGGCTTTTCCATATGTATCATTAACCAGATAAACTTCTCGTCAAAGTTTGAGTATAACACTATCATGCTGACAAAACGTGAACGAAACGACAAGAATGAACATTAAACGATCAATAATCAAAGTCAAAATACGATGCAGATAAAATATATCCTCCCCAATATACAATAGGTTAAAGTTAGCCTGTTATATATGGGAGAGGATATATATTGTAATTGGTCTCTATCGTATTTTGACTTGATTATTGATTGTTTTAACATTATATTAGATTATTCTCAATTTTCTGTGGACTTAGGTTAACTTGAAACCAACGATATTTAGAGAATAGACGCCTTTTCTTTAGAGACATTTATAGGAGTTGTAAATATTAGCAATGTCTACTAATAGTATGAATGCATCAATGTTGGTTTACAGTATTGAACCCGAAAGATTGTGTTTCTGTCTTTATTGCAATGAATTACGGCTAAACTTGCTTAAAACGGTGACAGTTTCTGCATGAAACGTTGCTTTCATTGCACTGTACTATAGAAGGTTGCTACCAAAAGATCAGTCCAGAGCTCTTTCAATGGAATAGTTTCAACATAGCGATGAGCAATATGCTTGCGGGACTCGCCTATCATTCAAATCAAATCCAACCAATAACTTTGCCCAAGCACAAAGAGCGGACAGCCAACACGATTCAATGCTAATACAATGTGAATACATTCGCTATAAAATGCTTCTTCTCAAAGAAGAGTTTTAGTACCCGTCTAACCGGTTAACTGCAGAGATTTATCTAAGAAGGAGCGGACGGAATCCATTTGCAGGCAAACATTTTTTTTTAATAGTTTCTTTAGAATACTGTGTATGTAGGAGATAGTTAACCTTAATTCTCTTTTTATCCTACATTTTAAAATAGGTATTGTTACATTGTTATATTTTGGTTTATACTTTCTACAATGGTACAAATTCTTGTACTTTTCGGATGATAGATGTAAATTGGCTCAGCTCAAAAAGCTTAAAGAAATATTTATCTCTCCCGCAAGGGACTCGACCCGAAAAAAAACCAAGAATTTGTATTGCTACAGAAAGTATTCCAAATATAGCAATGTTTAAGTTAACACTTAGTTATTTTTTTCTATGGACGTTTATGGACGTTTAGATTTAAAGGTATTATTTAAGGTATTAGTACTATTTGTTCGATTTTGAATGAATATATATATTTCAATATCGATGCCGTTTGTAGGTACGCTCCTCTATCACAATGAATGTTTTGTACTGCTTGCAATAAAATAAGAATAACTATTTTCAATCTTCAAAAAGCAGACGTTATGGAAATGATTAGTTTTCATTCAAAAAATGTTTTGCGGTCATCAAGAAAAGAAAGAATATATCTGGATAGGATTGGAGTATTTAATTTATTCATAATGGTCGTCATTTTACGTCACTACAAAGTAATGTTTTAGTATGTTTTATCAAGTAGAAATGAAGAAAAGGTGCATGAATACATTTAAAGGAGGCTATAGTCATTTGGTATCTATTTTACCAAATATTTGAGTTAAAAAAAATTCTTATTTTGATGAACCTTGTGGAAAAGCTTTGTAAATCAAATAATACTACACTGACTAAAATATTATTTCTTATCCAAGAAGAAGCATGTTCAACAATTGTATCTTAGCTAAAATGTTTTGAAAAATGTACAACTTATCACCTTCGACCTGCGACATCAAACATATTCTTGATTGATTGATTGATTGATTTGTTGGTTGGTTGGTTGGTTGGTTGGTTGGTTGGTTGATTTCATTTCATTTCATTCCATTTGACCATTGAGGTAAAATAAAATAATACTGATAATAATTACAACGATTAAGAATGTCATAACATCATTGTGATGCTGCTTCTGCTGCTGCTGCGGCTGCTGATAATGATGTTGTTGTTGTTGATGATGATGATGATGATGATGATGATCCTTAAGTCAATCATATTTCTTTTAGATTCCTGCAATGATGACGTCGTTGAAGTTTTCTCTGGTGTTCTTCGGTGGTGTCCTTCTAGCCGCTGTATCAGGACAAAGTATGTAGAACTTTAATTATCATTTAAAGGGGCAGTAGCACGTTTTTAGGGGGAATATAAGGTGATGTCAGGAAAATGAAAATTAATGGTTCCAATTGAAAGACAATGTATTTAAACTTAATGGAGTAGTAATAATTCAAATATATAATGTATAGTTTAGCCATGCGATACCTTTTTCTTACACAAAATGAATTAAAGATGTTCATAAAACATGGCCGCCAATGGATTTTATGTGAATCTTCATAATCTGTCCTCTGACTATGGATGATTGGCTTGTGTAATAAGATTTTTGACACTATCAAAATACAACATTAAACATAAATGTTCAATTATCACTGAAAATTTAAAATATGTAAATTATCAAAAAACGTGCTACTGCCCCTTTAAAACTAACTTAAATGTTTATTCTCTTGTCAAAACATGTATTTTTTGCATTTGTTCAATTAATTTACTTACATCGAGGAGGCCGAATTAATCAGAAATAATAACGCAGAAGAAAATTCGATACTATCATTATAGCAAGAGAAGCCTAAAAAAGAAATATCATACTAGAAAGCTAACATTAAGGGTAAACCTCTAATATAAAAACTTAATGAACGAAGATGTACAAAGTTATGACAATCATTAGAAATAGCCGGTATAATATGCATAACCACCAGAAGCTAAAATGATACACCCTATGTGTATGAATAAGAGTCGTTTATTAAAAACGACCATCCAAGAGTTTCAGCGTTAGAAGAAAAACAGAGAAATCGTATCAATCTTAATTTGACGAATGTGAATTTTGACCTTATTTCATGCAGGTGATACAATGTTCACAGGGACGTGAAATGTCGAAAACAACATAGTAAGAAGCTTTTTTAGTCGACGATCCAGCACATTCTACTATATATTCTTTTAATATACTGAAAACGCTTTTTCTTACTCTGTTGTTTTCGACATTACACGTCCCTGTGACAATATTATTGTCGAAGATGAACTTCACGTTCTTATAAATTGATCATACTATACTTTTAACTGAAAACAAACCATATCAATATAATTTCATAAAAACACAACCTAATGAAAAGTAACATCAACTTATAACATCGATACAAATAGATGTATTTAAAGGACTGACACTTTATTTGCAAAATTCATTTCATTCCAAGCCATGAGGCACCCAACACTGTTCATTAAACATGTTCATTAAAAACAAAAACAAAACTTTATAGTTTTTTTTCATAGAAAGAAAATATTTCTGTGTGTGTGCATAATTCTCATGGTATTCAAGATCCATTGGCGAATCCGTGGGGAGGGCGGGTGTGTCCAGGGGGTACGGACCCTCCTTTTTAAAATCAGTTATACATTCAAGTCAATAAAAATAATGTTATATAATGTTATATACCTCCCCCTTTAACCATTTTTTCTAAAAGTGAGTGGTATGAGCAAGAGTTTTTTTCTAAAGAGGTTAGTAACTGCCTTTCTCCTTCCAAATATGCTTTTGTCAAAATAGAACGAGTCAGTTATCATTGCTATGCACTACTTTCCTAAGGAAATGTATTTCTACATGTCGCAGGTTACTTTCTTAAATGTTATACTTGAAACTAATGGAAATGGTAGACATTTTCTAAACGTAAAAAATAAAAGATCCCATTTCAGATTCATATCACTATTGGGGGAAAGTTGCCAAAAAAGGGAATATTACATCAATAAGACGAAAGTTCATTTCAAAACTATATTTTAAGGTTTTTATTCCAAATTATACATATCGTAGGATTTGTATGCTTTAACAACTTTTAATTCTATTTTTTTCTAGTTTTATGTATTGATAACAAATTAAGAGAACACAAAGTTTTGTTAAGGTTCTTCAAATACTACTTATTGAAGGATAATACAAAAGAACATTGGTCGACCCAGAGGGTGGTATAGGGGGGTCTATGAGAATATTGGTCGACCCAGAGGGTGGTATAGGGGGGTCTATGAGAACAATGGTCGACCCAGAGGGTGGCATGGGGGTCTATGAGAACAAAGGTCGATCCAGAGGGTGGCATGGGGGTCTATGAGAACAATGGTCGACCCAGAGGGTGGCATGGGGTCTATGAGAACAATGGTCGACCCAGAGGGTGGCATGGGGGTCTATGAGAACAATGGTCGACCCAGAGGGTGGTATAGGGGGGTCTATGAGAACAATGGTTGACCCAGAGGGTGGCATGGGGGTCTATGAGAACAATGGTCGACCCAGAGGGTGGCATGGGGGTCTATGAGAACAATGGTCGACCCAGAGGGTGGCATGGGGGTCTATGAGAACAATGGTCGACCCAGAGGGTGGTATAGGGGGGTCTATGAGAACAATGGTCGACCCAGAGGGTGGCATGGGGGTCTATGAGAACAATGGTCGACCCAGAGGGTGGCATGGGGGTCTATGAGAACAATGGTCGACCCAGAGGGTGGCATGGGGGTCTATGAGAACAATGGTCGACCCAGAGGGTGGCATGGGGGTCTATGAGAACAATGGTCGACCCAGGGGGTGGCATGGGGATCTATGAGAACAATGGTCGACCCAGAGGGTGGTATAGGGGGGTCTATGAGAACAATGGTCGATCCAGAGGGTGGCATGGGGATCTATGAGAACAATGGTCGATCCAGAGGTTGGTAGGTGGGTCTATGAGAACAATGGTCGACCCAGAGGGTGGTATAGGGGGGTCTATGAGAACAATGGTCGACCCAGAGGGTGGCATGGGGTCTATGAGAACAATGGTCGACCCAGAGGGTGGCATGGGGGTCTATGAGAACAATGGTCGACCCAGAGGGTGGTATAGGGGGGTCTATGAGAACAATGGTTGACCCAGAGGGTGGCATGGGGGTCTATGAGAACAATGGTCGACCCAGAGGGTGGCATGGGGGTCTATGAGAACAATGGTCGACCCAGAGGGTGGCATGGGGGTCTATGAGAACAATGGTCGACCCAGAGGGTGGTATAGGGGGGTCTATGAGAACAATGGTCGACCCAGAGGGTGGCATGGGGGTCTATGAGAACAATGGTCGACCCAGAGGGTGGCATGGGGGTCTATGAGAACAATGGTCGACCCAGAGGGTGGCATGGGGGTCTATGAGAACAATGGTCGACCCAGAGGGTGGCATGGGGGTCTATGAGAACAATGGTCGACCCAGGGGGTGGCATGGGGATCTATGAGAACAATGGTCGACCCAGAGGGTGGTATAGGGGGGTCTATGAGAACAATGGTCGATCCAGAGGGTGGCATGGGGATCTATGAGAACAATGGTCGATCCAGAGGTTGGTAGGTGGGTCTATGAGAACAATGGTCGACCCAGAGGGTGGTATAGGGGGGTCTATGAGAACAATGGTCGACCCAGAGGGTGGTATAGGGGGGTCTATGAGAACAATGGTCGACCCAGAGGATGACATGGGGGTCTATGAGAACAATGGTCGATCAAGAGGTTGGTAGGTGGGTCTATGAGAACAATGGTCGACCCAGAGGGTGGCATGGAGATCTATGAGAACAATGGTTGACCCAGAGGGTGGCATGGGGGTTTATGAGAACAATGGTCGACCCAGAGGGTGGCATGGGGGTCTATGAGAACAATGGTCGACCCAGAGGGTGGCATGGGGGTCTATGAGAACAATGGTCGACCCAGAGGGTGGTATAGGGGGGTCTATGAGAACAATGGTTGACCCAGAGGGTGGCATGGGGGTCTATGAGAACAATGGTCGACCCAGAGGGTGGCATGGGGGTCTATGAGAACAATGGTCGACCCAGAGGGTGGCATGGGGGTCTATGAGAACAATGGTCGACCCAGAGGGTGGCATGGGGGTCTATGAGAACAATGGTCGATCCAGAGGGTGGCATGGGGGTCTATGAGAACAATGGTCGACCCAGAGGGTGGCATAGGGGTCTATGAGAACAATGGTCGATCCAGAGGGGGGCATGGGGGTCTATGAGAACAATGGTCGACCCAGAGGGTGGTATAGGGGGGTCTATGAGAACAATGGTCGACCCAGAGAGTGGTATAGGGGGGTCTATGAGAACAATGGTCGACCCAGAGGATGACATTGGGGTCTATGAGAACAATGGTCGATCCAGAGGTTGGTAGGTGGGTCTATGAGAACAATGGTCGACCCAGAGGGTGGCATGGGGATCTATGAGAACAATGGTCGACCCAGAGGGTGGTATAGGGGGGTCTATGAGCACAATGGTCGACCCAGAGGGTAGTATAGGGGGTCTATGAGAACAATGGTCGACCCAGAGGGTGGCATGGGGGTCTATGAGAACAATGGTCGACCCAGAGGGTGGCATGGGGATCTATGAGAACAATGGTCGACCCAGAGGGTGGCATGGGGGTCTATGAGAACAATGGTCGACCCAGAGGGTGGTATAGGGGGGTCTATGAGAACAATGGTCGACCCAGAGGGTGGTATAGGGGGATCTATGAGAACAATGGTCGACCCAGAGGGTGGCATGGGGGTCTATGAGAACAATGGTCGATCCAGAGGGTGGCATGGGGGTCTATGAGAACAATGGTCGACCCAGAGGGTGGCATGGGGGTCTATGAGAACAATGGTCGACCCAGAGGGTGGTATAGGGGGGTCTATGAGAACAATGGTTGACCCAGAGGGTGGCATGGGGGTCTATGAGAACAATGGTCGACCCAAAGGGTGGCATGGGGGTCTATGAGAACAATGGTCGACCCAGAGGGTGGCATGGGGGTCTATGAGAACAATGGTCGACCCAGAGGGTGGTATAGGGGGGTCTATGAGAACAATGGTCGATCCAGAGGGTGGCATGGGGATCTATGAGAACAATGGTCGATCCAGAGGTTGGTAGGTGGGTCTATGAGAACAATGGTCGACCCAGAGGGTGGTATAGGGGGGTCTATGAGAACAATGGTCGACCCAGAGGGTGGTATAGGGGGGTCTATGAGAACAATGGTCGACCCAGAGGATGACATGGGGGTCTATGAGAACAATGGTCGATCAAGAGGTTGGTAGGTGGGTCTATGAGAACAATGGTCGACCCAGAGGGTGGCATGGAGATCTATGAGAACAATGGTTGACCCAGAGGGTGGCATGGGGGTTTATGAGAACAATGGTCGACCCAGAGGGTGGCATGGGGGTCTATGAGAACAATGGTCGACCCAGAGGGTGGCATGGGGGTCTATGAGAACAATGGTCGACCCAGAGGGTGGTATAGGGGGGTCTATGAGAACAATGGTTGACCCAGAGGGTGGCATGGGGGTCTATGAGAACAATGGTCGACCCAGAGGGTGGCATGGGGGTCTATGAGAACAATGGTCGACCGAGAGGGTGGCATGGGGGTCTATGAGAACAATGGTCGACCCAGAGGGTGGCATGGGGGTCTATGAGAACAATGGTCGATCCAGAGGGTGGCATGGGGGTCTATGAGAACAATGGTCGACCCAGAGGGTGGCATAGGGGTCTATGAGAACAATGGTCGATCCAGAGGGGGGCATGGGGGTCTATGAGAACAATGGTCGACCCAGAGGGTGGTATAGGGGGGTCTATGAGAACAATGGTCGACCCAGAGAGTGGTATAGGGGGGTCTATGAGAACAATGGTCGACCCAGAGGATGACATTGGGGTCTATGAGAACAATGGTCGATCCAGAGGTTGGTAGGTGGGTCTATGAGAACAATGGTCGACCCAGAGGGTGGCATGGGGATCTATGAGAACAATGGTCGACCCAGAGGGTGGTATAGGGGGGTCTATGAGCACAATGGTCGACCCAGAGGGTAGTATAGGGGGTCTATGAGAACAATGGTCGACCCAGAGGGTGGCATGGGGGTCTATGAGAACAATGGTCGACCCAGAGGGTGGCATGGGGATCTATGAGAACAATGGTCGACCCAGAGGGTGGCATGGGGGTCTATGAGAACAATGGTCGACCCAGAGGGTGGTATAGGGGGGTCTATGAGAACAATGGTCGACCCAGAGGGTGGTATAGGGGGATCTATGAGAACAATGGTCGACCCAGAGGGTGGCATGGGGGTCTATGAGAACAATGGTCGACCCAGAGGGTGGCATGGGGGGTCTATGAGAACAATGGTCGACCCAGAGGGTGGCATGGGGGTCTATGAGAACAATGGTCGACCCAGAGGGTGGTATAGGGGGGTCTATGAGAACAATGGTTGACCCAGAGGGTGGCATGGGGGTCTATGAGAACAATGGTCGACCCAGAGGGTGGCATGGGGGTCTATGAGAACAATGGTCGACCCAAAGGGTGGCATGGGGGTCTATGAGAACAATGGTCGACCCAGAGGGTGGCATGGGGGTCTATGAGAACAATGGTCGACCCAGAGGGTGGTATAGGGGGGTCTATGAGAACAATGGTCGATCCAGAGGGTGGCATGGGGATCTATGAGAACAATGGTCGATCCAGAGGTTGGTAGGTGGGTCTATGAGAACAATGGTCGACCCAGAGGGTGGTATAGGGGGGTCTATGAGAACAATGGTCGACCCAGAGGGTGGTATAGGGGGGTCTATGAGAACAATGGTCGACCCAGAGGATGACATGGGGGTCTATGAGAACAATGGTCGATCAAGAGGTTGGTAGGTGGGTCTATGAGAACAATGGTCGACCCAGAGGGTGGCATGGAGATCTATGAGAACAATGGTTGACCCAGAGGGTGGCATGGGGGTTTATGAGAACAATGGTCGACCCAGAGGGTGGCATGGGGGTCTATGAGAACAATGGTCGACCCAGAGGGTGGCATGGGGGTCTATGAGAACAATGGTCGACCCAGAGGGTGGTATAGGGGGGTCTATGAGAACAATGGTTGACCCAGAGGGTGGCATGGGGGTCTATGAGAACAATGGTCGACCCAGAGGGTGGCATGGGGGTCTATGAGAACAATGGTCGACCCAGAGGGTGGCATGGGGGTCTATGAGAACAATGGTCGACCCAGAGGGTGGCATGGGGGTCTATGAGAACAATGGTCGATCCAGAGGGTGGCATGGGGGTCTATGAGAACAATGATCTACCCAGAGGGTGGCATAGGGGTCTATGAGAACAATGGTCGATCCAGAGGGGGGCATGGGGGTCTATGAGAACAATGGTCGACCCAGAGGGTGGTATAGGGGGGTCTATGAGAACAATGGTCGACCCAGAGAGTGGTATAGGGGGGTCTATGAGAACAATGGTCGACCCAGAGGATGACATTGGGGTCTATGAGAACAATGGTCGATCCAGAGGTTGGTAGGTGGGTCTATGAGAACAATGGTCGACCCAGAGGGTGGCATGGGGATCTATGAGAACAATGGTCGACCCAGAGGGTGGTATAGGGGGGTCTATGAGCACAATGGTCGACCCAGAGGGTAGTATAGGGGGGTCTATGAGAACAATGGTCGACCCAGAGGGTGGCATGGGGGTCTATGAGAACAATGGTCGACCCAGAGGGTGGCATGGGGATCTATGAGAACAATGGTCGACCCAGAGGGTGGCATGGGGGTCTATGAGAACAATGGTCGACCCAGAGGGTGGTATGGGGGGGTCTATGAGAACAATGGTCGACCCAGAGGGTGGTATAGGGGGATCTATGAGAACAATGGTCGATCCAGAGGGTGGCATGGGGGTCTATGAGAACAATGGTCGACCCAGAGGGTGGTATAGGGGGGTCTATGAGAACAATGGTCGACCCAGAGGGTGGCATGGGGATCTATGAGAACAATGGTCGACCCAGAGGGTGGCATTGGGGTCTATGAGAACAATGGTCGATCCAGAGGGTGGCAAGGGGGTCTATGAGAACAATGGTCGACCCAGAGGGTGGTATAGGGGGGTCTATGAGAACAATGGTCGACCCAGAGGGTGGCATGGGGGTCTATGAGAACAATGGTCGACCCAGAGGGTGGCATGGGGGTCTATGAGAACATTGGTCGACCCAGAGGTTGGTAGGGGGGTCTATGAGAACAATGGTCGACCCAGAGGGTGGCATAGGGGTCTATGAGAACAATGGTCGACCCAGAGGGTGGCATGGGGATCTATGAGAACAATGGTCGACCCAGAGGGTGGCATGGGGGTCTATGAGAACAATGGTCGACCCAGAGGGTGGCATGGGGGTCTATGAGAACATTGGTCGACCCAGAGGGTGGCATGGGGGTCTATGAGAACAATGGTCGACCCAGAGGGTGGTATAGGGGAGTCTATGAGAACATTGGTCGACCCAGAGGGTGGCATGGGGGTCTATGAGAACAATGGTGGACCCAGAGGGTGGTATAGGGGGGTCTATGAGAACAATGGTCGACCCAGAGGGTGGTATAGGGGGATCTATGAGAACAATGGTCGACCCAGAGGGTGGCATGGGGGTCTATGAGAACAATGGTCGACCCAGAGGGTGGCATGGGGGTCTATGAGAACAATGGTCGACCCAGAGGGTGGTATAGGGGGGTCTATGAGAACAATGGTCGACCCAGGGGTTGGCATGGGGGTCTATGAGAACAATGGTCGACCCAGAGGGTGGTATAGGGGGGTCTATGAGAACAATGGTCGACCCAGAGGGTGGTATAGGGGGGTCTATGAGAACAATGGTCGACCCAGAGGGTGGCATGGGGGTCTATGAGAACAATGGTCGACCCAGAGGGTGGCATGGGGGTCTATGAGAACATTGGTCAACCCAGAGGATGACATGGGGGTCTATGAGAACAATGGTCGACCCAGAGGGTGGAATAGGGGGGTCTATGAGAACAATGGTCGACCCAGGGGGTGGCATGGGGGTCTATGAGAACAATGGTCGACCAAGAGGGTGGCATGGGGGTCTATGAGAACATTGGTCGACCCAGAGGATGACATGGGGGTCTATGAGAACAATGGTCGACCCAGAGGGTGGCATGGGGTCTATGAGAACAATGGTCGATCCAGAGGGTGGCATGGGGGTCTATGAGAACAATGGTCGACCCAGAGGGTGGTATAGGGGGGTCTATGAGAACAATGGTCGACCCAGAGGGTGGCATGGGGGTCTATGAGAACAATGGTCGATCCAGAGGGTGGCATGGGGGTCTATGAGAACAATGGTCGACCCAGAGGGTGGTATAGGGGGGTCTATGAGAACAATGGTCGACCCAGAGGGTGGCATGGGGATCTATGAGAACAATGGTCGACCCAGAGGGTGGTATAGGGGGGTCTATGAGAACAATGGTCGACCCAGAGGGTGACATGGGGGTCTATGAGAACAATGGTCGACCCAGGGGGTGGCATGGGGGTCTATGAGAACAATGGTCGACCCAGAGGGTGGTATAGGGGGGTCTATGAGAACAATGGTCGACCCAGAGGGTGGCATGGGGGTCTATGAGAACAATGGTCGACCCAGGGGGTGGTAGTGGGGTCTATGAGAACAATGGTCGACCCAGAGGGTGGTATAGGGGGGTCTATGAGAACAATGGTCGACCCATGGGGTGGCATGGGGGTCTATGAGAACAATGGTCGACCCAGAGGGTGGTATAGGGGGGTCTATGAGAACAATGGTCGACCCAGAGGGTGGCATGGGGGTCTATGAGAACAATGGTCGACCCAGGGGGTGGCATGGGGGTCTATGAGAACATTGGTCGACCCAGAGGGTGGCATGGGGGTCTATGAGAACAATGGTCGACCCAGAGGTTGGTATAGGGGGGTCTATGAGAACAATGGTCGACCCAGGGGTTGGCATGGGGGTCTATGAGAACAATGGTCGACCCAGAGGGTGGTATAGGGGGGTCTATGAGAACAATGGTCGACCCAGAGGGTGGTATAGGGGGGTCTATGAGAACAATGGTCGACCCAGAGGGTGGCATGGGGGTCTATGAGAACAATGGTCGACCCAGAGGGTGGCATGGGGGTCTATGAGAACATTGGTCAACCCAGAGGATGACATGGGGGTCTATGAGAACAATGGTCGACCCAGAGGGTGGTATAGGGGGGTCTATGAGAACAATGGTCGACCCAGGGGGTGGCATGGGGGTCTATGAGAACAATGGTCGACCAAGAGGGTGGCATGGGGGTCTATGAGAACATTGGTCGACCCAGAGGATGACATGGGGGTCTATGAGAACAATGGTCGACCCAGAGGGTGGCATGGGGTCTATGAGAACAATGGTCGATCCAGAGGGTGGCATGGGGGTCTATGAGAACAATGGTCGACCCAGAGGGTGGTATAGGGGGGTCTATGAGAACAATGGTCGACCCAGAGGGTGGCATGGGGATCTATGAGAACAATGGTCGACCCAGAGGGTGGTATAGGGGGGTCTATGAGAACAATGGTCGACCCAGAGGGTGACATGGGGGTCTATGAGAACAATGGTCGACCCAGGGGGTGGCATGGGGGTCTATGAGAACAATGGTCGACCCAGAGGGTGGTATAGGGGGGTCTATGAGAACAATGGTCGACCCAGAGGGTGGCATGGGGGTCTATGAGAACAATGGTCGACCCAGGGGGTGGTAGGGGGGTCTATGAGAACAATGGTCGACCCAGAGGGTGGTATAGGGGGTCTATGAGAACAATGGTCGACCCAGGGGGTGACATGGGGGTCTATGAGAACAATGGTCGACCCAGAGGGTGGTATAGGGGGGTCTATGAGAACAATGGTCAACCCAGGGGGTGGCATTGGGGTCTATGAGAACAATGGTCGACCCAGAGGGTGGTATAGGGGGGTCTATGAGAACAATGGTCGACCCAGAGGGTGGCATGGGGGTCTATGAGAACAATGGTCGATCCAGAGGGTGGCATGGGGGTCTATGAGAACAATGGTCGACCCAGAGGGTGGTATAGGGGGGTCTATGAGAACAATGGTCAACCCAGAGGGTGGCATGGGGGTCTATGAGAACAATGGTCGATCCAGAGGGTGGCATGGGGGTCTATGAGAACAATGGTCAACCCAGAGGGTGGCATGGGGGTCTATGAGAACAATGGTCGATCAAGAGGTTCGTAGGTGGGTCTATGAGAATATTGGTCGACCCAGAGTGTGGTAGAGGTGTCCATGAGAACATTGGTCGATCCAGAGGGTGGTGGGGGTGTCATGGCAAGGCACCTAGATTTAGTAAACATTCTAACTTTTAAGTGAAGACACCATATTCTTTGACACTCATAATCATGTCAATAGCTGCACTGTTATCCGGAAAGAATGCACTGAATCTCTGTTTGATATACCCGCCCCTGGAATAGCAGAAAGATGTCTTTTCAAATGATCGAAGAGTTGATTAAAAATGCGCGATGTTTTATCCTTCACGTCTAGGTCCCTTTACCGCCTACTTGGTTGTTGATGGCTCCGAGAGTATAGGGTTAGAGAACTTCAACGTTATCAAGGACGCCATGAAAAGCTACGTGACCTCCCGCTTATCCGAGAACAACCTCAACAGGCTGGGTATCGTCCTCTACGGCGACGACATTGTCGAGCAGGTGGGAGCCAGTTCAGACAGAGACTACCTGCTGGCCCAGATTGACTCCTTGCTTTACCCTGATGAAGGAACGTCCACGCACATGGGTATCAAAAGAGGGAAGGAACTTCTTCAACAGGATATCTCTGGCAATGCCAAGGTCATGATAGTCATCACTGATGGTATTTCCGGCCAGCCACAACTAACGGAAGAAGAGGCAACTAACTCAAGCGCAAGCAATATTACCATGTACGCTGTGGGCATAACTGAGTTTCTTTTTGACTTCGGCATTAGGATGGTTGAGATGTTTGAAGCGGAGCTTGTGGCTATTGCGGGCTCCCGAGATCGTGTACTATCTGTGGAGGAATTCAGTGGTCTATCCAGAAGCCTGGACACCCTATTGTCATCAGGTACCATGTTAGTCTCCTGCTTCGCTTATTTCCACGACATGTTTATTATTCACTTGAAAACAGTGCTTCATGTTTTTTTCAATCTCGTTAAACTCAGCTGGAACATAACACTTGTATAGGCTGCATTTCTGATCTGGGTATCACTCAATCGGGGTCATGTTGAGAGATCTTGTTTGTTATTATTATTATTGTTAAGAAGTGGAAGGGGGATATAGGTTTGGGCTCCGTCCGTGCGTCCGTCCTTGTGTCTGTCCGTCCAAGTTAACGGGAACAGCTTTTCTCAGAAACTATTTAAGATAGGGTAACCAATTTTTTGTGTGTCTTCAGGGTATCAATACCTTGATGGAGTTCAAAACTCAGAACCGCAAAATTAATGTTTACGGAGTTATTGGCCTTGTTTCGTGTTTTTGGACACTCACTCTGTGTCATGTTAAGTGATCTTGTGTGTAAGCCTTCCACCAACTCTGTGTCATGTTGAGTGATCTTGTGTGTAAGTCTTCCACTCACTCGGGGTCATGTTGAGTGATCTTGTGTGTAAGCCTTCCACTCACTCTGTGTCATGTTAAGTGACCTTGTATGTAAGCTTTCCACTCACTCTGTGTCATGTTGAGTGATCTTGTGTGTAAGCCTTCCACTCACTCTGTGTCATGTAAAGTGATCTTGTGTATAAGCCTTCCACTCACTCGTTGTCATGTTAGGTGAACTTGTGTATAAGCCTTCCACTCACTCTGTGTCATGTTGAGTGATCTTGTGTGTAAGCCTTCCACTCACTCTGTGTCATGTAAAGTGATCTTGTGTATAAGCCTTCCACTCACTCGTTGTCATGTTAGGTGAACTTGTGTATAAGCCTTCCACTCACTCTGTGTCATGTTAAGCGATCTTGTGTATAAGCCTTCTACTCCCTCGGGTTCATGTTAAGTGATCTTGTGTATAAGCCTTCCACTCACACTGTGTCATGTTAAGCGATCTTGTGTATAAGCCTTCTACTCACTCGGGTTCATGTTAAGTGATCTTGTGTGTAAGCCTTCCACTCACTCTGTGGCATGTTGAGTGATCTTTTGTATACATAAGCCTTCTATTCACTCGGGTTCATGTTAAGTGATCTTGTGTATAAGCCTTCTACTCACTCGGGTTCATGTTAAGTGATCTTGTGTATAAGCCTTCCACTCATTCGGGGTCATGCTTGAGATCTTGTGTATATGCGTTCCTCTTACATAAAATCAATCACTCACATGATTTCTTTGAAATCTAACTGAATTAATGATGGCTGATTGTCTGAAGGAAGAAAGAGGGAAATTCAATGAATGAACAACTTCATTATTTGACAGTAGCAATGTTTCAATATAAATCCTTATACGGTTTTCAAGCTTTTTGATATAAGGATCTAAACCCAAACGTGGCTACTGTCAAATAAAGAAGTTGTTCATTCATAGAATTTCCTATTGTCTTCCCTATAATACCACCAACTTCTAGAATGTGTAGTTAGTGAAGGATTTGAAATTGATTATGAGTGTCTGTCCATCTGGCATCGAGCAATGTCAGTAAATTTTCACATTTTGCGCTTTCTTCCAAGTTTGAAGTTTTTATTACCGGTAAGATCCACCCTCAAAGGTCTAAGCAGAGCATCTACCCTTTAATTGTCTGTTTTTAATTTGCATAAAGTTAATACTAGAAAGGTCAAATTTAGAGAATATTCTCTCTATGAGATGATGACATGAATGTGTTACCAACTAGAGTAGGAGATATTGGGCTGAAACCATAAGGCTGTTGCTCCTGTTTGGGACTGTGATAAAAGGCTGGAGTAGCTCAAGTAGCAGTATTCATGAACTTGTCTACAATAGAGGTCATGGCTTATGTATAGACATGCCAGTCTTCAATCATGAAGATAATTGGTTATAAGTACCTGATGAGCTGCAGAGCCCATGGCTGTCATTTTCAAAAGAGGAAGGATTCTAATAGCACAGTTTATCTATGAAATTCACCAGAGGAAAACTGAGATAAAACAACCCCCACCCCCCCCCCCCTCTCAACTCCTTCCAACCCACACTATCCTCACACCCTTATAGGGCCTCCACCAGTACTCAAGTACTCGAGCCCCAGTCGTCTCCAGCTGGACTCGCGTCCATCTTTTGGAACTCAAGGACTCGAAAAGTGTTATTATTTAAGTTATTTCAGTCTGTTTGTCTGTATTGTGTGAAGATAGATCATCAACATTAACATTTCAAGCGTTGATGTTAATATTATTCTATATACAACCATTTAAAAGTCACATTATATGTTATAATATCTAGGCTATAAATCTATTGAAGGTAAGGCAAAGACTAAAGGGCTATAAAAACCCAAAAAGCCTTTGGTAAGGATAGAAGGTCGGGTACTCGGGTCTGAGTAGAGTTTGATCCCTCAAGTACTCGAGTCCAATTTCTTGGACCCAAGGAAGCCCTATTGCCTTAGTCACGGATGAAATGGTCTGAAACAGGAGTATTAATCCAAATTTCAACATCCCCAGAGATTAGAATGTGAGACCTCTGCACTGAGATTCAAACACGTACTGGTCTTCCAATCCCTCCACAACAAAGCACCTGATTACCTGAGCAGTCTGTTGACCAGATACCACCCACCTAGGACACTGCGCTCATGTGATAAATGTCTCCTTGCGGTACCCTCCTCCCGTACAAAATCGTTTGGTGACCGTTCTTTTGAACGAGCTGGACCCCATCTCTGGAACAATCTTCCACTTGACTTAAGATCAGAACAAAAATTGTCCACTTTCAAATCTAGGCTCAAAACATACCTGTTCAATCTGGCATTTCAGTGACTCTTTTCAATCATCTCAGACACTAGCGCTTTTGAGCAGCTAACGCTGGATACTAGCGCTTTATAAATGTTTATATGTATGTATGTATGTATGTTATCGATCTGGCCAAAGAATATCTGACTAACTAATGCTAAGGACAGTTTGAATGATTTTGACCTCAGTTTGTGTGACTGTGATTGTATATGTTAGCGGCAATAGTGTAAATCCGGCAATAGCGTTAATGCCTAGGCAATAACGTAGTGTCTAGGCAATAGCGTTATTGACGAAAGTTGGCAGGCATTAGCACTAATGCCTGCAAATTATAGGATTGATTTTCCTTATTGCCAGCGGCATTAGCGCTAATGCCGATTGGTGAGTTGTACTCACCAATCATGATGTATACATGAACTCAGTAACTCTATGGTGAACAGAACTCATTCCAATCAGTCTAATGGATCAATGTAACATATTTAAAAGCAAGCAATGCACAAGCTTTGATCAATAGAGTTATTCAAGCCTTGGCTTTCTGAACATACAAGCCAAGATACAGTTGGGGATACCAACTGTCGGCGACACAGTGTATGTCAACGTTCCTGAATTTGACCGTGGAAAGGTTGACATGAGGAACATCCTTGGATTAGTGAAGACAGTGACTCAGGATACTTTTGTAATTGCGACAAGACATGGCATACTGGACGGTTCCTATCAAATAAACCAGTTTGGTGTCTCCAGACAGAGACTGCTGTCGGAGGATGATGTTGCAAGTGACCATGTCATAACACTCCAAGACGCTGTCCGTAAGGAATCACTCTTTGGAGGTCAAGGCTTCAAACAGTAAATGCATAATGAACATATGCAATGTAAACGTTCTGGTTTGCAGTGCAGCAGTCGCTGTCATAACTCTGGACCATGTGCAAACAAATGACATGTGATGTCAAATGATGATGTATTGCATAGCATGATAACCACTGAATATCTGCCTCCTTGATTGTCTTATCAATAAAGCTGAATAAGTTTTAATCTCTTTTTGATTTCCATGTGTCTTAATTTTCTTGAAATATATTGTCATCCGGCAATAGCGTCAAAATCAGCTCTATATCCTAGGCATTAGCACTAATACCGCCGGCATTAACGCAAATGCCGGCTTTAAATTTGTCTTAGCATTATTGCCTAGACACTACGTTATTGCCTAGGCATTAACGCTATTGACGGATTTACACTATTGCCGCTAACATATATATTTGTTTCTCTTTCAGATATCCAAAACCTTGAGGGTAACCCGTCTGTTGTCAGGGGAGGCACCATTATCCTACAAGTCACTGTGGATAAGGATTATAACCAGGTAACGTTAAAGTGGGGCAGTAGCATGTTTATAAGTTATTAAAATAATCTTACAAAAATTAAACTATATGTTATCATTTTCAAGACATTAAGTCATATTTAAATGCCAAAGATTTGAAAATTATCACATTTAAAAAATTCTTGCTACTGAGCCTTTAATTACACTCTCACTTAACTTGATTCAAACAAAGTTTGAAACAGATGTAATAAGAAAATCTTTAAACCAAAATAGATGTTACTTATACATTTAAAAAATCTAATCTGGTAATTAGTGTAGGGAAGAGCGAGGTCAATTAACATTTTGTACTTAGGTTGTCCTAATTTGTTTCTTTTTTTGTTTCTTTTTTTTTTTACTTTTATTTTCAAAGCATTTTACAGTGTTTTTTAAAAATCAACAGATGACATTCCGGAAATTTGTTTCTTGTGTCTCATAGGAAAAATAACAGGTATTAAAATGTTAATTGACATCTCAGGTTCTTTTACTAGTTATCATGTTATGGTCATTTGAGTAAGGGTACCCCAAGTGTTAAAATTGACTCTGACATAGGGGCAATTGTATCCGTAGGATGGGATATTTGTGACATGTAGGGAGAATTTGGAAATACCTTTTCAGGCCTATCAAACAAAACATTTCCACTGTGCAGAAAAACATGGAAAAGTCCACATTAAACGTGGAATATGTGTGACAGGGTGAGGTCTACTACTTCCTACTGGCTTCGGCTGGAGGGATATCTCTTTGGCCGAACAGGTAGAGCGTAGGACTCTCACCCGGAGGTCCCGGGTTCGAATCCCGCGTGGACTAGAAAATATTGGATTTTCTAGCCTGCTACAATTGGCGCCCAACGTCGGCCGGGACTATTCCTTCATGTCGCATCACCTTAAAAGTCCTTAATAGGAAACGCAAACCCATCAATGTAGGCACCTTCTACGTTTCAGGTGTAGGCGGTCCATTGGGAGTACAGACATTGTGAATGAAGCTTCCGCTTCGCTCCCTCACTCTGTCACGCTCTGTCTTGACGTCAGAAATAGGATGTATACATTACTGAGTGAAACCTTTGCTCGCAGGTGTTAGAACTAATGTAATGCATCACATATCTCTATTTTGTATGCTGTGTCTCTTGTTTAACGCAGTATTGTTTGGGTGAAATGCTACACTGAATTTCAGTGCAGTACCACCCCTGGTTCGCTAGTTCCAGCCGATGCTCGAAGGTATCACCTCAATACATAGTCACACTAGTGTTGCGGGCTTGCTCCCTGCAATAATTCTAGCTGCTGCGATACAAATGAAATACTTTTGTGACGATGTACCCCAGATCACCTCACCTCACCTCTTGTTTAGTGTCTATAATACTGTCAAAACATGTCGATGTTAGGGTTGTTATCCGACTTATATCCACAGCAGGATTTCACTAACAGCCAGTTAGTTAAGTTGGTGGCAAATCACATGATTATCTCATAATCAAAGAATCCATCCCTCGAATCACATCTAAGATTGTCCACAATATGAATACACAAGTGAAAAGATCACAGAAGATAATCACAGTAATACCTATTCAGTAAGACTGACTGATTTAAAAATGAAAAACCTAAACCTTATAAACACCTCTAGACAATAGATAGTAAGCTAGGTTTGTTGTAAGGGAGATTGCTTGGGTATTGAGTTGAGTGCATGTGACAGGCGTGGCCTGGTGTGCAATGGCTATTGTTAGTACATTTGTATTATCTAAGAAAGCTAAGAATACATGATTTACTTAAGTAGTTGGCAATAACCTTTTACCAGCTGAATAACTTAATGCAAATACCTTAACTAAATATAAAACACTAACTTAAATAAGCTGATGATTTAGGCCAATTCTAAATACACAAAGTCTAAATATTTCTAAAATATTATAAACAACACAACTCTAACCGCCTTCAATTAGAGTAAATAGCAACAAAATATATTTACAATTCTTACACTCACATAAACTCTAATAGATGTCTTATGAAGTTCTTTCCAAACAGGTTTAAATTAATAAACAATTTAATGTTTCTAAACAGGGAATTTGGTACAGTGGCCAGGGAGAGGTCAGTGACAGGACACGCTATTCAGTCGTTGGACGGAGCCACCGATTGACCATCACCAATGCTCAGGACAGTGACGCGGGCACCTACTACTATCTCATTAATGGAGGACAGCTTTACTTTTCTGGGAGTCTTTCGGTTACAGATGAGGGTACTTCAGAATATCAATCACTATACAATCAGTAATAACAGTAATGCTTATCATACGCACTTCTTTCTAGCACAGTCAATTTTAATCAGACTGAGCTAATTAGTGAGTCATTTTAAAACCTACCTTGAAGTTGTTTTGTTTTTTGAGGTTTTTTTTATTTTCCATTCCTACCTTGATTGAATGAGACTTAATCAAACAAAAATGGTGACCAGTGTTTTTTTGCTAGATACTTGTTCTTCTAAAACTATTCTTTATGGGGCAACGTTATACAATTATTGACTTCAGTAGTGAATCCAATGGTATATTGACCTCAGAACAGTTTTCCGAGAGTCAATAAACCATTGGATTCACCGTTAACTGAAGTCAACAACTGTTTTATTATATGATTTATGAAAGTTTAAGGTATTCTGAAAACTATTCAATTATTTTAAGTTTTTTGGAAGCAACTCTTTACGGCGCTCCTCGTAGTGGCGATCTATTTTTAGCTCCAGGTCATTGGATTGTTATGTTGACCTCGCGTGACGTTTTCCGCGGTCAACATAAGGTTTGATCACTGTCGATGACCACCTTCCTCGACCAATCAGAAGACAGATCACTCGTCCATCATATAATAATATTAAATATTGACCCTATAAGGATAAGACATAAAGCATAAAGGTAAAGCAACAGTCTTATTGGGGCTGCTCTGCTTGTATGGTGTATCTGACATACCGTAGTCTAGTCTTTTTAATTACATCCATTTCTACACTTGGGAAGGTGGTAGGCATGTTGCCCTCATGCTAAGTAAGAATCCTTGTGCAAGGCATTTCATCCACATTGTACTCAGTTATCAGCTATATAAATGGGTATCTGAACTGGGAAGGTATGGTCACTCTTCCTTCAATGTATTTATAGAATTTGTGCGTTTTGAGCATGCCTTGAACTGTTATAATAATGATAATGATAATGTCAGTCTTAGTAAACCTAGCCTCAATAATAAAACATACTGAGTCCAGCCAGGTGTAGTAAGGGCTTGCGTAGCCGACTTTTAGAATTGACCAATCAGGGCTCGGCTTACCATGCCGCAATATTCTGCTTTCGCAGGTGTAACGTTTGAGGGTCATAGGTCGTCGAAAGGTCGGCTGACATGACCTCTTACTGTATCTCGCTAGACTCAGTATGGGAGTATACCGAGTATTATTGAGGCTAGGTTAACTTAGACTGTGATAATGTATTTGTATACCGCCTCGGTATCCAACTTTTGAGCTGCTCACCGGCGCTGTGTAACTGTTTTTATTATCATACACATATTTATCCAATCATCATGTCATCTTTTTCATGAAGCTGAGAGATATTCCAACTGGGGACAGTGGACTGTCGACACCTTGTGTTCAGTGACATGTGGCAAGGGGAGCGAGACCCTGATCCGGCGGAGGTCATGCCTGAGTGGGTCCTGTTCAGGAAACCTTCAGGAGAGAAAGCAGAATCCGTGTGAAAGATCCCAGTGCCCTGTCGCTCCTGAAGGTAGATTTCTCTTCATACAAACAGTGTATAAAATATAGCCCGTCTGCCAGTCCTAAAACTGGCTACTTTTTGCCAGGACTGGTTACTTTTTTGTCAGGACTGGTAACTTTTCACATTTTTTCTTTATTTTCCGCTAATGAATTGACCAATTAATTATCAGGACATGCTGAGGTTTCCAATCTATTTTATACACTGATACAAATTGCTTTGATGTGGATTGAATCTTTTGTGCCGAATCTAAAACAGGATTCATCGGGTTCAAATCATGCTCCAAAAAAGATTTGAATGTTACCGGAACTGAAATTAGGCGGCATGTTATTTAAAAAATATTTCAACTAACATTGAACATGTGTCACTCTTTTAAGGTAAGTGAACCCTAACACTAGGGGATTCAGAAGGAGGTCGTGGGAGTCAAACCCCTTCCATTAGAATTCCAAATATAGTAGAAGTTGTTTACACTCCGTTGAAGATATCGCTGTTTTCAAAATTATTGCACAATATTACCCATACGGGCGAGGAAACACGAGTGGATATTTTTTTGATATCCGCACATGTGCTTTTTAGTGATTCTCAACGTTGATTGATCGGTTCCTAAGAGAATGAAAGACGATTGGTCGACGGAACTATTTTCAAGTTTCATTGATAAATTGAACGTGTCGAACGTAGGCCTATGTCGATTAAGTTAAAAATAAAATCGTAGAACGATGAATATTATTGTACATCATATAACTTACAGGTTTATATTTAAACGCAGTATTATTTGAAACTATTCATCTACGTGTTAAATTTCAAAAAAATTGACAGGTTTTTGACATTTTCGTTAGACCTACAACATTATGCCGTCAACAACACCGTACGGCGTGACGATCGGCTGATTCAAATACTTATTATCTTTATCAAATAATGTTGTTTGTTAAAAGTGTTATGTGTGTTAATTTGTTCAAGGTTGAAAAGTGTATTATATCATTCAGGGACAATATTTTCGTCATTTTTGTATTGTTTTGAAACTGAACTAGATTCCGATGCGTTGTTGACTAATTCACTCTGGAGATGTTCGGTTGGACACGCGTATGAATACTAATCAGCTGATTGGCATCACTTACTACAGCATTACTACGATTTCTCAATCGCATTTTTTCAGTCGTTTTTTAATTATATTTCATTACAAATGGGTAATATATAGAATAACCAACTCGGTACGAGTGATTACGGGATATCTGCCCTCGTCAAAAAAATGTTCAGTCGCTCGCCAAGGCTCGCGACTGTGAACATTATTTCGACTTGGGCAGATATCCCGTAATCACTCGTACCAAGTTGGTTATTCTCTAATTGTGCAATAACATTGCAGGCTGACAAAATGACACGATATCATAATAACGTCATAATCGTTAGGCATGACGTCACTATGTTAGTGCGGCGGTTACGATGGTTATGTCGACGAAATTTAGCCGATGTTAATGACCAAGTAATAAATAAAATACCAAACTCACTCCCGTCCAAACACTTTTATGAAACTGGTAAATTGTAAAGGTATTTTACTTACTCTGCTCGTTAAATACCAAATCACTCACTCGTTTAATAAAAATGTTATTAAATGGGACGTCATTTTGTATTCTCTGTATAGACATTTTTCTCATTAATGATAAAAGTATACAAAAAAAAGTATAGTGCAGGTTATATAATTACAGTAAATGAAACGCACATATTCTTTAATACAAAGTAATGAAATAATTAATTGATATTAGGTATATATCCATAGGGTGGCAGATAAGTAGTGACATATTTTCAATATGAGCACATGTGCACATATCACTTTTACCCATAGTAACAACTGTTTTAGTGCTGCTCTCCGTATATTTACGTCTGTGATGTCATAAAACCAATTTTAGTGACATTAGTGTAACCCGGCCGTCGCAAGGAAAGCAGACGAGTTTCTAGACATTTTTAAGAGAATAAAATGGAATAGAATCGGTAATAAAGAAATTATTACCCTCTCTCTAGCTCAGGTAATACAAAAATTCCCACTTGTTTCGTAAAAATCATATGATACACTTCCTTTAGTAACAATCTGTTTATTCCACAACGTTTTCTTCTACGAGTGAGAAATAAAACCTTTGTTGAAGTGCAGCATCTTGTTCCAGGTGTACCGGTAGATCTGGTGCCAGGGGTCATGGTCTTGAGTGGTCAATCGGTCATCCTGGCCGTAACAGTGCCCATCATTACATCAGTGGGCAAATGGTACAGTCTTAGGGGTGAAATCTTAACCTCTGGACGTTTCAGAAAATGGACTGATGCCTACAGCCACCGCTTGACCATCACGAATATAGAGCTGTCGGACGAGGGAACGTACTTCTACCTGGTTGACTCCTACAACTTTCAAGGGAATCTCACTGTTGTCGAATCTACCACAGGTTCTTATGCTCGTCTCCTCATTACAACTTTAAAAAAGAAAATATTTTATAAAATCACAGTATTCCAGGTTATCATTTATATAGTTGATTTGAGTTTTTAACTTTTATTCTAGAATGTATGTGTAATTTTTAGCTCATCTCATCTGTGGCCCTTATTAGGGGTCACAGGGCCACCAAAGCTACAATTTATAATCTTCACTAGCCAAGGAGTCTGTACAAAAAGTTTCAGCTTTCTAGGCCTTATGGTTCTGGAGAAGAAGATGAAAATAGGTTTTTAGGGTGTGGCCCCTGTGGCCCTTATTAGGGGTCACAAGGCCACCAAAGCTACAATTTATAATCCTCACTAGCTAAGGAGTCTATACACAAAGTTTCAGCTTTCTAGGCCTTATGGTTCTGGAGAAGAAGATGAAAATAGGTTTTTAGGGCGTGGCCCCTGTGGCCCTTATTAGGGGTCACAGGGCTACCAAAGCTACAATTTATAATCCTCACTAGCCAAGGAGTCTGTACACAAGGTTTCAGCTTTCTAGGCCTTATGGTTCTGGAGAAGAATATGAAAATAGGTTTTAGGGTGTGGCCCCTGTGGCCCTTATTAGGGGTCACAGGGCCACCAAAGCTACAATTTATAATCCTCACTAGCTAAGGAGTCTGTACACAAAGTTTCAGCTTTCTAGGCCTTATGGTTCTGGAGAAGAAGATGAAAATAGGTTTTTAGGGTGTGGCCCCTGTGGCCCTTATTAGGGGTCACAGGGCAACCAAAGCTACAATTTATAATCCTCACTAGCTAAGGAGTCTGTACACAAGGTTTCAGCTTTCTAGGCCTTATGGTTCTGGAGAAGAAGATGAAAATAGGTTTTTAGGGTGTGGCCCCTGTGGCCCTTATTAGGGGTCACATGGCCACCAAAGCTACAATTTATAATCCTCACTAGCTAAGGAGTCTATACACAAAGTTTCAGCTTTCTAGGCCTTATGGTTCTGGAGAAGAAGTCGAAATTCCACAAAGTTTACGGACGGATGGACGGACGGACGGACGCCGGACACCATGCCATGCCATAAAAATCTGGAAGTGATCTCTCTCCCACGTGTGAAATAAGGTTTCATCATTCATAATTCTGAAGCAAAATATTCGACCTACAACCACTTTTAAAATAACTTTTCATACAATTAATTTTACTGTTACCTCATTCGTGATTATGGGAGTAATGTTTGAAATGATTGATATCTTTCATACCGATGTCCCTAAGGACACTTACTGCAGATATGCTAACCTCCAGAATATGTGACGATGTTAACGGTATTGGTAAAACCAAATTGATGATTAGAGGACTGAGAGGCCCAGGTAAGGACTTAGCAACTATAGATTTGTGAATTGTTGACTCAGAGGCCCTGGTAAGGACTTACCAACTGTAGATTTGTGAATTGTGGACTCAAGAGGCCCTGTTAAGGACTTACTAACTGTAGATTTGTGAACTAATGTACTCAGGTAGCATCATTGTTCAGGTAGCATCAGGAGGGTTAAAGGGGATTTCAAAGTTCATTGTTAAACTATGTTTGATGTCATCTGCATACAATCAACATTAAAGATGATGTTTCATACTTGCAAGCGGTTCAGGATTAAATTTAACTATTGAGAAAAGAAATACATCACTTTGTAAAAAAAATCTTTCGTCAAAATTTTGATATCATATTATTGTTTAATCAACAATAACATACTTATTTTGATGCTCAAAGCACAGTACCCCTCGTAGAAAGGGCATAGCATTTAACGAACCCGCTTTCGGTGACGTAATCATTATGCCTCTAGGATTTACATCGTGTCTCAACTACCGTAATTGCGTTCGATGGGTATCAACTTTGACAGCAACGAATACCTAATTCGGAGAAAAAGAAAATAAAATCTAGTTGAGCGCGACAAAGACGGTTTTCAAGCGTACATTTAGAAACCGGAAGTTGTGAATGGCCACACTTGATTCGCCCTTATGTCAACTGCCATTTCGGTATCTTTTGGTAAATTATCTCCTATTTAATGAATTTTTGTCCAATATCCTCAAGGTTGGTTGCTAAATTTTTCTAAAAATACAACGAAAACATTAAAAATACTTTTATATATATTGCAAGTATGATACAGCATCTTTAAGTACTAGCTACTTCATGGAGCCATCATACTCACTGAATCATCATGCCCCATGGTATATCTGCAGGTGCAACGTACGGCCAATGGGGCAGCTGGAGGGAAATCTCCACGTGTACTCGGACTTGTGGCAATGGAGTTCTAACAGAAGAGAGATCTAGATCATGTCTGAGTGGATCCTGCTCTCAATCTGCTCTGCAGGAAACGAGACAAAATACTTGTAACAGAGGAAGTTGTGGTGAGTTGATGAGAGTTTATTTATAAATATTACTTGCATTTAAAAACATGTGAGAAATGTCTAAACTTTTGGTTGAACATTTTAATTCAAAATATTTCAAAACAATGTTTGTCCTTGAAAATACAAGACTTAACAACATATTGGTTTTCTAAACATACCAAAATCGTAGCATTTGAGAGTATTTTGATGTACGTTAACAATGAAGAGGCCTAATGAAGAATATAATAATGTAAATCATTTGGAACACATTGGAAACCCTTTTATTAAAGACTCTTATCAACTTCAGATCTTCAAACTATATCTTACATGCTTATCAAACTTTTGATATTTAAATTAAATTACGTCGATTTATCAGATGATATATATAGTAAAGAATGTATAGACAAAATTCTCGAATCAGAGAAACTTATTGCACCGTGGCTTACCTCCAGTTAGTAGCTTCTTGCATCTAAATGAGACGCATATCTTGATAGGTGTACTATTAATAGAAAATGGACTTTCCATTTTGCTGAATAGGCAAATATAACGCCTATTACTACCGGAGACTATTTCGAAGTGAAGCAAAAGAAGTAAAGTTGTCTGGTTTACAGGATTATAATAATACAGTCAACATTTAAGTACTAGCTACTTCATGGAGCCATCATACTCACTGAATCATCATGCCCCATGGTATATCTGCAGGTGCAACGTACAGCCAATGGGGCAGCTGGAGGGAAATCTCCACGTGTACTCGGACTTGTGGCAATGGAGTTCTAACAGAAGAGAGATCCAGGTCGTGTCTGAGTGGATCTTGCTCTCAATCTGCTCTGCGGGAAACGAGACAAAATACTTGTAACAGAGGAAGTTGTGGTGAGTTGATTAGAGTTTATTTATAAATATTACTTGCATTTAAAAACATGTGAGAAATGTCTAAACTTTTGGTTGAACATTTTAATTCAAAATATTTCAAACGGGTGTCCTAAGGACGGACATTTCAGGCTGAGCATAAGATCTTGCTTGAAAAGAAGACTTGCTTCATTTACATTTAGATATACCCCGGGTACAGTGCAATTACAGACTGTGAAGGGGTAGCTAACAATCCTTTTATTTTTATTCAATAAAGCAATTAATAAAATATCAAAAACTGCAAACACATGATATTACTACTTGTGGCCAGGTTGCCGTTCAACAAAGCAGTTGTAGAGTAACGACCGATTATAGCCCATTGTATTAAAGTCGATTTAGAGTGTTTTGTGGAACAGGACCCTGACAATTTGCTCCCTAATGATTGATTTTGTTTCATTATACACATAGCAAGGTATACGATGAACCATCATGCCCCTCTATTCAAGTCTAGTAAACATATCAACCATTATTATCCCCCTTCACAAAGTGGAAGAGGGATATAGGTTTGGGCTCTGTCCGTGCGTCCGTCCGTCCATCCGTCCATCTGTCCATCCGTCAGAGTTAAAGGAGACAGTTTTTCTCAGAAACTATTTCAGATAGGTTAACCAAAATTGCTGTGCGACTTCAGGGTATCAATACCTTGATGGAGTTCGAAAATTAAAACAGCAAAATTATTTTTTACAGAGTTATTGCCCTTGTTCGTGTTTTTAGACTCTTTTTGAGGGTGTCGTCAAGGAGGACAACTTTTATCAAAAACTATTTCAGATAGGTTAACCAAACTTGCTGTGTGTCTTCATTGTATTAATACCTTGATGGAGGTCGAAAATCAGCACCCCAATTACTTATTACAGAGTTATGGCCCATGTAGTAAAATATTGAGACCTTAAATAAAAACTTATTTGGCGGGGGATGTTGATGACCATGTCTTCTTGTTGTTATTGTTGTTGTTGTTGTTATTGTTGTTGTTGTTGTTGTTGTGTGAGTTGTTGTTGTCATTCTTATTGTTGTCCTTCTTGTACTTTTCTTTGAGAGATAACTTAGAACGTGGTTAGATGAAAAAGGAGTTCTTATGGATAATCAACTTCTCTATTGCATTTATTGTGCCTTTTTGGTTTAGATACTAACACCAATATCAAGCAAGTGTTTACAAATGATTTGATGAAGGAGAATTTATACATAAATCAGCCCACTCCTTCGTCTCCGATTTCCGCTGCATTCTGTTCCAAGTCGAAATCATGCAATTAAGAAGTTGATTATCCGTAAGAACTTCTTCTTGGACTTGTCATTGGAAAGAAATCATTATTAGTATGACAACTGAATGTATGTTTATCATGAACAGTTGGAGGATGGAGTGAATGGGCCATGTGGCGGAACGGCACGTGTTCAGTGACCTGTGGTGGTGGATTTTTGACAAGGACCAGAACAAGAGTCTGCAGATCGGGATCCTGCAATGGAGATTCAGAAGAGGCGCTACAAGCTACTTGTGGACAAGGTGCCTGTGTATCAGGTAATATATGACTTAACTGATTCAGGGATAAATTTTCCTGCGAGTCGTGCTTCAAATACTCATAAATTTAGAAAGGACTCATAGAAATTTAAGCTGTGAGTTCTGGGATGCATAGTTTTTTTATGATACTATGTGCTTATAGATTATAGATAGTATTCGGACGGTGATGTTTTTTCCATAGACTTGCATGTTAAATCAGTGTAGCTTAAATAATTTTCAGCGCTATTTCATGATTTTCATCATATATTAGTTTGCTTTGATACAAACATAAATAGCATAAATCCAAAATTCTCACATTTTCTTCTCAAAATAGGAAATAAACAAAAATACATGTTTTCAATAATAAAACAGCCATTAATGTCTGCTTGAGATAAACTAACACGTTTAATTTGTTGTGTAATCGTTCGAAAAGTATCAATTCATCTAAAGTTTCATTCTGAAGGCATTCAATAACTTAAATTTAAGTTTGACAGATTGACGTGTTATTGTCCAGTTTTTTATCACAACGTTAAAAGGTTGGAGTTGTTGCTGTCTTGCTTGACATTCAGCATTGTAAAGGCAGAACGATGCATTAACTGCGCTGCACCCTGGCTGCCGGGTGCTTTGACACAAAATAAATTTCCAACATGTATACTTGACTGAGGAAACTATGTGTTATTATATTATATACATAAGCAGTGAATAAAACATTGCCCGTCCGCCAGTCCTTGACTGGCTACTTTTTGCAAGGACTGGTTACTTTTTGGTCAGGACTGGTAACTTTTCAATCATCCTCTTTATTTTCCCCTAAGGAATCTGCCAATTAATTTTCAGGACAGGCTAGGTTTCCAATCTATTTTATACACTGACATAAGTGTCATGCATTCCTTTGTGCATTTGTCTTGAGAACTAATATTTGGGCACTCGTATAATATCCTCTAAATGTGCAGGCACCCCACAGAATCTGACTTCTGGAGTGACAGCTGTGAAGGGAGGAACAGTGATCATCCAGGTTCCAATGAGAGGATCAGCTCAAGGAGATTGGTACGGACCAAGAGGTCGGATAACTGAAACTGATGGCGGCCGCTTCAGCATCGCTGTGGTCGGAGGGAGTAATCACTTGACCATTAGGAATGTTGAGGATGGGGATGCGGGAACCTACTACTACATCCCAGTATCTGGGTCTTACAGCCAAGGAACTCTTACAGTTTATGATTCAGGTAGTTCATTGTCATAAAAATAATAAAGTTTCAGTCAGCGTAAGACCATAGTTTGGGATAGGCAGTGTTTAAAATATAGCCAGTTCGCCAGGACTGGTTACTTTTTGGTGAGGACTGGTAACTTTTCAAAACTTTTTTTTATTTATCCCTAAGGAATGGACCAATTAATTTTCACGATAGGCTAGGTTTCCAATCTATTTTATACACTGGGATAGGGCTTGAGGGGTGACGGCATGGTAATCCACTGAAAGTTACACTGGCGGAACCTAACCGATGTTCGAGATAAGTTATCTTCTTCTATGAATACAAAAATAATAATAATAATTAAAGGGGAGTGAAAATCATTGTTATCAACACATTAACACACTCGTGCATACTCTTTTGAAAAAAGTCATAGATCCTCCTCTTTGAAACGTCTTAGAAGCATTGTAGTCAGGGTGTCTGTCATTCATGTTTAAGGAAGTCATTCTTCTCTGAAGATACTTTCTTTAGGGAGCAAAAATTCATACATAATGTAGCTGAAACAATATTGTTTTCAATTCCTTCAAAAGAAAGTCCTAACATTAATACTTTTGTCGCTGTGACCTTTCAAATTTTGCAATTTTGAAAGAAAATAGAACTTCAAGGGCAGATAGCACAAAAACCTCACAGACAAATTTCATAATTTTTGCATGAGAGTTAGTCATGACTAAGGTCTGTAAGATAAAAGTATAAAATCGCTCGCGAACAGTCATATCCGGTTGCAATGACGCATTTTCGTAACGTGGGGTCAGCTCCGACAGAAAAATGAAAATGATCCTGCTGTAGCTTATTGCTTCACTGGACTTTCATGAAACTTTTAGGAATGATTGTTAACATTATTATCTGAATAATGTTTATGTTAGATTTATAGTTCATTGTCATAAAAATGATATAGTCATTTTTGTCATTCCAAATAATCTTAAAATATCCATTCAAGAGATGTGATTCATTCTTCAGATGGGTTAAGTAGAGATTTGAAAATTGGTACCCAACTTCAGAGAGAGCAATTGTTTTATAACAGTGAATTGTCCAATGATGATATTTTGACTACTATGGAAGAACAATGGAGATCGCCCATCCCCCTCTGTAGGAGGTTCTTGATGTCACCAGTTTCCTCCTCGTTACTCAGTGATGATGTGTTCCGTTACAATAAGCAATTGTTTTTTTTTATATTTTTTTAATATGAGAAACATTTAAACAAAATAACATCATCTTTGCTGTCAAGATAGATATCAGAGTGTGCAAGGAATAGCGCAGTGGTTCAAACCCTGCAAGGAGATCACCAACTCTGCAGTAGTAGTCAGTTTGGGTGCAATGCTTCACTGAATTTCAGTGCAAAAACACTCATTATTAGCTAGTTCCAATCGATGCTCGCAGGTTTAACTGCAATTCATAGCCACAATAGTGTTGCTGGATTTTTCCCTGCAATAATACTGGCAGCTGTGATATAACTGAAATACTTTTAAAAGTGGCGATAAATCCCAAATCACCTTACCTCATATATCAAACCGTTTTGAATACCATGACGATCAGGAAGTGACTGATGTTAGACTGTCTACTGTTTAAGCTCTATAAAATATCTCAAGATGAATCTTATAGTCTTTTGTCTTATCATAATATTGTATCATTGATATAATCAGTTATTGGTCAATGTTATATATAAATAAACCTTAACAGATATGGAACACAACCAATTACCTATATTACAGGGACGACGCACGGCCAATGGGGCAGCTGGCAGGAAATCTCCATGTGTTCTCGGACATGTGGCAATGGAGTTCTAACTGAGGAGAGGTCTAGGTCATGTCTGAGTGGATCTTGCTCTCAGTCTGATCTGCAGGAGACGAGACAAACAAGCTGTAGCAGAGGAACTTGTGGTCAGTGGATTTTACCATACATTTTACAGATTCAATTTGTCCTCAAGTTCAAAATGCCAAGTCATTTAGAGCCAAAAGAAAAATAGGTTAAGAAGTGTTGTCATCATTTATTCAAAAGATTCATTTTGTCCTCATGTTTAACAGTATACAACATACATACAAAATGTTTCAATGTAAAGCAATGGAAATAGTTGAGTGAAAATCCAAAATCGTTAAACAACGTCTTAAACAACCTAAGAATCTCCGCTAAATGTTTACTTTATCTTACTTTGATTCAAGTGATGTTCAAACTGTAGTCCGGCGACTCAAGATGTCTGACATGTCAAATATCATTGTCGGCGATCTGTACATAATACTGAAAATGATTTTTTGGAGATACGGAATCTTAATTGTAACAGCAAAAATGTTGTTTATGTCATAATATAATCTGATGTTAATAAAAGATATATTAGGAAAATTGAAGGCTGCAAGTTAAAGTTGTAATTTCTCATAGAGTGTCACAATCTCAAATTAATCATCCAACAAGTCGTACTATTTCATTAAGTACTAATAATATGATTGAAGAAACAGAAAGTTTTTCGGATTTTCCAATATTGAAGTTAAATTTTTATGACATCTGTCATCAGGCTTTATTAAGAAACAATTAAACGCTTGTGACGCATAATTGTATGATACCGTCGTAGTACAGTTCTTGATCCGTCGTTTCTATGGAATATTTTACTGTCCTACATGTACCATGTACTTCATAGTCAGACAGATTTAAACAACCAAGAATATCCGTAACTTGTTAACTTCATCTAAGTTTGATTCAAGTGATGTTCAACCAACGGTATCAGAGTGAAGTGACTTATGATGTCTTACATGTAAATTATCATTGTCGGCTCTTTTCCTATATTACTAAATTTTAAGTTTTTCTGTGAAGTATAATCTATTTGTTGCAGCAAAAATGTTGTTGATTTCATAATATCCTTTGATTTTGATTGAAAATCTATTAGGAAAACTGAAATGATGTTTAAATTCGCATGAATTTGCACAGATCTCAAATTAATCATCAGAGAAACGTACCATATCATTACCAAGATAGTAAAACTTATGAGTGAATGTCAGAATGAATGAAAGTTGCCCTCAAACAATGAACACTAACATTCTTAATGTTACTCAATATTTATAATCTTATTTCTTCACTTTCTTTTTATCTCTCTTCCTTAAATTATATATAAGTGTTTACACAAGATATATTTGCATAACGTGTGTTCATTTATAAAAAGAATTGTATCACTTTATCATTTAAATATATACACGCCAGCTACTCAGAATACAGAAATACAGTAAATAACTTATATTGTCTTGTCCAACATATTCGTCAATACCTTTAATAGTTTATGCAAGTTTTACTTACAGATAGTATCAAAAAAAAGTATACAACTTTTTCAGTTAGATCACATATAATAATATCTTTCACTTACACTATGGAAAAGAACAAATACTGCCGAGAATTTCTCTTTGTTTATTTCATATACTCCTGCCTGAACCAACAAGACAAATCAGAAGGCAATATCTCTACAGTAGAAGAATCTACATCTGATGATCTACCCCAAGGAAACTTCAGTGAAGATTCCCTGCACCCAGAATCAAAATCAACTTTAAGAAAAGGACAGCTTAACCGGAGAGCCATTTTTTTACGAGTTAATCAAAGTTTTAAAACAGAACTATCGTCATCAAATAATCTTTCCTCATCAAATAATCTATCCTCATCAACTGGACCCTTAATCTTCAAAATGAATTATCATCATCTATCACATGGACCTTTACTTCAATTGTTTTCGATATGGACTTTTTATTGTATCATTATCAATTCAAACTGTTATTTATACATTACTATATATAGTATACTTAAATATATGTTTTGTGCGTCAAAACTTCGCAAACCAGGGGAAGACAATAATCACTGGCTTGATATTACCCATATTGAAATAATTATGAACTTAAAAACTTGGAAATACCCCTGGGAAAATGGTGTCCATTTTTCATAATTAGAAACCTACTTTACTTTACTCTATATTAGGCTTTGGAATATTTCCGGACGCCTGGCATTTGGCCCTAATTATCCCCCCTTTTTTTAAGTGAGCCTGTGCGATCGATCAACAACAATCGTGGTATATCTCTGTTAAAGCCCCAGTATCATATTTGCCTGCGGCTCGGGATGAAATTAAGCTATTGAGAATATAAATACATCACTTGGTAGTAAAATCTTTCGTCAAAATTTTTATATCACATTTACATTTTCTTATCAACAATAACATACTTATTTCGACGCCCAAAGCACAGTGCCCCCTGTAAAAAGGGCATAGCATTAAACAGGTGTAACATTTTGTAAAGTATGTCATGTCAGTTGACGGTAGATGGAGTTCTTGGGGCGAGTGGGCGGTGCCTGACTGTCCCGTGTCATGTGGAGGGGATGTTGTACAGAGAGTCCGAATCCGCTTCTGTGATAACCCCGCCCCTCAACATGGTGGCGCCATCTGTGAAGGGGCAGATAATGTTACTGAGGAAGTGTCCTGTGGAGTAAGTTCTTGTCCTAGTAACAACTCTTCAGGTGTAAATGTTATCAAAACTGACTATTAAAAGATAAATAGAAATTAAAAAAATAAAGTCCCACTTTTTATATCTATTTTATAGTCTTCGAGCTTTAGTATCAAAAGGTCGAAGATTATGACTACAACCTGGTGTTTGGAGTAGACTATTTTTGCTTGAGGACATTACCCAATATGAATGGAACAATATGAGTTCAGAAAATACACAGAAAGAGGCAACGGAAAATACCGAAGGTTGTCCTGCTGTTGTGATGCGACATGGACATTGAATTGAACATTTTTGAAATCTATAAATTGTGAAATTGTATGTTTTAAGACCTTTGAATTCATTGAAATTGTAGTCGACGGTTCCTGGTCTGAATGGACGAGCTGGAGTATACCGATATGTCCAGTGACCTGTGGGGGAGGATCAGTAACACTGGTGAGACTACGTCTCTGTGACAACCCGGTACCTCAGTATGGTGGAACTCTTTGTCCTGGTAACAACAATGAGACGGAAAGTGTTCAGTGCGGAATTGAGCTTCTTAATGTATATGCATTCGAGTAAATTGGATGTTAATATTCTTTAGTCTGACATATGTTTTTGAGTGTTTGAAAGATTGTCTCCGAGACCTTGAGGTTATTCGGATGAAACTCTTAATCGCACCCCGTTAATAAATGTAACAGTGAATGATGATTGACAATCAGGCCACTGTTAAGACCAACTACAAACAAACTTTTAATGTAATGCATCTCTGAAATTTAGTACAAATGTAAACGACTCGAAGCAACCAAATTGTGATTTTGTACATTAATTACCTGTAACGATCTTTGATTCAATGTTCCACAGTTGATGGTGCTTGGTCTGTGTGGGAGGGGTGGCTTATTCCTACCTGTCCTGTTACTTATGGTGGTGCTGTAGTCCAGCAGAGTCGAACCCGGACCTGCACCCACCCAGCTCCCGTATATGGAGGCCTAGCATGTCCTGGTGTGAACATCAGCACTGGGCCAGCACGGTGTGGAACCAGACCCTGTCCTGGTTGGAACAAAGTTGGAAACAAAATCTATGATCTAGGAATCTAGGAAATCCACTAAATGAATTTAGGAAATGATATAATATGACATCTCTAATTCAATAGTTTGGTAACCGATACGTGGGGAAAAGTATATCTTACAGACCTATTGGGTATTATGTTTCCTATCAGAGCATAGATCATATCTCATTCAAAATGAAGCTGAATCATTTTATTAAATTCATTGCAGTTTTCGACTGGACTCTGTTGTTTCTTGTCGATCTGACCATTTACTGTTGGAGGAGGAACAGGTTTATTCATTGCTATTTAAACATTGCCTCGAGTTTGTTGTCCAAAGAATGTAAAACACATAAATTAATAAATAAGGTAAAACAATGAAACAAGGAATACATAAAATATGTCACGTAAAAATATGGACTATACTCATCATTAGAATTCATCATCATAAGCTTTGTTTCAGCATCCTGAAGCATAACCAGAAAGCCAGACTGACCTCTTCTGAGCACACAGGGGAAGAAGCTGGATCTGCTAGGACTGGTGTTGTCAACCAGGTGTTTACAGAGCTCAGAGGTGAAGATCTTGATTCTCACCACGTGGAGAGTTCCAGGGACAGAGCACATCAGATTGATGAGAGATCTAGAATAACGATGGACAGTACATCACAAGGACACGCCAACAGTGGCTTCATTGATGTCATAGAACATAGAGAATTGTACATCAAACTGTGAACTTATAAAATAATCAAATATGTGAAGTGAAGAACCTAGAAGATTCAGTTTGACAAATAGGCTATTTGGTAATATACTGCTATTCAAGTTGAATAAGGGCACCTGTTTCTGGTATTCGAATTTGTCAACGATACCAATTCATAGTGTAATGTAGGTATCTTGTGTTAAGACTGTTTTTAAGACTTTAATCTATATGTATTCAACAATTTGCCAATTCAATTTATTTAATTTCACATTTCACACTTACTTTTAGTTAGTATTAAGATTTTATCCCTTCGGATAGTCCCCCTGTTATCTATTAGATGTCATGTTATTGTTTATTGTCGTTCTATTGCCATTTTTTATTAAACATTTTTGAAATATAAATTTGATTTGTTACAAATAGGTTTTAATACTTGATATAAATGTATCCTCATGTTTTGGGTCTTCCCAATTTGACCCTCTAACTTTGCGACATTTTCCAATAAATAAACATTTGATCAGTTAAAGACGTCATTGTTTTTATTAAAAGCAATGATAGATCGAAGCTGAGCTTGTAGCTGGGGACATGCATTAGGTCTTTCATACACACATTTTAGATTTCATGTTTGTCAAATTTCAAAACTACAAGCTGCCAAAAAATGGAATTATATCTAGTGACTGTTGAACGATTTAATTCTGTTTAAGCACGATCGATGACGAAATTTCGAGTTAACGACTGCAATCACAAGAAAGTGTAGAATCGTTAAAAACATTTCCATTGTATTCAGCACAAAGATGAAATGTTATATCCTAGCGAATTGGATATTTCTAAATTGACCTGTGATTTCTGGGTTATTTTACCAGTTAAGGAGGTTGTAACTGATTTCTGAGTCCAATAAGAGGTTCTTAATTCATGAGAAACATATTTCAGGACCTGACATATCATCGTTAATTTAGTTTTAATCGATTAAAGGGGCAGTAGCACGTTTTTAGGGGGAATATAAGGTGATGTCAGGAAAATGAAAAAAAATGGTTCCAAATGAAAGACAATGTATTTAAACTAAATGGAGCAGTAATAATTCAAATATATAACGTAAGGTTCAGCCATGCGATTCCTTTTTCTTACAAAAATGAATTAAAGGTGTACACACAAAAATGGCCGCCAATGGATTTTATGTAAATCCTCATACTTTGTCCTCTGATTGTGGTTGATTGGCTTGTGTAATGTGATTGTTGACACTGTCAATATAATACATTAGGCATTTACTTACCATTATAAGTGCAATTTTTAAAATATAAAATTATCAAAAAACGTGCTACTGCCCCTTTAAACTATAATCATATAATAATAAAAAAACTCAATACAGTGTAACATTAAAGTTAAACATTATTGTTTTGTTAGAATGGATTTTTAAAAGTTCCTTTCCTCATTCAATATAATTTGCAAAAGACTTTATTAAAGTTAATCGCTTCAAATCTCATTAAGAAGTTGGTATTGCTTCAAATCTAATCTTTTAACAGACATCTTTCCTACATTTTATGAGAGCTTCTACAATCAATGTATCAGGCGCTTTTTGCATAAGAAATTGGTAAAGGCTTCTTAATATTGAGTAAAACAGATATGATTCACCCAATGCTCAAGTTGGAAGAACACAAAGACAAGGAACACCTTTTATCTTATTCATTTATTCTGTTATGGTAGAGTTTGATATCTGTGGGTTAGGCAAGTGAGTGATGATAAAAGAATTCCTTAAAATATTTGTAAACATGTAGAACTGATTCTGTGTATAACTTCTATGTTATCAAATGCAACTATCAATAAAGATATGATTTACCACGGAGTTGTTACATACTTGGTAGAGTATAAGCCAATCATCCGGCGGACTGGGCTTCTGTTCCTGGTATTTTCATAACAAAAGATGTTATAAGATAAGAACTATTTGTGCCTTGCTTGGCATTCAGTATTATAACGTACAACATTTGAACGAACTGACGCTACCCTTCAGGATACCGGATGCCAAGGGAACGAAAAGTGCTTGCAATGTATCACAGATGATAAAGTGTTATCATGCTTATGACCCTAGAATACGTGGGAAATAATCTTGTTTAAGGTCGCAGAGTGTGTTACTGTTAAATGTTTGAGTCTGAAGTGGTATAACTCAATACATGAAATATTATAACTAAACCGTTGGATATACAGCTGACGTCTTTCACAATGAAGTTCGAAACCAAACCAATGAAAGTGTTTAAATTATTTTCAAATCGATCTCACGATGGTCTGACCTATATATGACAATATTGTAACCTGTTGTACTTTCAAGTTCTGTCATTAATGCCTTGTATGTTCAATGATAACTTCAGTGTCACGGAAAGCAATAAAAGCTGCAAATTATTTGGATATGTGTAATAGGAATGTTTCCAAGGTGCTTTGATATGCATGGCGATAACATCTTTGCCAACAAAACATGGTAAGGTCCTACTTCTTACACACTTTACACTAAACAAACCATGACATAAGTTTTCACACATACATTTCTATTGCATTGTTTCATTTCCCTTACGAATTATATGGTGTAGCACATTCAAAGTAAAGTAAGAGGTCCTGCAAATAAATACTTTTCCAACTATCCAGACATCCCAACATGTTTGGTTTTCTCAAACAAGTATAAATATATATTAAATAGATATAAAACGACACTTATTTAGATCAGATTTGTTTAAAACCTTCACGATGCATGTTTTTGTGTGTGTCAACAATTCTTGAGGCAGTCATGTTCAACCAGATTCAAGATAGCAACATTAATGCACGCTTTATGGCAAAACTTAATGATATGTCGGTGAAATAAGTCTATTTTTTAAGTTGAAATAATGTATTCTTCATGAAAAGTAAAGAGATATAGATATAGCAATTCATGCTAATTATGTAAAGACGTATGATTACTGGCAGTTAATTATTACCAACGTGACTTGTAATGTGCATCGAGATGAAGTTAGTAGAGGAATGTGTCATTTCCAAGACTCGAATATGCCTCACGGATCTCAGTTTGATACAACACTGCATCTCCAGACACAGAGCAGGTGTCCACACTGTAAGCAGAACAGCCCCCAGAGTAGGTTGTAATCGATCAAGACGTCTCTACCATCCTTAAATGCATTCGGGAAAAAACAGGTATGTTTCAGAATCCTTGCCACATCTGCAAAGTTTTTTGAGTACCATTAGATATCAATTGACACGCTCTGTAGATAATTGTTTAGGAAAGGTTTCATCTAATAGGAGAAGGATTATCCATAAACAAATAAGACGCGACCGAAATGTTTACCTGATTTATTTAATGATTGCCATATCACACATAAAAGTACATCGAAAACATCAGGACACTTGTAAACCTGATTATTGTACCAGATAAGACGTTGCAGCTACGTTTGAGGCAAGTGACATTATGATAATTGTGTTTACAGTGTAACTTGCAGTCCATTGTTTAAGCTCAATATGTGCCATTCCCATCACATATGAGACTAGTTCCAACAAGTATATTCGCCTTGCACAGATGTTGTCTAACACATTCTAGATATTTATCTTGCTGTCTGCACGGAGACGTTGCATCTGTAGTTAAAATACTAGCATAATGATCAATTAATTTTACAATTGACAATTTGCACACGTCCTCATATACATTTTTCATCAGATTGAAATTGGATATTTTTGTAATTTCTCATTGCAAGCTTGTCAAATCAATGGTATTTTAATATTAGTCATTCATCATCTCTTATTACCAAAGTGAAATTACAAATCAAAATGAATAGGCACGACAGGTTGAAAAGAAGTTTCTGTTCATTCGACATTGATCAAAAATAAACTTGTCCGGTTGACGTCTAATCGATGATAATTAAAGAGGAAGTGTTCTTAACGTATTAGTTTAATGCAAAGGGACTAGACATTTCTTTGAACCTGTTATGTGCATCCAAGTAGGGAACCTTTCCTTAATGGACACTTCTATCAAGATCAATGAAAAAAACAATTTCCCTAACAATTAATCTAATTAGACAATTAAGTATTTCATTAAGGTTTACTTCCACATGATCACTGTCAGATCATTGGATATAAAGAAGAAATAGTGATTAAATTAGACGATCAAATGTTGAAATGGCAGTCATGTGGATGATATGACAAATGGTTCCGCACTGCACGCAAAACCGGTTATGACATCCTCAAAATGAGTTTATCATCACTCAGGAAAAGTGATTTTTAATATCACATCTCATCTTGTTCCTAAGGCATGTTGAGGTGAGGTGAGGTGAGGTGTAGTTGGGTGTGTGGTCACTGTCAAGAGTATATCACGGCATGTAGTATTATTGCAGGGACAAAGCGCGGGACAGTATTGTGGCTATGTATTGCGGTGAAACCAGCGTGACAATGGTGGGAACTAGCAAAGCATAGGTGGCACTGCGCTTCGGCAGCTGCGTGTTGAAGGAAATCTAAGTGGTCATTGTGCTTGAAGTATTTGCAAACCTTTGTAAATGTTCCCTTTTATAGGAGCAGTACGTATAAAAGTTACACGTTCCAGGTTCAATGATAAACGAATGATAAGAGTGATGGTCTGGTTTCACCACTCGCGTCGTAGCGCACATTTCAACATTACTTGGTTATATTAGGCTTCACTACACTTATAGACGGTTCAAAATTTGAAAACTTCCTCTTCTTGCAAAATTTGAAAACTTCCTCTTCTTCCAAAATTTGAAAACTTCCTCTTCTTCCAAAATTTGTTATAGGATACAAATAGGGCTTAATTATCCTTGTTTGCTTGAAGTGTTATTTGCTCAGGTTTTAAGTATTGGTAAACTTTCAACAGGCAATTTCCATTTTTATTGATATTCCTTTCAAAAGGTCTTTAAATGTATATCGACTTTTAAAGGTCATGAGTTATGTATTTGTGAGTTCTACATATTTTCCAATACAGTTACTTGTGTTTTTTTTTTAGTCAAACATGTTCGTCTTGCAGTGAATGTACGTGCTTTCATTTGAGAAGAGGTGCAGAAGTATGAAATAGTACCTTACGGGATGAGATAAAGCGTGTACAGCTGCGTACCTTAAGTTTGTTTTCTTATTCCATAATCTAGTGCAAATATCATGTAATTTGGGATTTCTTTTAGATATCCCAGCAATGAAAAAACGAAACTGATCATATGGAAACTTCACTACTACGATTCATTTTCCAAAATACCTTTTTTATTTTAGTCTACAACAGTTGCGTTCCTGTTAACGTTTCGCCTAACAGGAACTATTGGTTTTATTTGTTTTTTTAAGATAGTTGATCAGCATATTTATCAACAAGAAATACCAGTAAGGTAATCGTCTGGTAATTACATTTCGTCCTTAAAATCGTTTTGAAAATGTAAATGTTTATACATCTGCATGAACGTGCATTATTTTTACGAGTCAAGTAAAATGATTTCAGTGGAATTTATTTTTCTAAGTATGCACAAACTTGGAACCGGAAACTCATGTAAAAGTCTTGCATTATGACGTTGTGTCCACACCTATGCAGTATTTAAATTACAATTTTTTTTGTCATATAACAAGTATGAATGTTCAACCGAAGACAGATGTAGATGCAACATTTATATGTTAATCCTTGATTTTCAGTTGTTGAGTTAGAATAATGTTAAATATCTACTGAAATGCTTTAGGATAACTCTTGGAATGCATAATTAAAAGATTGCAATTTCACATGTACTCGATTTAAATTGCTGAAAATGGCTCTGGTTAAGTTTATATGTGATCACTGAAGTATTTCCGCCTGTTCCACCAGTTGATCATTTCAAAAGTACCTTTTTCTTTTTATTTTTTTACATGCAAATATTTCCCAAAACAACTCCAATTTTCTAAACTTCGCAGTGACGTCAGATGGTAGACTTTTCTTTCATTATGCCCTTGAAGAATACTTTCTCACTGGGTGAAATAAGATAGAACCCAGTACTCGTACATCACTGTGATTCTGATCTGATTTCTGTGACATAGGAGTCATGTGGTGTGGCCTTATTTGTGATTTTTAACATTCAAACACTCTGAGTTTAGCTGAAATAAGATATTTCTGATGATTTTCTAGCCTTTAAGTTGACGAGACGGAGCTGTTCCTGACATGAATCCAGTAGTGCAGTAATCAGGTGAGAAACACTGTACAGATTTGATTTGATTTCAATTGGATTCGTCAAATAAATATGACCTTATTTAATTTCTATAACTCTAAACGTCTGGCAAGACGCTTTCGACAAAGGCTGCCTCATAACGAAACTGGTCAGTTTCAACACTAAAAAGACATCATTCTACATTTATTCCTTGATTGTTTTGTATAACTTTTGTTGACAGACAGAAAGGCATTTCAACAAGCAGTTAGTTCCTTACTCATTCTCTACCCACAAAGGCAGATCAGTCATGTTACTTAAATCTAGCCTCTGCGATGATAAGCCAACTACATGGACAAGAAAGATAGAAGCCTGATTATAGGAAATCAGAGTCAGTTGTGCAATCAGCGACGCCGTTTCAAAAGTGGCCATTCACAAACCCTTGGTCATTTCCGTATGCTTCTGTAAAACTAGTTCAATGAAAACATCCAGTGGCAATAACTCTTCCTTTAAAAAAGCCTTGATTTTTAACTTTGTACTTTAAATTAAGGAGAATAATTAGTAAAATGTATACATGTATCATCATAAATCAATTCTAATAATCTACACAGTTATAAAAAAGTACTATCTTAACAAAAACAATCCATTTCTAGTTTTTCAAATATTTTCCCCCACACTGTCAATGCAAATACACATAGAGTTAACATATATATTCAATGACACTACACGACCGTTAAGGGTGCTCAGAAACAATAGTATCCAAAACGCATTTTTATGGCTGCAAATAAGGGAAATATCTAATTGTTGCGGCAATCAAATTGCTGGATTGTCGGGTAATTGGAACAGAGGCTAGGTTGGACTGATATGTCTGAGCTGCTTCAGGTGGGAGATAATGTTCCTTAACTTGCATTTCAAAAGATGATTGTGTATATGAAAGTCAATATGGTATTAACATAAATGATTTATGTTTTTGTTTTTGAACCGTGCTTGAATAACGTTTGATCTACACCGAAACATCGCATTCCAGCAATAAAACAGTTGAGAATCCGTTTCCTTTATCTATCATTTTTCAGTTTCCAAAAAATGGAGGTGCAACCTCTGGGATTTATATGCGGAGAAGCTACATGTACGAGAAAAATTAAGTCATACTGCTAATACTATTAGAACAAGCTCTTTATTTAGGGCAGGGAAATCGTTGTTGTAATGTGTTCAGCTTTTGTAAATACTTTTACAAGTACTGAAATGATTAAACAGAATGTAGGCTCTCTACTTATATTCTCCTAACAAAGTAACCCACAAGGTATTAAGAGCAATAAACATGACATATACGAATTAACTAATTAACATCAAACAGGATCAACAAATGAAAACAAGTATGCCAGAAACTATTTGACTCAAATTTGATAACCCCGCTGTGTTTAAACTTGCATTGGAGTTCCGTCACATGATCTTTCAACAAGATATCTTTTTACCAACAAGAAAGGAGATTTTGTTTCAAATCAATGTTCTTGACAAGACAGATAGCAGGTGCTCGGGTTGAGTTCAGAAAGGGCACATGGTACACAGTAGACTCACAAGACGTCTTGAACAGTGAAAACTACAACAGTGATGGGACTGACTATAATTATTTCAAGTAAATCTTCAAGATTACGTTGTCATTTATCAATAACAGTAAGACATTTCGAAATTTATGGAGAATGAAAATACTTATTCTTATTAGTTTCAAGACGGCCATCGGCATAAACACTAATAAATAATGAGTTGTAAACACTCTTTTGCGTTCATCAAAGACTGTTTTTTTATTAACTCTTTTTTCTATAAAAAAAACCCTTGAAAATAAGACAAGATTTTCTTAATAAGTTTTAAAATTTATCACGTTCCCGAAGGTTTTTATCATACAATTGATGGTGGTTTCGACAGCATAAGGTCAACGGATATTTTTGTTGGGGTCATAGATACGGATAAAGTGCATATTACAAAGTCAAGGATGAAACTTCTTTTGACAATTTCTACGACGTTAAATTTTGAACAACTTCAGTAAAGGGGAGATACCTACAAAGAATAACAAAATAATCAGTGATCGAGTGAGAATAATGACAAGAAAACTATATTGTTCTTTTGCAAAATCCGTGGCCAAACAGTGCCAAACCAGTGTCCTTGCAAGTCAGATGAACCGACCAAACAATTTTACCCACAGGTACAAAGGCAGTTTGGGGTCACACTTTCATACACTTCATATACTCCAGAGTTCTTTGTGATATTTTTGGTACGTTTGTACTTGACATTCAACAGGCTACATTTATTTTCTAGCTTAGCTCTTCGTTACTGCTTACTGGTTTAACACAAGCTGCAAATCTAAATCGAGCCGAAGGGTAGCAACTCTCGCCCCTTAGAGACATGTTAAATGAAGGCGTTAAATATGCCATGTGTGATTTGATTTGATTTGATTTTATTTTATTTTATTTGATTTTATGGCAAACTCCCCTTTGGGTTCGTGGCTGGACAACTCGCACACAAGTGCAAAAAAAGATATACAACTTAATTCCCCATTAAAGTCTCCCCAAATCAGCCCCATGGTGTCTTACCCAATCATGGCCTCAGTTATACACAAACAAAATTAATGATTCCCATTATCATAAAATCAGTAGAATCAGATCTCATCAATACACGCTACTATGGATTGAACCATATTTATACAGATGCGTCTAAACATCACGTTACAAAAAAAAATGCAAGACACGTTGACACATCTTTCTTTATTCCATCTGTAGAAGTAGAAGAACTGTTTACAATATCATTTGTCAGTTTTTGCAGCAGAATCAACAGCTATTCTAATTGCGCTAGTGTGGGTAAAAATCATAATCTTGAACCAATCATGTGTACAGATACCATAGCAGCAGTTCAAGCCATTCACTCAGTTGCAAACGGGCAACGAAGTGACATTCTATATATTTACATCTTGGTAGCGTTTTGAATGAAGCCTAGTATATAAGCTGTTTTATAGTATGGGTTCCTGCACATGTTGGTCTCCATGGAAACGAGAAAGCTGAGCAGCTTTAAAATCGTCCTTAACCAAACCATGCGTGGATTTTGAGGATAAATATCCAGTGCCAAAGGAGTATGGAAGGGGATGTGTGCCAAAAATGAATTCATGTACACTCGTAGCTTGCAAGATGTAACATGTCGTTCTTGAAAAGACAAGTCTAAGTGTGCAAAACTAACATTTCAATCCTGTAAAACTCAACTTGCTGTTCTCAAAGTTGAAATGCAATTCTAGAAATGTCAAAGAAAAAACCCAAATTTTCTATCTTGAATAAGAATAATATTCACAATAAGCAATGCTGCAAGTTAAGTTTTACAGATGGAAAACGGAAAATTAAGAGCTGTAAAACCAGCTTTTTAAAACAGACTTTTGCATTTAGGGGATAAATCCATTCTGTTTTTTATTTTGGGGTTGTATGTCGTGCATTCTTTACCCCTAAATATAATTTCAAACCGAGCTTGCGAGGTTTGAAATGTTTATTTAGGGGTAAATAATGCACGACATACAACCCCAAAATAAAAAACAGAATGGATTTATCACCATTCTAACATGACTAATTAGTAAAAAAAGGTGGAACTATTTTGACTTGCGCAAAAGCAATGTGATTAGGTCAAACCGGTGCAGACCGGTTCCACTCACTTGCAAAACAACGGTACAGTCCACTTTCATAAAGAACACATAACAATTAAAATGTCATTACATACAGAAAACACGTTTTTAAATAGACTCATCTGTAATCTATCGAGCATATTATCAATAGAAAACAGATTTCAATGTCGTCAAAGTTACGAAGTTTTAGTTAAAAATACATGGGTCGACCCATCACCCCTACAAGAGCGACAAGGACTGACCAAATCAAGGGACGTTACTCTGAAAATAGTTGTTCACTACGTGTCGGTGAACTGTTTCAAACTTAGTGGAAGCTGTCAAGAAAGTTATATTTTGTGTCATGGTTGGGGAGACTGTGACAGGAAAAGTGGTCACTTGTAAATTAGAGGTAGGGACAGTGACAGCATTCAGCGAAATTAAAGAATAAAGTCGCTTCCGTTCATTTGACGAATCGCTGTATGAGAGGTGTTGCTATCGTTGATTTTGTTTTTAGATCTGTGAACTGTGATTAATTTACATCGCGAAGCAGTAAGAAACACTTTAAACAGGAACAAAAAACCTGGTTATTCGATTAAAATTTGTAGGTGTTTCAAAATGTCGACAAGTTTCTGATATTGAAATTTAAAGTGTCGTCGCCAACATGTCTATTGTAAACAGAAAGTCGCTGAGTGCAGATTGTATGTACGCGTGCGCGGAGGAATGTGAAGCGGTCGTAAATATTTAGAGGTGATTATCGGCGAAATAATTACTCCAAAATGTTTATGAGTAACCAATCAGAACGCAGTATTTTCAAACTAGTTTTCGTGTCATGTTAGAATTCGAGTTTTACACGATTGCAATGTTTCGAATTACATTTGTACATGATTTCGCTTGTGTGCCAAAAATGATATGCTATGCTTGATTCGTTAAAGCAGACATTTGACCGGCGCGCGCTGATTCTGCAACAGGCACGAGAAAGGAACAAGTTAACTTTTTGTAAGCGGCTGACCTGGCTAACCGAAAACTTATCATTTGGCAAAGTTCAAAAATCAGTTTACAATTTTGTCAAAGACACTGACAAATATGATCTCTCATAACATTTTATACTCCATTTTTACTGTTAATGTTTTTAATAAACTCTCAATAATCACTCCCAGTGCCGGACGCATGTAGGCCATGTTTGGCTAAAACTTTGCCCTTAATTTCACCTACCTACCTACCTACTCACCTACCTTCCTACCTACCTACCTAACTACCTCATTCTCATCATTACATTATGTAGAAGGAACACGGGTTTGAATTCGTTAGAAACGATGATTTTTTTTAACAGGACATTCTCGTATTTGATACATAATAAAAGTTTCAGAAATTTAATAGTAATATATAGTAATAGTTAGTTATAGTTATGAGTAATAGTATGATATATGATAAGTCAATCGCCGTAAACGTCATAACATTGATAGTTTGCATATATCAAGACAACGCCAGCTTTTGATATAGTATTATCGTGCAATTTTCCGATCAAAAAATGTAAAATGACATTGTAAGTAAGAAGAATGATGAAAGACATTGTTTATTTTGTAAATTAAATGGATGGTACTTTGTTGTTGAAGATGAATGTCATGTATGTCTGTGATGAAAAATTAAGAAATAAGAAATAAGTATATAAAAATATGTCATCAAATACCCAACTAACCCAAAATACCCAATTAACTTTGTCTCAGTTTTAAAGAGTAGTAATGTACAGATTATTGAGGATGTATGTCTTCACTAATGTTGACAAGAAACACAGGTCTAAATAAAATTGTATTATAATGCGCATACATTATGCAAATATCCATGTATGTGTATTTTGGGCCGGAAACCTGTTTCTGAATTAAAATGTCTGTCTGTTTGTTAATGTGGACATAAATCCTTCCAGATGATAGTGGCGTGAGATTCGCTCCATTGCATATCAGTCTCTATATAGTACAGGCATAATAATAAGACATGATTCACATAATCCAAAAACCTTTGGATAGTTAGTTTGTTTTATTGTTAATCTAACACTGAATTAGTTCCAGAACAGAGATATAGTATTTTTAGTTTGGATGCAGTCACAACAGACATCTGATTTATTTTACAGTATTTTTTATTAATCTTGTAATGGATTGTGCAATGATAAAACTACAGTTCAAATATTTCAGTTTTTTTCCCAATACTTTCCACATAAGTTTGTGAATTTTCTCAAAAATAAGTTGACTTCACATTATCATAATAAGGATGTCAAAAACAGGTCATTGATTTGCTAATTATAGAAAACGACTACGTTATACACGTCCTATGCTTTAAATATTACGGTTTATGATTACTGATAGATTCGTTTATTACGATTCTGATTTGTTATTGATGACAAAGAGCTTGGGGAAATTCCCTAACGTCAATAGTTTAATTTCATTTTGATAGTATTCAATGTTGCATTTATTGAATACTCATATCAATGGACGTTTACGCTTATTTTCCTACCTTTTAATCCATGGGCGTTAGACAAGTCGGCCAGTGTATTGTCCTCTCAGAATGCAGTCGCGCTATTACAGCAAATCTTATACCAATTAACTTATATTAATATTACATATTTTGCTTTCCGAGCAAGACCAATTTAATGTACTACAGAAAAGGGCGAATGAATATATCAAGTTCTAAAAAGGGCGTTACAATCTTTATCTTCGATTACTGTCATGCTGTCCATAATCCGGGTTAGTGTAATTAATATTGCTCCCACGATATGGCAACTCCACATGTTTATTTGCTTATTGTATACTTCAATAATATTCTCCAATAGTACAATCTTCTTAGACCCCCTCCTTGAAATACAGAGAAAGAGATTTCGTTCACAAAGTGTATCGCTTTAATAACCAAACCTCAGTCAAGTAATGTTAATACATACCATTTATTAATTCATACTACACCCTGTATTGGTAATTCAGACTTAGTATCTTCGTAATACTCCTCTATTACGCGGTGTGACAAACAAGAGTTGTATTCAAAAGTAATACCATGGTCTACTCTGACCAAGAGTTAGATACAGATTTCAAAAGCGTTGTGAATTGCTTGGATCACATGTATTGACCAATTGCCTTTGGGATATATTTCATGACTTGAATTTATGCTATTGATATTCGGAAACCCACTATAAGACGAATTGAAGCATTATGGGTGAAACGTGAATCATGCTCTCCCGTCTGTGAACATGGTTTCCTTTAAATCAAGTAAAGTTATGGCCATACGATTGTGGATATTTGTATCATGTACGGTTTTCCTTATTCAAAATGGCAATGCCCAAGGTAGGTTTCTTTTTTTATATTAGATTTAATTTTCAATATTTTGTAAAACATAACCTTTCTAAATCAGGAAATTAAAAACCTATTGCCTTAGCGTTTCGAAGTCCTCTTGAATTGTACATAACTGTTTTAAGAGAGACATGTTTGAGATGCTTACGATGATTAAATGCGTTTGCAATTAGGTGTTACGAGTTAAAATGGGAAAAACCGAAAATAATGATAACTTTCTTTTTTGGTTTGCGTTGTGGTAACAGAAGCTGTAAAGAATACCTTTGGATTTCTTTTGGCTCACATTATCTATTGAAATGTACGCACATCGTTTAATGAATCTAAGGTACGGACCATTCATTTTGACCATATTTTTTTATGTTTTATTACCCAATAACACATACATAAAGATACATACAATCAGCTGTTATATTGAATCTTCATAAGGCTGAGAAAATTATTCATTGGTACGTAAACTTATACTGAAGTATTTTGGTATTTTGATAACGTTGTGACTCCCTGGTAACTAAAACAAAATACTGAGCAGTCAAATGAATACTTGATTTCCCCGAAAGAACTTTTAGATAAATATATGGAATGATAACTACAAATAAAAATAATTTAAATTCTATGCATTAACCATGTTTTTACTAGATGTACCAATGAATAGGTCAGATAAACAAATGAATTAAAATCATTGAAGATAGATTGTAATACATATTCACAACTTGGGGGTAAAAAACATCCGACATTGTCTGCAGGTTTTATTCTTTTATCCAAGTTATTAATTATTGATGCACAGAGAGGCACTTAATATCTTATATATGTCATGTATATATCATGTTAACCTGATATCTGTTTGGATATTTTGTTGTTATATGTTAATCCTTTTCTGTGGCATTCAAACGTCATTAATACACATTTAACAATCAAATGATTCCACAAAAAAATGATGACACAAAAATATCATATATGTTCAAAACAACCCTTTTGACAATGAATGGTTTGTATGAAAACTATAATGGCCTTTATAATGAAGTCTCTTTCATTTTCATACGATTAGATTTTGAAGAAATGAAATTGTCAATTGGGACTTTGAGGTACCTCTAGTTGGACGCAATTCGCGTAGGTCAACTAGTAAAACCAATGCAAGGGTATTTAACGAATAACCATTCAGCGATCGACATAGTATACTAGTTATGCGTTCATTCACCTTGCCATTTTCATTGAATGCCGGACAAGCAAGACGTGTATAATATTGTCTCGTTCATAGAACATAACCCCAAGGTACCTACATGTATAACCCACAGAGCTTGGTGTTAACACTCGTTGTGGTTTCTATCATTATGTAGTGAAATCTATGTCAATCATCAATCCCCCTGGTCTGCCCTCCCAACTTAACACTGGGAAGTTTCTTCAAGCAAGGGTTTGCGCTTTTGGTAGTTGTGTAACTTTATAAGGGAGGCTTGGATAGAATTAATATACGTTGTAGTAGGCCTTTCGATCTGCCGACAGTTGAAGCAACAATGCAACACAACTTCCTTTCAATTTCTAATTCAGAATCTGTGAGGAATATTTTTTAATTTGTGGTCGCCAACACAGTAATAACCTGTTTGGAAGTAAGGTAAATGGCTGTTTTAGCTATGTCTGTTTTATAAGTTAACTTAAGAGTTTCAAACAGGTTTTACTCGTTGTGACCTACTATGAACTTCATTTCTGAAATAACCCTGATAAATAAAACTTCAAAAATGATTCTTATGTCGAAATAAGAGCAAATGTGTTAGATATAAATGCAATTTAGATAGCGAATAAATGTAACAGTGTTACATTGTGGATCACACTCTCTTGAATAGAACAGGTTCTTGAACAATTACGGGGCCGGATCCCATGCGGGATTCGAACCCAAACCCAGCAATGACATACCAGAAACTAACCAACTCGCCTGTTTCGCCATCCACTGTGGAAATGGGAGAGTTGGTTAGCTACTATGGCGGAATACATGTATCAGAAGGTAATTGTACATTTAAAAATTTAGAAAGAAATTGTTGTAGCTACTTGCAAGTTCAAGCTACACAAAGTTACATCATAAGGTAAAATTGAAATCAGTAACTGATTACAATAAAATTTATCTATAGAGATTTTGTAGAGTATATTTACTTCGTTGAGTTTTCGTTAAGAATATATACATCCAGGATGCGGGAAACCTGAGGGCCTAGAAAACTGTATCCTGTGTTCGAGTCAACCTCACATAGAGTGTTTGTCTTCAGTTGACGGGAACTGGTCGCCCTGGGGAGAATGGACCTCGAACCCATGCCCAGTCACATGTGGTGGTTCAATGCAGTTGAGAATACGAAGACAAGACTGTACGGATCCAGCTCCTGCGGATGGAGGTGCCTACTGCAATGGGTCCGACACTGATGCTACACAGGTGCCGTGTGGAACTGATCCCTGCCCAGGTAATATCTTAGCACTTGGTGTTCCTGGGTAGGGACATCACTCCTTATATTATTTATATTACATGTATGTTTTTATCATTTAGTTTTCCCTTTTTTTTCATGTTATGTTTTATTACCTAAAAAGAGCAGTCATATCGGGGTTTACATTTTTAATACGATGCCATAGGGCAAACTATCGCTATTAAACCCCTCCGTTTTTTCTGTCTGTCTGTCAGTCAGTCCGTATTTTTTTCGTTTCTTGAACAAAACTCAACCCGTTAGATCGAACTTTATCAATAAGCCATTACTTCATTCATTAGTCACCATGTGTAGATGTTTTTTTTTGTGATATTCAACTTCTTGAGTTATTTTCCATGGACACGTTACTTAATTTAGTTTCCTGAGCATACATAAAAAAGTGTAAGACCTAAATTCACGAAACATTATGTTTTGATTAATCAAAATGTGAAGATGGGTCCTACAGAATTTTCAATTAATAATCATTTTTATCTTTAGAGGTTCCCATGCATATAACAGCATGTCATCGGATTTTGATTCCTTAGCAGAACTGAAAAACCTACAGCATTTTCGTCAATAAAATCGTTATTTGGAACAATCAACCCCTATAAGCCCCCTTTTTGACGATTTTATTGTTATTCTGATTAAATGGGAATATGTCAACATAATGACATCCCGTATTATGCCACGCTTTGATGTTGCGATCCATAATGGATGCCTACGTTCAAGAGAAGTATTTTGTTTCGAGACTGCGTTAATATAGAGACTATTTCATTGTTTTTACCGAAATCATTTCTATCTCATCGAGTGGAGTGAGAAAGTGATATTTCCACGAGTGGCGCAGCCAAGAGTGAAAATGACTCTTTCTCACTTCACGAGATGAGAAAGAAATTAACCAGGTACTTTTTTAACTGCATGTGACACTGCTGTAATAAAATAAAACTTTGTTTCTTAATAATACTTAATTCATCATTTCAAGATAAGACATCAAAATAAGCATATTTCTCACTCCATTAAAATCGTTAATCAAACCAACATATTTTCTTTGGATACATATTATAATGTATGTCCTCTTAAAACAGAAACATATATAGCAATACTACGAGAATGTTGTAACAACTGATACGTGTATCTGTTACGAACCATCTGAGATATATCACAATCGAGGAATATTTCAATATTCCTAGATTGTTTAAACAATCTGCAGATCGTGAGACCTGCACAATCTGGGAATGATCACATTCTAGGAATATTTTTGGTCCAACTAACGGAGTAACGTTGTCCATTCCTAGATTGTGAGGGGTTTTTACCTAGCCTTGGGGTCCCTCTGATGGGCCAGTGTGGTCTATTCCCAGATTGTGATGGAATCTTAGCGACTTTCTATCTTCATTCTATGGAGTATAGGGAGCCTAAAACGCCAGTTTCCGAACTGTCATTTTATGCCTTGCTGCAGAGACTTTACTTTTCTGTGCTGCTAAAGTGCCCCTACTATGATGGCCGAGAGGGGCCATTTTAATTTCGCGTTAAAGATCAACACGAAATCGCGAAATCACGAAAACTAAACCTCGAAATTGCGAAATGGCGAAACACAAACGTATACTTACGTAAATGAGTTTAACGGGCCTCATAGTTTTTTTCACATATAAGTTATATCAAATACAAATATATCGCCATAACGGCATTGAAATTGTCTTTAAATTGATGTAAGTTACACGTATATGCGCTTCATGGTGAACGTTCTAGACGTCCCGCAAAAGATGTCGCAAATAGTACACGGACTTGTAGTTTTTCAAACTTTACGCCGATTTAACCACCCTTTTTGCGGGCGTCATAACTTTTTACACAGACATGCTATATTATATCTGAAAGTATCGAAATAAAGGTCTTAAAATTGTCTTAAAAATGGTGTAACTAACTTAGACATGCGCAATAAACACTTACCTGGTTTCCCACTTTCGCAATTTCGCAGTTTCGCAGTTCCGCGCTTTCGCAGTTCCGCATTTTCGCACTTTCGCACTTTCGCGATTTCGCAGTTTCGCAATTTCGCAATTTCGCAATTTCGCAATTTCGTTTCGTTCACGTTTCGCGATTTCGTTTTTTCGTTTCTACCATGTTTCGCGATTTCGCTCTTTCGCTTCTCGCACCTTTCGCAATTTCGCGATTTCGTTTACATGTTTCGCGATTTCGTTTACATATTTCGCGATTTCGTTTACATGTTTCGCAATTTCGCTTTGTGTTCGTTTCACCATTTCGCAATTTCGAGGTTTAGTTTTCGCGATTTCGCGATTTCGTGTTGATCTTTAACGCGAAAAAAATGGCCCCTCTCGGCCATCATACCCTACAGACTTGAGAGCAAGCACAGAAAACTCAAGGTAATGCAGCAAGGCACAAAATTGACAGTTTGGAAACTGGGGTTTTAGCTTATGCGTAGGAAGATGCTGACGGGCCAGTGTGGTCTATTCCCAGATTGTGATGGGATATAAGCGGTTTTCTATTTTCAATTTATGTAATATTGAGAGCGATTCTTTGACTGTGAAGGGCTCATAGCTGGTCTCAGAGTTAAATTGACGGGTTAGTGTGGTCCATTCCCAGATTGTGCAGGGCTATGATCGGTTTTCTATCTTCAATTTATGTAATATAGAGAACGAATACTAGATTGTGAAGGGCTCATAGCTGGTCTTAGTGTCAAATTGACGGGTTAGTGTAGTCCATTCCCAGATTGTGAAGGGCTGTGAGCGATTATATATCTATTTTCAGTTTATGCAATTTAGAGAACGATTCCTAGATTGTGAAGGGCTCTTAGCTGGTCCTTGTGTTTAATTGACGGGTTAGTGTAATCCATTCCAAGATTGTGAAGGGCTATAAGCGGGTTTCTATCTTCAATTTATGTAATATAGAGAACGATTCTTAGATTGTGAAGGGCTCATAGTTGGTCTCAGAGTTAAATTGACGGGTTAGTGTGGTCCATTCCCAGATTGTGAAGGCCAATGAGCGGTGTTCTATCTTCAATTTATGTAATATAGTGAACGATTCTTAGAATTCGAAGGGCTCATGAGTGGTCTTAGTGTCCAATTAACGGGTTAGTATGGTCCATTCCCATATTGTGAAGGGCTATGAGCGGTTTTCTATCTTCAACTTATGTAATATAGAGAACGATTCCTAGATTATGATGGGCCCATAGCTGGTCTTAGTGTTTAATGCACGGGTTAGTGTGGTCCATTCCCATATTGTGAAGGGCAATGAGCGGTTTTCTATCTTCAATTTATGTAATATAGAGAACGATTCTTAGATTGTAATTGGCTCCTAGCTGGTCTTAGTGTTTAATTTACGGGTTAGTGTGGTCCATTCCCAGATTGTGAAGGGCTATGAGCGGTTTTCTATCTTCAATTTATGTAATATAGAGAACTATTCATCTATTTTGAAGGGCTCATAGCTGGTCTCAGAGTTAAATTGACGGGTAAGTGTGGTCAATTCCCAGATTGTGAAGGGCTATAAGCGGTTTTCTATCTTCAATTTATGTAATATAGAGAACGATTCTTAGATTGTGAAGGGCTCATAGCTGGTGCTTGTGTTTAATTTACGGGTTAGTGTGGTCCATTCCCAGATTGTGAAGGGCTATGAGCGGTTTTCTATCTTCAATTTATGTAATATAGAGAACGATTCTTAGATTGTGAAGGGCTCATAGCTGGTGCTTGTGTTTAATTCACGGGTTAGTGTGGCCCATTCCCAGATTGTGAAGGGCTATAAGCGGGTTTCTATCTTCAATTTATGTAATATAAAGAACGATTCTTAGATTGTGAAGGGCTCATAGCTGGTCTCAGAGTTAAATTGACGGGTAAGTGTGGTCCATTCCCAGATTGTGAAGGGCTATAAGCGGGTTTCTATCTTCAATTTATGTAATATAGAGAACGATTCTTAGATTGTGAAGGGCTCTTAACTGGTCTTAGTGGTTAATTGACGGGTTAGTGTGGTCCATTCCCATATTGTGAAGAGTTTTGAGCGGTTTTCTATCTTCAATGTATGTAATATAGAGAACGGTTCTTAGATTGTGATGGGCTCATAGCTGGTCTTAGTGTTTAATTTACGGGTTAGTGTGCTCCATTCCCAGATTGTGAAGGGCTATAAGCGGTTTTCTATCTTCAGTTTATGAAATATAGTGGTAAATTCCCAGATTGTGACTTGCTTTGAGCTAGTCTTGGTGTCCTTCATACAGATAAGTGCAGTCCATTCCCAGATTGTGAAGGGATATAAGCGATTATCTATCTTCAATTTATGCAATAAAGGGATCGATTCTTAGATTATGAAGTGTTCATAGCTGGTCTTAGTGTCCAATTGAAGCTCTTTACAATCTAGGAATCGTCCCTTATAGTTATGAATCATGTCTCAAGGTCGTGTACACAGCCCCTCACAATCTGAGAATCGTCTTTTACAGTCGACCAGTATACGTAGGACTCAAAGTCGCGCACACAGCCCCTCACAATCTGGGAATCGTCTCTTATAGTAATTCATTAAGTCTGAAAGTCGCGTACACAGCCCCTCACAATCTGAGAATCGTCTCTCAAAGTCGACCAGTAGGATTCAAAGTCGCGTAAAAAGCTCTTCACAATCTGTGAATCGTCTCTCAAAGTCGATCAGTGGGATTCAAAGTCGCGTACAAAGCCCTTCACAATCTGGGAATCGTCTCTCAAAGTAGATCAGTAGGACTCAAAGTCGCGTGCAAAGCCCCTCACAATCTGAGAATCGTCTCTCAAAGTCGACCAGTAGGACTCAAAGTCGCGTAAAAAGCCCCTCATAATCTTGGAATCGTCCCTTAAAGTTGTTCATTAAGATTCCAAGTCGCGCAAAAAGCCCTTCACAATCTAGGAATCGATCTCTATTCTCCATAAAATGAAGATAGATTACCACTCATAGCCCTTCACAATCTGGAATGGACAACAGGCAGTTTGACACAATTCATTCCTAGATTGTGATCATTCCCAGATTGTGCAGGCCTCACAATCTGCAGATTGTTTAAACAATCTAAGAATGAAATATAATCCTAGATTGTTCGAATAATTTGCAGATTGTGAGCTCACAATCTGCAGATTGGGGTCCTTCCTAGATTGCACGGTACATATCTACTAAGATGCATTCATTAGAGCATTGTGTACCTTTATTTTTTGAATAGCTTAATTGAGTAGTACTGTCTCATGGAGGTAGTTAGTAATATACTGGATTTATTAAATCGATTGTCAGTAAGCATGCATTATTGATGAAAAGTGGTGTATGGTGCTTATGCAGTTATTGTATACTTGCGGATCCAAACGAAAACCTATGGTGGAAATCATGCAATACCAACCCTGTTCCAGGTTCAACGTCAACGGAATTAAATCAAAATCCAACGTGGATTAATGCCCTGTTTCAAAATTCAACGTGGAATAATGCCCTGCATAAAAAATCAACAGAGTAGGAGACCCAGGGTAAAGTTATGACGGACAAGACTCTGTTTCACGTGTTGCTTTATGTTTTTCAACTGGGTAAATTTTCAACGCTAAACCTGTTCTCATCAGAAAGTAAGAAAACATATAGTACCTTGTAGACATGAACCGGGAGGCAATCCTTACGTCACTGCAAAACTTTATATCCACAACCAATACAGTATGGTAACGTTATTATAATTTCAATACATGTAGTTGACACAATCTTTTTAAAACCAAAGTAATGGGGGAAACGACAAGCAATCAATATCACCATTACAATAGGTCAGTTGATTTCAGATGTGTGAAATTAATATCGAGAGTAGAAATATGATTAGGTTTCATCCAACAACATACACCTGACCAGACCTTACCAACGACAACAGCAAACAAGCAGATCCCAGGACAAGCCCATAACCAGAAGACGTGTCACAACACCACAAGAAGATCAACAAATACGACGCATTCACTTGCGCAACCGATCAACGGCAGCACCAACTCTAGGACTCGCATCAGAAAACGAACAGTTCTACAGAGACTTCTGCAGGTATCAGACCTTACTATCGCTTCAGAGGAATGTTCTTGACCGCCCAACATCGACGTGAAAGACTACCATGAGCGTCACAATGTATACATTCTGCCATGGCCTGCCTGTTCCCCTGACATGAACCCAATAGAGTAACTATGGGACCATCTTGATAGCAAATAGGAAGCATCAGCGGCCGCCTGTGAAAATGAGATGAAAATGCTGTGTACGAAGGAATTGCACATATTTTCAACTTAGGTCATAAGGCTTATGACGTCATCGATGATAAGTATCACTGACTGCATCGATACACAAAGTGGACATTCAAGCTTCTAAAATCCATTTTGTAACATTTGAGAAATTTTACAATCAAACGTATCGATTGTCATATCACTGAAAGGTGCACCCACTAGTCAGGTGACATTAGTATGTTTATCATAAGATCCCTCAATGATGTCCTGAACCCATTCTCTTGTAAACACCAAACTCTATACCGATATGATTTGTTATGTTGTATTTGTTTTGTTTTCTTTATATTTATATTTCAAACCCGACTTACTATCTTTTGCCATGTATTTTATATAGACTAAAAGAACTTCATTGGTTATTTCAAATTCCAAATGGTAATGATACGATTTCAGTTGACGGAAGCTGGTCCAACTGGGAGACGATTGTGACCGCTGATTGTCCAGTCACCTGTGGGAGAGGGGACGCGCTCCGTCAGAGACAACGATTTTGTAACAACCCTCCTCCTCTTGGTAATGGTGCGCAATGTCCAGGCAATGCTAGCAGTGTTCGGTTTGATGTCTGTAACGATTTCCCTTGCCCAGGTGAGTTTTGTATTGCATACTTCTGTAAAAGGGACACGTTGGCGAACCTGCAACATGAAAATGAATGGTTTTTGTCTGCTTTATTTTGTAAAAAAGTTATTTTGTAACTAATTCTGATAAAATGAGATAATGTTAATGTTATGCAATTAGTTATTATACAAGAACACAGTGATGTAATGGTTAGCATGTGGTTAGAGATCCGGGTTCGAATGTCGTTGAAACAAATGACTTGGGTCTAATCCTGTGTTGTGTCCCTGGGCAAGGCACATTGCACTCAGTCCACCCAGCTGTTGAAATGGTAAGCTAAAAACTGGATGTACTGACTCACGTGGTCGTGATTAGCACTTAGTAGCAGCTTTGAAAGTACACTCCTTCAGATAGGTAATATAGCGCTTTGAGGGCGCCATATAAGTATGCACAATATAATTATCATTATTATAAAAGGATGAACGATTAGCATTTGTTATACTAGATGGTCTTATCAATGAGATACAATACAACCCTTACTTAACGACTACGCTCAAACATACATTGTACATGGAAGAGTTATTCACCTGATGAAGGGACATGCGTCAGCCGAGGAACTTCGAAAATAAAGAAGTTCAAAACCACACAATACAAGTTCAAGTTCTTTATTTCATAGGCCAAAGGCCAAAACAAATAAAGCATTACAATACACAGCATTTGTGGGTGGATGGTGGGATACACAAGTTTGTTTTCAGATACATCAATTTCTTACATATTACAGAAGCCTAAGTATACAATATGACAATAGAATTAAGAAGTTACATTTTGTTTATAAACATTCATGATGTGATAAACACATTTTGATAAATTCAAAATAATGTCTCGCTTGGATTATTCATCAATTGGGTATATTTTATCATACAAGGAGGTGAATAATAATATTTTGGCAGATAGCGTTTGCGATACAAGGCATAGAGTGGGCATACTAATAACACATGATATTCATCTTCAATATCGTTTCCACAGCTACAACATAATCGTCTGTCATAGGGTAGTTTCATATTACTCCATCTCCCTCTTTCTATCATGAACATGTGTGAACTTAATCGAAACCTGGACAACGCAAGTCTATATTTGGTGTTATCTACTACATTTAAGAATTTTTCAAAATAAAGAGATTCCTTGACATAAAGATAACTTCTAGTTTCACTAAGACTGGTCAGACTTGATTTCCACATTTGTTTATGTATATCAGTTGTTCTTTGGCTAAATTCAGATATAAATCTATGCCTATCAGGCACATGTTGTGAAAACCAAACGTAACCAAAGCCGTAGTCGAGAAAGAGTTTTTTTAACTAAAGAAGCCCAATTAACAAATGTTGGTTGATCAGTTGATATTTTAAGTAACAATTGATAAATGATAAATATATATCTATTTTCATCACAAGATATAACTTTAAGCCAATATTTCACAATACGAATTAATCTTTCAGACAGCAATGGTAATACACCTAATTCACCATAAACATAAGAGGATGGAGTTGTCAATTTTACACCCAAGATCTGTTACATTGAACCTTGTTTTATTATCAACCAATCTATCAATACTGATCAAGAACTCGATGCAGTTACTCTCTCGTAATGCATAAGTTGTATAGGCCTGAACTAAATACAAATCTCATACACAACCAGATACAAAACGATCGTTTTGCACTTAATTTAAACTTTGATAAACTAGGATATTTATGATAACTTGAAATTTAAATTTGAATTAAAAAATATCTAAGAAATGGCAGAAAACATTAAATTTACATTCCACCGGGTAATAATTAAATTCATTCCAAATCATATTTTGTATCAAATCTTCAGGCCAACTGTGTGATCTGTAAACCATGTTGCTTAATATTTCAATCATTTAACAATTATTTCATTGTATCTACAGTCGATGGTAACTGGAACGAATGGACCAATTGGGACAACCCCGCGTGCTCCGTGTCTTGTGGAAGTACGACGGCTACTGTTCAGAGAACCAGGTATCGCCAGTGTAACCACCCACCACCTTCAAATGGGCAATACTGTCCAGCATCTGGAATTGACAACGATTTTCAACCGTGTGGTCGGGATCCATGCCCACGTGAGAACTGTCCTCTTTATATTCTGTGTCATCGTTCTGTCTTGATAATATTTTACATAAACGAGATAACTTATAGTATGTGTTAGATAAGATAACATTTGAACAACCCAAAAACTCATTTGAAAGCAGATGTTTCAAAGACCTTTGATTTGAACCATAAATGGTGAATAAGGGTAAACTTATTGTCCCTTTGTTTATTACGTCCTTGTTACAATTAATGTTTTAATCAAGGAATTAAATAAACAACAGTCATCGTTATCAATTTAAAAAAAAAACACTACCTAAATACTACTGTTTCAGAGGACGGGGAGTGGTCACAGTGGAATCAATGGACCGACCCCGCCTGTCCGGTGGCCTGTGGGAGGTCCGTCCGCTTCAGGGTGAGGAGGAGGACCTGTGAATACCCATCCGCATTGAGAGGAGCTGGGTGTCCGGGGTCCGATACAGAGACAGAGTCGGAGGAGTGTGGGGGCGATGACTGTCCTAGTGAGTAATTTTATAATAACAAATTACTTATTGGAGTTTATTTTAGTTTTGACTATAGCTTATATGTCATTCGGAAGAAATAAGATGCTAGATTCTTCCTTTTTTACAATTTATTTTTAAAATAAATGAATAAGTCTGTTGGCCCCCGGTTATTAACCACTGAGTTATGATCGTTATACCATTATTCAGCCTCTGGCAATGTTTGGTAAAGCAGACTCAGATATTCGTAAACATTATCCCACGACAGTCAAATTGTCAAACTAAACGCTCTATTTTAACAATAATCGTTATCTTGCACACAGTCAACGGAGGATGGTCGGATTGGGACGAATACCAATTCTCGGAATGTACAAGATCTTGTGGGGGAGGTGAAAGAAGCCGAACCCGCACCCGACGCTGTGACTCGCCCTTCCCCAACCCAACTGGAGCACCCTGCCCTGGGAACAGGATAGAGAGTGACACAGTCAGCTGCAATATCGACCCCTGTCCAGGTAAGTGTTCACAAAATGATCGAACTAATATTATGAGCCCTTATTCGGAGTATTTCCAAATAGATGATTGAGTCAACTTCTGTCATTACATCAGTCCAAGTAGGTGTTGAATATCTCTTCGTTCCGAGTCGAACTCTTTTTATGGTAAGGTCCGGTCTCAGGTAGTGCTGAGAGCACGTCCTACTAATGGTAAAGGAATGTCTACGCCATTTTGTATTTAATGGAGACTGAGAGAGTTTTTCCTCTAAGTCCATTGAAAAAACATTTATAGAATATGATTAGTATATAAAACACAAAATCACACAACTTACATTAAATTCATCATTGAATGTCATCATTATATAATTAACAGAGCATAAACAATCATAAATTGTATGATCCAATTGTGACCATGTTGCATGCAGGTGATACGCCACCGCTGAAAAAGATAAATCTCCCGATTTATCAAAGATTAATAAGAATGATCGGCATATCAAGTTTAAAGTCTATTGCCATGTCTGAGATGATTTGCGCTCTCTCAAACATTGTATGGCACACACAGGTGTACAGTTTATATAAGATTGTAACAGCAATTATATGTCTCTATAAGCAACTGTGAGCTTATATCACGTTGTTGTGCACCCAATCCAAAGCACAACATTGAAGTAAAAACAATCCAAGATAACACAAGTTTATAGCGTGTCATCACGTCACAAGATATATAAGGTGTCCATATTGGGTCTGTATATATTCAGGAAAGGAACACATATAAGGAAGTTAGGTAAAAGTCCCGTATATTGGTATGCACAGCACTTATGGTTACAACACATATTGACAGTCTGAAGTCACTAGGAGGACTTCGCGTAACTCCGGCAAGGAGTATAATGTACCTGGTTTGTTTCTGCCATCCACCGCAGAACGACACATGCACGTGTGCAAGTTGATATATCAGACGTTAGATGCTGCTTTTATCCAGACACATTGTACATATTGTGATACACATACCCTACACAGTTCACACAAGAACTTATAAGAGCTATATCCTGGCAAACTTCCTTGATAATGTCACTTCCTGATTTCCACCACAGAATTGAATGTCACAGGGGTGTGCATGATATAAGGACATATATAGTCACTAAGCGCCATTAATGTTCGTATGCACCGTCGGCCGTGGTGAGAGATAATTCTGAAGAGAGCTTTAGGGAACTAATCTTAAATGAAAATTAGTGAAAGTTCAAGGATTTTCCACATCATGATGAACACTTTAATGAACATTATTTATAGCTTTTCTTGAGTGAGATCAGGATAAAGGGCAGTGGAACTAGGAGTTACCGTTGGTCTAATGACTTGTTGAACAGGCTTACTTAATTCCCTGTCTACTTGGTACACAATGTCGCAGTGAATATAATAGAGGTGATAGCTATAAGATGTCAAACGTAATTTCTTCAAACAAAAATACTGGAAAAGCGATATCTGAATGTTACTATTTATATTATGAATGATCTTGCCATGAGTGACAGTGGGATTCGTCCAATCCAAATATAGGAATGCTGAGAGGCCGTTTCGCAATAATTCAATACGTTTGACTTTGTCAGAATTAAACGTGAGGAAAAGAGGACATGATCGAAAGTTGTAAATAGGGGAATTCATACTGACATGTTGTGATTAGCTATCTCCATAGTCAATGTGCTAATGGGTTTGATTTTTCGATAATAGTATTTGAGCAACACTAGAAATAATATAAGTATAATGAGCACATGAAGTATTATTTCCAAATTAATCACTGGTTGAAAATCGATATTAATCCATTTCTCGCTTGCCTTGGGAGTAGATTGGGGTGTTTGTATTTCATATACTAATTGTGTCTCAGTTGCTGGAGCATGTGCTAACAGAGCAATCATTAATGCAATTGATCGTATTTTGAAAACTTTGTAATTGTTGATATCATCTTTTGAACCTTTCTTGTGAAGCGGGCATATAATAGCTCGGCACCAAGACTCAGGGTAAACTCGTGACGTCATGATTTGATTGAACAGTTTGACACAAATAGGAAGTATGATATCCATTGAGTGTTGAAAAAATTCTGTTGGAATTCCGTCGCACCCTGGTGCTTTTCCGTGCTTTAGATTAAGTATTGCCTTTTGTATCTCGTCATGTGACATGGGATCGTTGAGTTGATCAGGTCTACCAAATTCACAATCTTCACATAACTCTGTGTCGTGTCTTGTGAGGAATTCATTAATTTCATCTGTTAATGTAGATGTACATTGAGATTCTGTTAAAAGATTTTTGAAATAGTTGAACCATTCATTTGGTTTAATGCTGTTTCTAACTTTAACCTGTTTATATTTCTTTATTTCACTCCAGAGCCCATCAATATTAGTCTTCAAAGTTTCAAATTTAGTCTTTATTTTGTTCTGGAAATGTATTTTCTTTTCTATGCATAATTTCGTGAATTCTGCCTTGCAACGTTTGTACGTTGTTAAATTATCTGCGGTGTCTGATTGTCTGAATACATCCAAAGCAGCATACTTCTTCCCTTTTTCTGTGTCACACGCACTGTCCCACCAGGCAGGCTGTGTCCCGCGCTTATGATCACGTGACCCGTGTCGTCTGCTCATAGAAGCTGCTGCTCTAGCGTATAGGTCACAGGTCGCTTCCACAGCTGTATCCAAGTTGTTTATAATTAGATCATTAATATAAGCAATCTGAGATTTGGACTCTTCATCGTGCATGTTTGCATAGAATTCGGTTGCTTTATCAGAATTCCAGATATATCGACTTAAACTTGTCTCATCCACACACTCACTGTCGATGTAATTGTTGATAGTTACATGAAGTTCGCACAATATTGGAAAGTGATCAGATATGTCGAATTCCAAAACCTTAAATGCTTCAATATGCTGAAATAGATCGGAGCTTGCAAGTACATAGTCGACCACACTTACACCGTTGTTTGCAACACACGTATACTCTCCACTTGAGTCAGTTTCAAACCTCCCATTTACAATGTGTATTGAGAATATTTTACAAATCTGTAGAAGTCTGCGTCCAAAGTTATTAACAATTTTATCTTTATTAAGGCGACACATTGAGAAATCATCATTATAATACACATCTCCCTGGACACCAGGAAAGTAGTCTGCACTATCATCTTCAATGAAATCACTGTCCTCTCCTGTTCTGCTATTGAAGTCTCCTGTAAGCAAAACATCAGCCTCATATTTGTTGTGTAGATCTCACACAATGCATCCTCCAAGTAATCTAGGCTATCTCTATCACTGTTCTCATAGTAAACTGAATGCTCAGGAGATATATATACAAAACCTATGATCAAATCTTTTTCCATTCTGAAAAATAACTTATCTAGTACAACATATATAGCATCTTTGTAATGAGACAAAATTCTGGTTACACCTTTAGATATTGATTTGTTAATGTAGACACACACACCTCCATGTTTACCCTTTTCTCTGCACACAGAAAATACATTGTGTGTTGAGAGTAAATCACAACAATCAGAATGTGAATAACACCAAGTTTCAGTCAAACCAATAAATGAAAGTTCAGATAATGATTGTATCAGTTCATTATTATTAAAGTGTCTCTTTAATGATTGACAATTCCATGAGAGAATGTTTATGTTGTTAGAATGTTTACATGATTTGCTGCAGTGAGATTGGGCCTGGCCTGGCCATTATCTCATCTGTGTGATGTCACCTGTGTCCACATTCGCTTGATATGTAACATTGTTAATCACTAGTTTATCAAACCGTATAAAGGCTTCCTTGCCTTCCTCCCTGGCCTTGATGAGATGTACCATCCTCCTCTTCTCCCTCACCGGATAGTTCTCGCTGATTTTCACAGAGGAGCCTTAGTTTGCTCCTCGCCAACCTGATGATTTGGGACTTGGTTTTATTCCGAGCTAGCTTCACCACAATGGGGCGGGGCTTTCCTCCCTCATTCTTCCTCCCCACCCTGTGCGCTCTCTCAATCCCAACCTTCTCGTCATCCCCTGCCTCGTCCATCTCAAGCTTATCCATCAGCACGTCCCTCACTGACTCCTCACAGTCCCCCACTATCAGATCCCTAAAGGCGTAATGTTGGAATTAGAGAGTTTATATCAGTTTCAATCGTTCCCCAATGCTCTAGTACTAGTACATTCTGTATTGCGTTAAAGTATTGAGTAGCCGTTTGTACCATAGTGCAACTTGTCTGATTAGTACTCGTACACCTTTGCGGTCCGAAAAAGTGTATGTCGTGGACTGTTGGTAAATTCGATTTACTGGCGCTTAGTTTTCCGGCTTGGAGGAAGAATGTCTCCCAATTAATCCTAGAAACTGTATTAGCCTCTGTGGGTGTCAGGATCATCATCAACAAGACGGGAAGGAAAGCAATCTTCAAACCTGACAAAGAACATGACAGGTGTCACTTTTCCATATGTTATGCACGGTAAAATTTATCGCTGTATATTAAAGAAATTCATTGTAATTACATATTACGATTTTAAATTTGCGCGCATTTAATTTTGAGATTATGGGAACGACATGTGAACTTCGATTAATAATGCATTTAAGGTATGCTTTAGCGATTCCATGGGCAATAATTACCGTACACCATGTGATTTATTTATATATCTATTAGATGGCTATCACTTTATGAATGGTTTTGACTTAACCTCACGTGTGTAGTTTATTCTCTTAAGATTTAATAACGTCGTTTTCTAATTTTCTTTCTGCGACTCGCTGCTTTTAAGTTCTTAGCAACGAAATATTCCTGTGTTATATGTTCTGGAATATTGGATTCAATTTCCCATGTGGAATCTCTGAGTGGAAAATCTAGGCATTTTATTCTGTAGTATGACATTCCGTTGATCTTTTTATGTGCTAAGATCTTTTCCTCATAGTAAATGTCTTCATCAGTGTCTGACTGACAACTCGTGTTACTGTTATCAAGCTGAGACTGTGTGTTTGCAGTGTTGCACGTTGTAGTGTCTGTTGTATTTTCAGCATCGTTCCGTCGTGCGTCAACCTGTGAGTGTCTGTCACTCGCGTCCGCTTCGACAATGACGTCATCAGAGTCATCTAATAATTCTGGGTTGAGATTCACTGTTTCGTCTATGTCTTTATTTTGAGGTATATTGGTAGGTCTCTCCTCTGGACTCCAATACATTTTCAGTCTGTTAGCATGAACTGGGGCCTTCAGCAGTTTATTGTCTACTGTATTCCTTAATTTGTAGTTATAGTTCGGACGTTCTTGATTTGATTTAAACATATTTTATTCATGATGAAAAGGATGAGGAACAAGTTCTCCAACTTAGAATACCTTCTCCTTGGAATGTACATGGATGAGTTACAATGTTTTGCAAGGATGACAGAGAATGAACATCAAGACAGATACGAAATTGAAAATAAAAATACAAAAAAGATGAAACTGATATATTACAAGAATCGAACGTCAGTTCAATCCCGCCAAAGACCATTTAAAATGTGTCTAACTTTTAAAATCATCGTTTTTTATAGATTTTTTAAATTTCAAAACTTTGGAGTCGTCACAAAATAACTCAAACGGCAATAAAAGGCATATATAAGGAGGAATTATATTTTGTCAATTCAACGTCAGAGTCATTGCTCTATTCATTTGCATATATCAATGCGCGAATCTTAAAACAATTTCAACTATTAAAATAGTATTATCAGGCATTTTTTCGAATTAAATTTTAAAATGACATTGTATGATAAAGAAGTTATCATGCTCGTGTGTTTTGGGATCGTAAATATCTTGCATTAGGAATAAACACTATGTATTTAGCTCGCCAAGGCTCGCAAAATACAATGTTTATTCCTAATGCAGGATATTTACGATCCCAAAACACACTCGCATGATAACCTCTATATCTTATCTTATCTAGTTGGAAGCTAAAGTTGGATCTCCCTTCTTGAAAAGAGGCATGACATTTGCCACTTTCCATTTTGATGGATACAGACCAGTCTGTAAAGACATGTTATATAACAAACGTAAAACATTACTAATTGAATGTACCACATTTTGTAGGAGCTGGTGACTTATCTTGTCTGGACCTGACGCTCTTTTCACGTGTAAACAGTTAATGATATCTTCAATTTCTAATTTGGTTATAACGAGAGTGTCAAAACTTGCGCCTGTCCGTTTTCTAAAACATGGTAGATATTTATTATTATCATTTAATGTGGAAATCGACTGGAAATACTCATTTAATCGTTCAGCTTTTTCGTAATCAGTAAAACAAGATGGACTTTCATGTTCGTTGTTTAACTTTAGTGGAGGTATGCAGGTAACTGAGCCGGATTGCTTTACTAAATATCGTAAAAGTTTCCAGTACAAGCTCTTGTTTTCGACATACGAGTCAAGAAGAAAGTTGTCTACATTGGCATAAAAGTTTTCTTTTGCATAAAATTTCATATTGTTAACTCTTTGTCTTTGTTTTTTGAACTTTGCTATATCATAAACAGAGTTTGTTCTTTTTGCTTTTTTCGTAACCTATCTCTTTTCCTGCATTCTCTCTTTAAACTTGAGTCGAACCATGGTTTGTCATTTGGTCTTAAAGTTACTGTCTTTGTGGGAATGCAATCTTTTACAATACATTAAGCTTCTTGTAAAATATTTCATAAGCTTCATTTACATTGTTGCAATTCATAAACAATTCAGTCCAGTTTGTTTCATCAATAAGTGCAATTAAGTAAAGGTTACCAGTCGAGTTTTGAGTGGGTATGAATTGTAACATCGATGCACGTGCATCGGTGTCACAATTCATACCCACTCAAAACGAGGCTGGTAACCGTTTTACCGATCAACAAGGCTTTTATTTAATTCATTTGTTCATTTGATGAAAAGACGTCGAGTTGAAAACACAAATTAATTTCACTAAATTCGAGGAGAGCGGAATAGACCTCAATAGTCAATAAAATTATCTTCACCAATCCCCTGTAGCCTAGTGGACTACTTGGACTACAGTTAGAAAGGTTATGGGTTCGTATCCCACACTCTCTACATTTTAAAATTTTGCATTTAGAAATTTTACTTGAACGCTAGAGGATGAGGTTATTGCAAATTTCATATACCGAAAAATAATTACATTTCAAATGTAACGTGAACAGTGAAAATTAACTTTAAAAGTTTGAGGAGAGCAGAATAGATATCACAAATCATACCCTTCATATTCACCAATCCTTTGTGGTCTAATGGTTTAAGTCTTGGGCTACAGAGCGAAGGGTTGTAGGTTCGATTCCCGCGGTTTCATTTCTGAAAATTTTGGAGATCGATTACATTACCGGTCTTTGGAATTATGAGGTGCGAAATGAAGGGCCTCATGCTAAATAACAACCGCCTTGAGGTATGTAATGCAGTGTATACCACCCGAGCACGAGCAAATAAGAGGTGTGTAAGGAGGTTACCACCCTGGTACAAACAATGGAGTTGATCGGTAAGGATGTATAGTCGCCTTGCTTATAGCACATTATTCTCTTGAGTATGCCATTTGTGTGTTTACTTTAGTAGTCAATGTTACATAAGTGCCTTTATGATCACTAATTGCTCTTTCAAAATCTTCACTGATTATGATTGGATCTAGAAGAGTACTTGAATGCTGCGTAATCCTGGTAGGTTCATTTATAATGTTATGTAAAGTTTTTGTTACCATAATATCTCTTAAATGTTTACCTCTACTAGATAGCAGGTCAGCATTCAAATCACCAATTATGATTATTTTACTAGTAATGTCTAAAGCATTTTCGATACTTGAATCTAATCTTTCCCAGAATTCAAAAGAATTGTATTCAGGTCTGTAAGCTAAACAAACAATTAATGGTTTTCTTGGTAGGAATATCTTTATCCAAATTGTTTCATCGTAAGTATTTTCTAAGATAAGCAGTCTCTTGAATGCAAAAATATTTTTGACATATATCATAATTCCTCCACCAAAGGAGTTTCTGTCTTTTCGAACGGGGTGATGGTAGCCTGTCCAATAAAGTGATTCATTATCAATATGTTTATCTAGATGTGTTTCTGTAAATCCAACAATATTGTTATCCGACAAATATTCGCTGAGATAATCGAATTTAGTTCTTACGCTTCTTGTATTCAAATGAAATAAAGTTAGAGTCTTGTCATGAGATGCATGCTTTTGTGGCCCTTGATTTGATTCAATATCACCAGCAAGCTGGAGTAACAAAAGAAGCATTATTGTTACGTTTGTGTTACGAAACTGACTTTGTAAAATACAAAGGAAAGCGACCACAAGGCTTGTGTTACATGATACTGATAAAAGAATACTCAGTTGGTACAATTCAGATAAAATTATCCATAAAATAGTATTCTTACATGCATTGATGTTTTTAAAGTTTTTGGTAAAGCCCTTATAATTACATGTCTTACAATGAAATACCCCGATTGTCACATGTTGTACAATATCATTACCCATTATCTGGTATTTTGGAAACTGGAAAAGCAGCGTGTGATCTGAACATCGGGTTAGTTCGTCGTAAAACAGCACAAGCATTATTCAACATATTTTGGCAAGGAAGTGCAGACCTAGTTAGACTTGTAAAGAATAGAGCTATTGAACAACAGAAAAGAAAGAAACCAATGAGAAGATAGTAACAATACTGGAAACACATAACATGGTAGAATAGAGGGCTTGTGTGGATATTAATATATGTATATACAAGAGGCATTTGGCAGTTATACACATCAGGACCTGAACAATCTGAATGATCATGTTAAGATTTGGAAATGACAACATACATACACACATTCATGGTGAAAGTTGTTACTTACATTTTGTTCGAATTCCTATACACACAAATAGCAGTTCACGCATGCACATATCTGTTCAGATCGTCCATATGTAACGTGCAATCTAGGAATGATTACAATCTGCAGATTGTGATACACTGAACGTGTCTCACTGCTCCTTCAGGTTGCTCCAGAACGAAAATGCGTCCATCCCTAGTCCAGGTGTTCTCAATCCAGCGAGATTTCTTCAGGTCTCTGGCCATCTTGAAGAGCATGCTCCTGTACTGACACAAGTTCTCATTGATGTAAACGTTCTCCATCTTGTTCCGGAGCTTTCGTCTGTTGGTGTACATGCCATCCTTGTCCAAGTGACTCACAAACTTCACAATGATTTGTCGTTTCCTTCCTTGCACTTTTCTTCCCAACCGATGGCACCTGTCGATGTCTGTTATAGAAATATCCTTGCTTATCTTCTTCAACACTCCTAATGTGACCTTCTGAATGTCTTCGTTTTCCGACTCCTCCACTCCAGTTATCCTCAATGAATTTCTACGACTGTATTGTTCCAGTTCGTCTGTTTTCTTGTGAAGTTCATCTGTTGTTTTCTTCAGTTCTTCCGTCAGTGATGTGATCTCCTTCTTCATGGGCTGTATCACCTCGTCCAGTGTTGATGTTATGATGCTCTTGGCTACTTCCATAAACGCCTTCTGGAACTTCTCTTGTAGTTAAGGTAGCATCAATGCTGAGGAGAGCTTTGTCGTCAGGACATCTACTGAAACCTCATCAATGAAGTTGAAGAGTGTTGACGGGTACGAAATGTTGTTGCTTCCTGACTCCGACTGTTCGCGATCCATGTCCTCTAGGTTATGTTTCGACGTGCTCGTGAAAGGGAATACCTCCGGCATAGTCTGCTGTAGAAGTTGCCGCGACGACTTGGTTGGTTGAGAATCGGTTTTCTGTTTTCTCTTTTCACTCGCTGTCCTCTCAGTTTTTCCTCCTCTTTTGTGATTCCTCTCTCTTGTAGACATCTTTATTTTCAATCGAGACAGTCTTAAGAATGTCCTTTGTGGCAATATACTTGGCCTCAGTCACAGAAATTTACAAAGATAATTTACCACACAAGCGAGAGTGATGTTAAACACGTCTTGTCATGTCAGCCATCTTGACCGGAAGTTCTTCTACTATGTAATATGGGCCAACATATTTAGAAAGAAACTTTCGGTTTTTGCCTACTTGTGTTTTCCAGCATAACAGCCAAACTTTTGGCCCTACAAAATATTCTGGTTCCTTTGTTCCTTTGTCATTATATTTCTTGTATTGTTTTTAAACATGCTCGATATTTTTCTTGACTTGATTTCTAGTAATTTGAAAATTGTGAGTGATCTTTGACATTTTGGTTCAATTGGTCATCTGACAATAAGGTAGCTTCTATTGGTAGTCTCATTTCCTGTCCAAATAATAAGAAATACGGAGAGAAGTGAGTGCTGGCTGTAGACGGAAAAGCTCGAAAAGCCATAAATATGTCTGGTAGAATGTCTGGCCAAGATGTTTGTTCTTCATTGATATACATTCTGATGGACTGTTCGAGAAATGAATTGAAACGCTCGACCTGTGAGTTACATTGCTGGTGATAACTGCTTGTTGATAACTTTTCAATATTGAGGAGCTTACACATTTCTTGAAATAGTTGGCTCATAAAGTTTGTTCCTCGCTCTGTAAGTATCTGGACAGGTGTACCGTAGCGAGTGATAACAGTGTGGTAAAGAGCTTTAGCTACTTGTATAGCAGTCTGATCTTTTAATGGGATCGCCTCTATCCATTTGGAATAACTGCAGACAACGACCAAGAGATATTTAAAACCTTCCTTCAACTCTGGCAGTGGACCTAAAATATCGCAATGAATTCGATAGAATAGAGAACCTATTGGTAACGGAATGAGCTGAGCCTTCTTTGCATGAAAGTTGCGTTTACCCTGTTGACATTTTATGCATGATTTGACATAGTAAGCTATGTCATTGTACATTGTGGCCAAATATAAGCGTTCCCGTGCTGCGAAATAGACACGTTCCTGACCCTGATGTGCTAGCTCATCATGTAAGGATCTCAAAATCTCGTCCTGCAATTGGAAAGGAATAACTAACTGTTTAACCAACCGATCGCGTCTATGAAAATTTCCTCTGGGATAGAAAACATGGTACAATATGCCGTCCTCTAAAACAAAGTCCTGTGCTTGTAATATAAGTTTTCTGGCCGGCTTATCCTCTGAAGGTAAATCTCCCTTGCTGAGATAGTCAATGATCGGAACTAGTTCGCTGTCCTGTAATTGTAATTGACCGATATTTCTAGGCGCAAACGATACCATGCTCGCTAACTGCGCTAGTGGATTTGACCTTGAGTTCTCGTCCGAAGTTTCTGTTTGGTTAATGGGTTTTACATCTGGTTCTATCCCATGTTCCTGAACTTTGTTTATTGTAGCCACGACCGGGCAAGTCTTTTGAAAATATGAAACCTAAGTACTTTATCTTGCTTTTAGCGAAATGGCAATTTGAGGGTTTTGCTTTTAGATTTGCTTTGCTAAGGCAGTCAAATACCTGAGAAGGATGTTTCATGTGTGTCTCAAAATCTGGCCTGTGAATGAGGATATCATCGATATAGATAAGAACTGAACGCCAGTTCAAATCTCTGAGAATGTCAGTCATTGCCGCTTGGAAGGTATGAGGGGCATTTTTCAGACCAAAACACATGCGTTTAAACTAAAAAAAATCAAATGTTGTTGTAATGCCGGTGTATTTCTTAGAATTTTGGTCCATCTCAATTTGATAATATCCTGCAAACAAATCTATTGTAGAATATATAGTAGATTTTGAAGAAGCCAATGAATCTATGACATCTGTCATACGAGGTAACGGGTAGCTGTAACTTTTGCTGACTCGATTAATGTTACGCATATCACAGACCATGCAGGTTTTATTTTTTTTTGTACCAATAAAACTGGAGATAACCAAGGAGTTTGAGATTCTGAAATGATACCATATTTTAGCATTTCATCAAGTTGCTTTTTCATCTCTAAATCTTTAGTTGGATTTGTTTTGTAGAACCGTTGAGTGATGGGTTTAGCGTCGCCTACGTCTATCGTGTGTTTTGTCACGTTGCACAACCCTAGTTCTGACATGTCCATTGCGAAATTTGATCGGTGACGGCCTAGGAATGACAATAAGGTTAATTCTGTTTCCCTGAGATCAAAACCCATTGACTTTGCAATTGCAACATAATTTTCGTCTTTTGATTGAGATTTCATATCTTTATCATCTTCTTTATCTGACATATGCCCTATAATTTGATTTTGATTCATAAGGTTGTACGAAGCTATTTGAATGTTCTTTTTAATGTGGATTTCGGAATTTGTAGGATTTAAACTTCTGTAGACTGATTGACCTTCTTTAACACTTATGAAACACTTTGCACCACAAAGTTTGTATTTATTTGAAAGAAAAGGTGTAGGTACACATATGTCTTGAGTGTCATTGTATCTTGGAGAAATCTTTATTGGAATATAAGCTTCAGATCTAGCAGGTATGGTAAGTTTTGTTTTGTTTAGAACTTTTATTAGAATTTCATTTGTCTTGCCGTGAATTGGAATTTCCATTAGGCCGTTTTGGATTGATAACGTGTTAGTTTCGAAATCAATATGAGCCTTTAGATCTTTGAGCCAATCTAATTCCAAGTATATGTCATTTGACAATTTGGAAATGACAAAGAATGTATGCGCCATTTGCAGATTTTTTAGCTTGAAAGGTAATGTAATTTTTCCTAGGACTGTCAGTCTATTCCCATCTACACCAGATTTCGTGTGTATTTTAGATTTCTCAAGAAAGACATGTTTGCAACCTTTCCATCTTTCAAATAGCTTTTGAGATATGACAGATACACTTGCACCCGTGTCCAAAATAGTCTCGTAATGAGTGTTTTCAATGTCTAGCAAAATTATAATTTGATCAAATTCCTGAGCAATGTTTTCCAATTGCGAAATGTTATGCTTATCATCTCTACCACTTTTAGAAAATCTGTCTGATCTTTTAGACAAAGTTCGTTCCACGGTGGGGCAAACACGTCATTTCCGATAATTTGATTGTCTTTGGTTCCTGCAGACACGCTGGAAATGACCAATACGGCCGCACGTGTTGCATCTAGCATTCTTAGCTGGACACTTATGCCTCGTCTCAAAGGCATACCCACATTTGTGACAAACGCTGTAGTCGGTGAAGGGAACTCTGGCGTTCTGCCTATTATCGCCAGTGCTTCGTGGTACTTGCATACCACTTACTTACCTAGTCAGCGGCATTTGAAGGTCAGAAACATTCTCGCTCAAGCGCCTGAGCGCCTTGGTCATGTCTTCTGACCGTTTGGGGCGCAATTCGCTGGCTAGGCGAATATACTTTAAGGTATCAGCCAAATTGGCCGGTTCTTTAATAAGAACAAATATTTTGATTGATTCACAAAGATCTCTGATAAGAGCGTCCCGTGTGTCTCTCTCTGACAGATTCAGAGAAGCCGATATGTTGAGAATATCGGAAATGTAAGTTTCGACATTCTCACCATCAACTTACTTATGTTCATTTAGTTTTTTTAAGAGAGTAAATCTGTTTTTGTCATGGCTGTACCGAGCGAGGAACGCCTCCTCGATTTGGCTGAAAAGGTGGCATCTACCTAAGTCCTGTTGGTAGAACCATTCCGCCGAGCCTCCTCTAAAAAATAACGGGAAAGTTGAGATTTTCTTCTGTTCTGTCCATAGTTTTAATGTGGAATAATTGTTAAATCTCGAGAGCCAAACCCTAGCATTAAAACTGTCCTTATCGTTAAAAACTTCTAAATTTATCCCAACATCTGTAATAGTGTATAACCGTGAAAGAGGGTTAGTTCTATGTGATCCTAAATGTTCATCATCATTGTATTGGTCGTCTAAATGTTCATCTGAAAGTTCACTTGTTGTTTTAAGTTCTGTCTCCTCTAGAGCTATCTCTTTTAAAACATTATCTATCTCCTCATCTAAAGTAGCGTCTGGCGTTAGAATGTTCCTAGGCGCATTTAGTGGTGTTGATGTTAATGCCATTGGAATTTGTGCACCCCATTATGATATAAAGTACTTACAGTTTCTGTGGTGTTGGAATTCACGTAATCCAATTTTGAAATTGGTATACAAATTCTCCACCATGTCGCCTTCATTATTCCTTAGGAATCTGGGGATGTAGCTAGGCGAACGTAAGAATTGAACTACACAGGTGTCTCTCTAAATCCATCTTTATTCCAAACAAGGGAGGGCCCGCCAAATGGCCTTACCTCTGGGTTACACAAGAAATCGTGAGGCCAGTTTGACGTCTAAGAATCGCGCACTGGCTTATAGACCCTGAATGTACATTGGAATTTCAGTCTTACTTATTTCATTGGTTATCTACTAAATATATTCTTAGAATATCTCTTCGTTCCGAGTCGAACTCTTTTTATGGTAAGGTCCGGTCTCAGGTAGTGCTGAGAGCACGTCCTACTAATAGTAAAGGAATGTCCATGCCATTTTGTATTTATTGGAGACTGAGAGAGTTTTTCCTCTAAGTCTATTGAAAAAACATTTATAAAATGTGATTATTATATAAAACACAAAATGACACAACTTACATTAAATTCATCATTGAATGTCATCATTATATAATTAACAGAGCATAAACAATCATAAATTGTATGATCCAATTGTGACCATGTTGCATGCAGGTGATAAATTCTTCAGAAAAGAGTTAATTTCAGTTTTTCATACTTAATAATTATAGTTTGCGATTCATATTCATATTTTAAAAGTGGAAATGTTTCGCTGCCATTGACTTGAATATATAAAATATAATATAGAGTTGGAATATTCTGAAAAATGTATCTGCGAAAATCACGAAAATGGTTTGGTAGGTAAAGAATACAATTATCGGCTATAAAATGTGCTCTAGATTACGCGAGATTGTGTGTGGTATTGCATCTTTTATATAACCTCTGCATTTAAATCAAATATTTGAATCTTCATGTCACGCCATATTGACACACTTTTATGCCTGCACTCTACAATCTCTTGGTAAATATTAGAAGTTGAAGCGACGGTAAGATGGTTCTTTGATCTATTATGTCTATTAAGGATGGGCGGTATTATCGATATATCGGTGTATTGCAATACAGATTCAACACAATATGAATCGAGTCACATCTTTGAAAATATCCAATATAACGAACATTTGGAAATATCCAGAGAATATGGAGAAATCAGATATTATAGTCCTATTCCTATCTCCTATTCCAAAACGACTGATAGGTGAGCAATGATGGTAGTTCTAAACGCTCATATTTAGACAAGATAGCATGCCAAATCTTCAATGTGAAAAATATTGATATGTTACAATACGTATTGCAATACAAGTTTCCGTATCGCAATATATTGCAATATAGAAATGAGGAACGATGCCCATCCTTGCACAACTCCTTTATTCTGTTAAATTTATATTATTTGAACTATGAATTCAATGTGATACGACAAGACCAGATTAGATGTGTTATTTCTTACAAATGAACCAACGAGGGAGGACTATAACAAGAGACAACTTTTCTTTTTTGTTACATATAAGTTCCATATTCCATTCACAAGAGCTATAACATTCCAAAGTAACACAACTGTTTAGTATATTGTACAGTGGTTAAACAAGTTAAACAAATAGATTGGTAGTTAGCAATAACTAATTACTTGTTTAAAATATGTGTCTCATTTATTTCTATACAGTTTGAAGAATAAAGGTAACAGCTACACAAAACAGATATGTCGTATCGCATCGTTTGTTTATATCATGAAACAGAGTGATTGCCATCTAAGCTTAGGTATTTAGCTTTGTTTGGAGTAAGAATGCATTTGTGTGGGTACAATTGTAAAGTGTAGTGCTGTGAATAGCAAAGACACTGATCCCTGAATTTCTTCTTATTCTTTTGTGCATTATTTGTTTATTGTACACACTATTTGATGTAACAAGACAGACATGTTAAACAATTCTGGAACAAATGAAGTCAAATCTTTAAACAATGAAACTCTCAACTCACTCAAGCATTCTTACAAGAATAGATTACGTCAACAAGCGTTCAGTCTTACTTGAGTCAAATCTATCATCAGTGTTGTGTGAACAGGTTTCCTCAATTCTTGACATAAAACACATTGTTCACAAATTCCGCACCATATTCTTGCGACGGATGATCTATAATCAGCATCTGCTCTCAGTCAATGCCCTATCTGCTCCAGCATGGAGTACTTTTGCTAGACACGGTGACGGCAACCGATTTTCTACATCGATGGGCATTTTCATACCTCTTGCTAAGTGATGTCCGCTCTGATGACAGATGAGGCAAGACAAAGAGGATCAAACTATGTGGATATTTTTAGCAACACTGACATCTTCCTTAGTATTCATCAGAGTATTTACTCTCTGGAAAATGCTGATCTGTTTCATAACACCATGAAACTCTGGAGAGTTCATCTTGTTTTCTTTGTCTCCTGTTACATAGGTCATGCAGCTTCTGCCTGTCATTGTATTACTTTGCTGAACGATGTCATGAATGCCGCTCTTTCTCATTGAAACTGCCCGTCGCCAGCATCGTGTTAAGATCTGCACTCGACTCTACTGACAAGTCTTCAAGATCACATGCGTTGATCACATTGTCTACGTACCTACGTCTCAACAATACCTCAGCAACCTGGGGTTCTATTTTTGTTCTTTTTCCACGATCTTCCTTTTATGAGTTGGCAAATGACTTAATTGTCTCTGAATGCCTTGCGCAAATAAAACGACCTGCATACTGTTGGCATCTACTTCAGGTCCATATACCTCCAAATATATCTGTGGAGTTACTGTAAGTTACAGCGTGTCGACGTCCTTCCGTTTGATATGGACATTCATGTGTCCGAGTTAGATATCAAACGAGAACGAAGTTTGAGTTTGATATTCAAATAGGACACGTGATAAATCTCCGTGTAACGATACGAGACTGAAATTGTTAGTTAACGAAAATCAAAATACCGAGGACGACGTCGGAAACGATCAATTTGAAGCAGGTTAAGCGGCACAATGCCATCCATATTAAAGAATGCCATAGTCGAACCCCTTCTGCAAAAAAACCCAACTATCATTGGAAATGAAGCAGTTGTCAAAATACAGACCAGTCTTGCACCTGTTTTTTGCTTCCAAGATTTTAAAAAGGACTGTGTCCAAACGTCTGACCAACGTCATCAATAATTATCCTCTTATCTCTTACATATCATTATCTCGCATCATAATAATTACTAATTCCTATAAATAAATTTCCAACATACATTATCAGTTAACGGAGTTTGGTCAAACTGGAACGAGTGGAGCAATCCCGTCTGTCCTGTGACCTGTAATTGAGCTCAGTTGACCAGAGAAAGAAGAAGACAGTGTAACAATCCACCGCCGACTTTTGGGGGAGCAGAATGCAATGGCTTTGCCATACAAAATGAAGGCTTCATCTGCAACCCTAACGGCTGTCCAGATAACCTGGTGTATGAGTAACGTAGCAGTAGTTTATAATGCAGGCAAAAGAGCAATGTAAACTTGTGATGCTTGTTTTCTATATAATTTGTTAGAACAACAGATATCGTGTTTTTTATTCATGTTCATGTGAAAGCTAAAATATGTTACAGCTATTTGTTTTGCCATAAGATATTGATAATCTTGACTTTTACACTCTTAATGGTTGAAGAATACACTTACTGCCCACCAAGGGTCTGAGGCTTAAAACCAGTTATACCCCACTTCCGGCCTTGTTGCTATGATTCCTTTGTTCTAACTGTAGGTATATTGACTGATCCACCACAACTTTTCTAATACACCTATTCTTTTTTGCACACCCACATGTGTAGAGAATTTCAACTTTGGCAAAACAACGGAGTTGTAAAATTTAGAATTTCTGAGAAATGTTAACTACCAAAGTGGGAATCGAACCAGGGACCTTAATGTTGCGATGCAACGCCTCTATCGACTGAGCTACTGAGGCTTGATACAGGTAGCGGTACTTTTTGTTGTGTCATGTCTAGGTTGTTGTATTTTCCTATAAAAGCCTATATATAGGTACTAGTTTGTACCACATTTTAATGTAATGAAGTCAGTTTATGTTTTTTAAAAAGTAATATTAAGAGTATTGTTTATATTTTTTATCTAGGTAGGTCAAGACATATATACATAGAGGAGGATGGATACCCCTTTTTCGTCAACTATAACTCGACCGGAGTGGGGTATAAGTCAGATATACCCACCCTTCCCTCGGTGCATCACTCAATATACCTCCTGTTTGAATCATGACTCCTCAGCTCCGCAACGCTACGCCTTGGAGACCCATGATTCAAACAGGAGGTATAGTGAGCGATACACCTCGGGAAGTGTGGCTATATCTATTACTTAAACCGATTCAAATCTTCGAGAAATACGAAACTGTGTTCTACTTTTGTCCGAAACTCTTTTGTGTTTAAGGTTCTAAGAGGGGGTTTATGTAAATCGGAACTTCACGTTATTATAACGATGTACTTGCTTGAGTAGATCATTATGACAGGCACAACATAGAAGCAGACTAATTTTGACCTAGTCGATTGAACTATTTATCTATTTGAAACTACTTACTTGGACAGGGGTCTTTATTACAGCTCATTTATGTCGGACTCGATGATTTCCCCTGTTTGTGTACCCTTGAAAGCGGCGATAAACCCCATATCACCTCACATCCCCTGTATGATTGCTTGTTTTAAGTCCATGAAGTTGTCTCTTTATCTATATGATATGCTTTGTCAATGTCATTTTACATCTTGTTTCGGTCGCTGGCTTGTTTTATTCCATAGACCAACCTGTATGGTTTCCACTGTCAATGCCATCCTATCCCTAAACCATTATCCCACTGGAGCACAGTAGTGCTAGTGTTGTGTTGAGTAAGCTGGCATCCCACGCCAGATACCCGAGTTCAAATCCCGGTTGAAACACCAAATATTTTTGACCTGGCTCTCACTACATCCACATTGCACTCAGTCAACCCACCTTTTAAAATGGGTACCTGAAAACAGGATGTACTGACTAATGTTGTTTTGACTAGCGCTAAGTAGCAGCTGTAAAGTTACAATCCTCAGGGTAATGATGCAGGTAGCGCTTTGCGCATGAAAAAGGCGCCATATTAATATCAAAATAATCATTAGGGGAGACCAGGGCAAAGCGCACACCCTAACATAAAAGTGCGTCTAGTGGGCACCCCGACATGTACAGAATGCAACTTGCACACTATTTCTAATACTTATCAGATGGACTGTAACATGACACATGCTTTTTTAATCTGCCATTTCGGCATAAGGATATATTTACGTAAATATATTTTGGTTAAGGGGGCGCGCTTTGCCCTGTAGTTTGGGGTAAAGTGCCCAATCCTCTGGGCGCTTTGCCTCATTCGAAAAACAACACAGAATGTAATAGATATTACACACACATAATCAGCCAATACAAATCAAAAGCTATCATCTTGATAATGCAAGGCAACTATCGAACCCATATGAAGAATAGAATTAACATAAAAGTTGACAATACATGCAAGAATGCGCAAAATATTCCATAACATGTCATGGACCTACATGTTCAACATTCTCAATTACCAAATATCGTTATGGTTGGTACATGTACATTTCTTTCAACTACGAATGTGTTGATAATGTAGGTTATTGAATATCAAAACCAGTAAAATAATAAAATATAAGATGAATTGAATTGGTTATATAGACGAATTAAAGAATTCATACAACTATTTTGTGTCGGACTTGGCAGAACGGCATAAATTGCTTATCGTTTAGAGTTGAACAGTAATATACGATTAATTATATATTCATGATTTAAAAAACAACAAAAAAATATGCTTTGGTAACTGTTTCTTGTCGTGATTCTTTAACAAAACAAAACCCTTTAAGTAAAAGGGTATATTTCATTTTAATATAAAAAAACAGAATGCTGATATGACAATAATAGTTCACCTTTACATTATTTGCTTAAGAAATGCAAAATAATAACTTTAACACCAATATGTTAACCAAAATGATATATTTTATAACACACGGGGCAAAGCGCTCCCCCCGGCACGTTTTGCCCCATCAAGGGTAGCATTTGTTGTGAACATCACAGAAAGTCATTAAAGCAAGTAATTACAAATTTCATTTTTCAATGAATTAATGATACCAATTAATGTTACATGTGCACGAGAGTTCAATGTTCCGTTTTGTATTTTTATTGAATATCTGAATTTGAGACATATCCGTTCCATATAGTAAAATCGCGTTTTTTCGAATATTTGAAATTCGGCGTCCACAACCCAGGCAAATGATTCCAGCGTTGGTCTCAAAGCTTCATTACGGTTACTTTCATTCGTTGGTAATGACAAATTACTCCATTTGTCGACAGGTTTGGAGAAATAACGCGTGGTCACTTTGCCCCGGGGGCGCGCTTTGCCCTGGTCTCCCCTATTATATGTTTTCAGTCAATGGGCAGTGGTCAAATTGGGCGGGCTGGAACATCATGCCTTGTCCCGTGTCATGTGGAGGTGGAACGAGAACCCAATTCAGAACCAGGCTATGTAACTCACCTGGACCTAGCGGCGGAGGGGATTTCTGTGAAAATCGAGGCTTCGAGATAATAACTCTAGCTTGTGGAACGGAAACGTGTAGTGGTACGTTCTATTTGACAACTCGTTATTCAAAGTTTCAAGAGATGTTGTCTATTATCAATATATTTTAAATATTAACGTATTATCATGTCATGACAAATTAAAATTCTTATTCAGATGATTTATATAACAAGCTTGTTTCTAACAAGACAACGACATAAAAAGTAAATGATAGTTACATTTACAGTAAATTAAATGTTGAAATCTGAAAATTTTATAAAGGATTCAACAAAGATTACATTTGATCAGTTATCATTATTTTGATAGCATTTTAATCGATGTATAATGTGGTCTTTAATGTTTTTTAAATTGGCTTCGAAAGACATTTTAGTAAATACATGTTGTACCGAGTGACGTATTTGCCATATTTACAAACATGTTTGCTGTTTTTATCAGTTGATGGTAAACCCTCTCCCTGGTCTAACTGGGAAGATGGGACATGTTCCCGGTCATGCGGGACCGGGACACTCACAAGAAGTCGGGAAAGATCGTGCAACAACCCCGAGCCATCTGGAGACGGTGCCTTCTGTACAGAACCACTGACAGAGGATAGAGAGATAGACTGCAACACCGATCCCTGTCCAAGTATGTATTCAGTTTCTTTTTAGATTTGTTTTGACCAAAAGTATCAAATTTGGCATCATTTCAATTTGACAGTGGATAGAGGTATTCATATGATTTTTGACTACATGTACGTACTTTAAAATATTTCTTATTTCTTATTTCTGGTCGCTTTTGCCAACTATGCATTTTGCATACAAGTCAAGCATAAGCTGTCACTACTTTTCAGCTATCAAAAACCTACAGTCACTTCACATCTTAAAGCCAGACATAGACAATACTAGTTTCATAAAAGGGGATACAGTTGAGTCGGCGTTATTTTGTACCGAATTTGACAGACTTCGTGTAAGGCTTGAACTGGGGGAGTAAGATACTATGTTTCTCCTGTACACACCATGCAATGTTAAACATTATGTATACATATATACATACATGTACCTATACATAAAGAACACAACTCAGCATGAACATTGGCCCGGTCGCAGTGTCGACACGGGCGGAGACTCAAAGAAAGTCTATAACCCGAGGGAGAGAGAAACAGAGAGCCTTTTCTGAAAATCATCCTTAATATAGCCGTCTTTAGCGTTCTCGCTTTTCCAGCGACCATGTCTCTTAAACATTCTATCATGCACACCATTATTTGCTGCTGCTGTTGCACCACCACTCCTTAAACTATGCAACCCATAACTCTTGATATCCTGAACTAGCGGGTTAAATGCATCTATAAACAGCTCTCTCAATCGAGTATAAGACAGTGGGGAATCTTCTTTCCTTAGTTTAAAGCCGTTCTTCGTCTTGGTAAGACTTCTGAAAATGTACTCGTCAGAAAAGCTAAAATGCCTGCCAACTTTAGGTACTTCTGCAAACATGAAACTGGGCATAGCTTCGAATTTGTCCTGCCTATAACTATCCATGAACCATCTCTGTATATATCAGTCTTGGATTGTTCAATAAATAACATTAGATGCGACTCATAAAATGCTATATCAGAACGTCTTATGTGTAAAAGCTCTGAAGATCTCAAGAATCCTGAATAAGCTAGAAAACACATACACACAATTCGCACATTACCTAACGTTGGACACAACATGGTGTTATCAAATAATCTTTCCAATAACTCTGGTGTTATAGGATCTTTTTTAATAACAGACTTAGCTAAACGCCTCTTAGCCGCTTCTAACACATTTTTTACCAGCCCATTATCAGTAGGACTGAGCAAACCAACCAGCACATGAGCATGGCGAATGCTATAAAAAGCTGTTTGCACAGGGGCAAACGAATCACTTTTCTGAATGACAGAAACCAAATAGATTGCACATTGAAAAGGTGAAATAGGTAAGCTTGTAGGCATAGAACAGGACTGTGTCCAACGTTTCCATGCTTCGAAATCATACCTGTATTTCCGTGATGTGGACTCTGCTCTACAGTCACCCAACAACTGAGGTAAACCTGTCACCAGCCCCCTCACATCCAGGGGTAACGCCTCAATCTCCTCGCCATATGCACAGGATATCACGCCTGTAACACACAATCATAACAAATCAACAAATGCTGAAATCAATACGCAAAGCTAACATGTTAAATTGCAAATTTTGTTCTCCAAACAAACCACCCCTTATTCTTGATGGGACATAACTATGTTTGCTTTTAGGTAAGTACATATGATCTACCACCTGCGGGATAAACATAGATTTACAAGTGATTAATGGCAAAAAACAGGCTGAGTGCCATTCAGGTACTACAAGGGTGCCTTTCGCCCGACACTCGGACATATGTCTCAACGTCCTTGGTATCATACCAACCGGTGGGACCACCCAGTTTATGACGTCACTCCAACTGACTGAGAAACAGTCCACTGCCGAACATCCTGGATTGTAATATCTAAAATTAAAGCATGGGCAGTTAGTATTATACCAGGAAGCAAATCTATCCACATCATGGGGACCCCATTTGATATCTATTCGCTTGAAAACATGTGCAGCAATAGCCCAATCGTCATAATCAAGTGTTTTGCTTAACATGTCTGCCACTTCGTTTTCCTCACGTGGAATCCATTGCATGCACAATACCAGGTTTTGTCTGAAACATAACTCGAATATATCCAGGGCAATAGACTGTAAATGGGGTTTCATACTCCCCTTATCAACTATAATAGCCACATTCTGATTGTCAGTGCACCACAGTATCCTTCGATGCTGCAATCGGCCAATGAAACTTTTCAAAACAAGATAAACAGCTTTAAGCTCCCTCCACGTTGAACTGCTCTTAGACTCGTCTTCTGACCACTGACCATGGGAACAAGCTGAATCCATCTCTACACAGTAGCCTCCATAACCTGTGTCACTTGCATCACTGTAGACGATACAACACACAGACGAACTTTTTGTCAGTACAGTACTTGACAAACGTGCAATATTACAAATCCAATACTTCACCTGTTCAACACTTTGCATCGAAAGCTTTATGTTATTGTTCCAAGAAAAGGCTTTCAATACATCGATACTCAAAGATCTAGTCATTAGTTGAACGACATTGCCCAAAACTAATTTCATAGCTATGATTTGCCCAATCACTGCCGCGATTGAACGCACTGCTTGATAGCATCGTCTGTTGTTCAACAGAAGTGTTAATCTTTCAAGTACTTTATCCACCTTCCTATTAGGCACAGATAAACGCAACTCCGTAGTATCTATGTGAAAACCTAACCACTCTACAGCCTGAGAGGGGACCCATAGTGATTTTTCAACCTTAGGGACAAATCCAGACTTGATCAAGTCTCCTTTTACTGCCTCGCCAGACGACTGAGATACTTCTTGTGACTGAGCTGACAAAATACCGTCGTCTAAAAAAGTAACGACCCTCTTTCCTTCTGAACGCCACTTCTTAACCAGTTGCCTTGTAATCTTGGTAAACACATATGGCGCAGACGTCAACCCGAATGGTAACACTACAAACTTGAAATACTGTTTGACTTTCAATGTATTCTCCCAAGCAAAACCTAAAAAGTCAGTATGGCCTTCGCAAATGTCTACATGATGATAAGCCGAATGAATATCGAACTTTATCAACCAATCGTTTCGATTGATATATTCCAAAGCAGATTTCCAATCTTCATATTTAACAGACTTTTTGAAAACATAGTTGTTAACTCGGGAAAGATCTAAAATAAGCCGCTTTTTGCCAGAAGACTGAATCGACACTGAAAGAGGGTCAATCTAAATAAATTTAGATCAACAGATGTTTTATTTTGTCATACTGTTGATCTAAGATTGACCAGTGTGAGAGGTCGTCCCGGTGACCTTTCGTAATTCCAAATAAGGAATTCGCGTTTTGATCAATCAAATTCGACGTCACAAACAGTTCATAGTCGCTATTTCGAACTGTGAACAGAAGACATATATGATGGCTTATGGCCTCTTCTCAATAATAGTGTGCATTGTAAAAAATAAATCTTGCTTTTGATACTGATAAGAAAACTATCAGTAGGTTGATTTTAATTTGTTTGTAAGAAATATTTTTAGTTTTATGATTGACAAAAAAATCACTATTTTTAAATTATTTGGATGGAAATTAAAGAAATTAGTATAAACGAGTTTTATAAAAAGGAGTTACCTCCCCTTGCATGAGGATTTTCGTAAATATTGGCATTTATCAAGCTCTAACTTTGTGATTATTATTCGCCACGTTAGTATCTGTGCGACGTGCAATCATCATTTGTCATTGACAACTAGCAAATATGCTAAATCATTTTAAAATGAAAAAATATAATCTAATAATACATCCAAGCAATCGGATTATTCATCGAAATGGTCGCTCTGCTCCGCTCCGAATGACAAAGCTCCGAACATCATCCATTTCAAAAGATGTGCTGCTGAGTTTTTTAAACTTCCAGCGAGCTAGGGCAACTTTTCTGATTGGCCGAGCGGCTGATTTCAGAGGTCAGCGGGATGACCCGCCTTACGGGCCAATCTTAGATCAACAGTATGGGCAAATATAAAACCTGTTGATCTAAATTCATTTAGATTGAAAGAGGGTTGACAATAAAGGGGGGAGCCTCACACTCAACAATCAATCGTTTCTTATGCAACTCTGCTATAGCCTGAGTGACAAACTCTGAGTAATCCAACGCCGACTTGTTATTGCGTAAGTCCATTTGGGGTGGTCTGGAAATAAAAGGAATCTTATACCCTTTATCTATGATGTCTAATACAAATTCTGACGCTCCTATACCTTGCCAAAAAGAAATGCTAGACTTTAGACGCCCCTTCACTATGATTTCAGCCGAACCTTGTTCGTATTCATAATAGTCATGTGTAAGAACAATGTCATTATTATCATCAGCAAAATCATCTAAATGAACTTCAAAGTTACACTTAACTGACAAGTCTGTGTCCTCCCGTCTAAGAGACGCTGGTTGAAGTCGAGCTGGCTCCTGACGTGGCTCTGCTCGTGCTTGTCATGCGGTAGGGACACTCTCTGACGAAATGCGTGAACTCCCCGCAGTAATGACATGATCCTTGTCTTGCACTCTTGACTCGAAAGGGCTGCACGACGGGAACACTGTGCACAGGACTAGGAACAGGCAAAGCATACTGTACGTGCGGCGTCGTACTTGCTCTTCGCGTTGATCGGGTCGCATACACAGATCTTTTACTTTGTTTGGCCTTAAGTCTCTTCACAGCTTTTATTTCGGCTTTCTCAATCTTCTTATCGTCGTCTGTATTGTCAGCTAATTCATTTGAAACATAATGTTTAACAGTCTCCCAACCTCCTTCTGACGAATCTGCAATTTTGATCAATTTGTTTCTTTTCTCCAGCTTTCCTATAGCGGCCTCGACGCTCTCTTAAATATATTCACACTTCCCAGAAGTAATAGTCTGTCTGACTTTAATCAAGTCCTCCAACACTTCCGAGTTGACGTTGAATTGAATTCTGTTGCCTTCTCGTGACCAAGTGTATTCAGTCTCCGTCTTTAACTTCTTCAAACCTTTTGCCTGATGTAGGAATTCTTCTCTCAAATTTGAAATCTTCTCATCAACAGCGTTTTCAAAATCTTGTTGGTTTTCAAGTTTTTCTAAGATGGCGTCAAGTTTTGCCGCGTTTGATGCTTCCGATGACATATCGACTTCTTAAAGATGCGTGTCACTGCCGTGGTGATTAGCGAGAGAGGTGACTTACTGTCACGCCCCCTTATTTATACCCTTAATTCACCAGACATGATTGCCTCCCTTTACCACTGCATACCACTACGGAGAAAGTAGTTTCTTTTTAATTCACAATGCATTCAACCGAGAGAAACTTTATGTAGTTATACAACTTATTCTCTTTGAATATATATGTGTGTACAAATAAATCATTGATACAAATAAGTCTATTTCTAAAACAATTAACTTTGTCTTACCCTTGCTGATGATTAATTAATGCCGTGTCTATACAGTACATTTTGCAGATATCCAATACTGCTTTGCAAACGTCCTACCTATGCTCAATTTGAATTCCAAGGAAAAGTCTAATAAGGCAACTTTCACTTCAGCCGTATTCTGTTTTGTGTTCCTATTTCACCATTATATTTACATTCCATTTAATTTTATGAACGATTACATGAAAATTAAAAAGATTTATCATCAAGACCTCTTTGGATGAGTGAAGTCATAGTGAAGATGCTTTAAAAGTTAAACTTAATGAGGGTAGTAATGTTTCCCGAACAATCAGTGATCGTACATGTTTGTGTTTGTCTTCAGTTGATGGTAACTGGGCGCCGTGGGAAGAGTGGACCACAAACCCTTGCCCAAGAACATGTGGAGGCTCAATGCAATTCAAAATACGGAGAAAGGGTTGTACGGACCCACCACCTTTGAACGGAGGTCGTCACTGCGAGGGATCTGACACTGAAGCGACACAGGAGCCTTGTGGGACCAACCCCTGTTCAGGTAATATCTGTTGCACTGGTTTTGCTTTCTTGCTTCTCTTTGTATATTAAGTGGTCCTTCTATCAAACGTATTCAGATTCATTTTTGAAAAATTGTTGTAGTGCAATCATAGTGGCCTTTTAATCGATATGACATTTGAATTATTTTTAGCATATATTGCGAAAACAATCTCGATCTATTCCATGACAACACCAGAGAAATCTCAGACGTCCCAAAATATATATAATGAAAAAAAGATAAAAACATAATCTTAACCTAAGCTTCAAACTTATACATCGATTTTATATGTTGTGACTAACATATACTCCAAATTGGAATGAAATCGGGGAAGAAATATAGATTTATGAGAGCAAAAAAATAGGTGAAATCTTGTGTACCGACATCGTGACTAGTGAGGATTATAATTCATAGCTTTCGCAGTTTTTGGCCCCTTAAACAGTTTGGTGAACCTTTGGATCTTATACCCTTAAATATCAGTTTCCGATTTGGTTAAGGTTACTCCGTCACAACTTTGTACAATTTTTGAACGTTTGAGCAATTTCCATTGCCAAATTGATCACTGGTATCTGAAATCTTCATCGTCTACATACTTTATTTTAGAATCGGTGACTCTGTGGCCTCTAGTTAAACCTTTAAAGGCTTTTTCATCTTCTCCTCCAAAAGCACATGGCATAGACCAATGAAAAGCTTTGTATAGACTCCTTAGGTAATGGGGATTCTAAAACCTACATTTGGTGACCCTTATTAAGAGGGGGAATCACATCGGTCACAGTCTAAAGCAAAATTAGATATGAAGTCTGGTGAGCTACAGAGCCAATGGCTCTTTGTTTAACGGAAACGTTCAATTGAAAATAACGTTTCACTTGTCTATGTTATATTGATGCTTGTTACGTGGTTCAGTTGACGGTAACTGGGGTTTCTGGAATGAATGGAGTGATACCAGTCCTTGTTCTCTGACGTGTGGAGGGGGTACCTATAGTAGAGAGAGAAGGAGAGATTGTGACAGTCCAGCACCAAACACTTTTGGACAACCCTGTTTTGGTGATGCGGTAGAAACTGAGACTTCTACTTGCAACACGGATCCGTGTAGAGGTAGTTAAAATTGTAACATTTGAATAATGTATCCCATTATTACACATACCAAATCGAAAGAGTAAAATGGTTTAATGAAGCCCTTGTTTCGTTTACCTATACCATCTGAATATGAAAAGGTATTAATTACAAAGTAAAAACATCAGTGCCTGAAATTTTTTAATTTATAACCACCCTTTGAATTTACCCAATAAAATATTTTGTACACATTTTGTAAAAAATTTAACCATTGTTCATGATATTGTTGAACGTTAGAACAAAATCAATATTTAACATTATCAGATAATAGAAGAGGAGATTTTGTCATTTCAAACTCCAGTGTGATTTAAAATATGAATATGCATATTTATATCATATATGAAAAGATGATTTGATTGTGATTTCATGACCTCATTGTGTTAAACCGAGCAATATCCTTGAAATGGATAATTATCTTTTTATACATTAACCTATTTCTGTAATGACTGGACGACAGGGCGGATTGGAGAACTGGTGGGTGTTCACATTGCTATAGAGGAGGAACTCTCTAAACAGTAGGATAAACATTAGGCTTATACCACTCTAAGCTCCTGAAAGTGATCGTCTCCATTGTATCTATATGATCTTTATATAAAGGTCTTCATGAATGCTTAATACTTGACAGTTGATGGTGGGTGGGCTCTGTGGAACACGTGGACCGATACTGATTGTTCACACACCTGTGGAGGAGGAACATATGTGAAGACAAGAACAAAGCAGTGCATCAACCCGGCACCTAGCGGGGGAGGAGCCTACTGTTTAGGCCCTGATACACAGATACTGGCCCGGGACTGCAATACGGATCCTTGTATAGGTATGAACCTTTAAAGGGGCAGTAGCACGTTTTAGGGGGACTATAAAGTGATGTCAGGAAAATGAAAATAAATGGTTTCAATTGAAAGACAATATATTTAAACTAAAAGATGCAAAATTAATTCAAATATATAATGTAAAGTTTAGCCATGCGATTCCTTTCTCTAACACAAATTAAAGGCGTTCAAACCAAATGACTGCCAATGGATTTTATGTTAATATCTGTTCTTTGTTTTATGAATGTGGATGATGGATTTGTGTTATGAGATTTTTGACACTATCAACGTAATGCATTTAGCATTATCGTATAATTATCGGCGAATAATTTTAAATGTAATTTTTTTCAAAAACGTGCTACTGGCCCCTTTAAACAGGTGAGTACTGTTTAAATAGAATTTTGTAACTAACGTTCAGCGACCATTTTTTTTACTTCAGATATATTGTTGTGTGTATGTTAAGCAATATACCAGGGTGTAGATTTGTATTATATTACTTATTTCCAAACTTATATTCAAATGTCGATGCAGGTAAACATATTGATAATACAATGCAAAAAAATTTCCTAAGAATTTACACTTTGGACTATAACCTGGGCATTAAAATTTTATGTAAAATGTGTGGAGAGATGACTTGATATTTTAAAAAATACCCATTTGAGCGACAAAATTTAATTAACATTCAGTCTTTATAAAGAAAAATAGGAGGTGTCTCAATGGGGAATAACTCTGTGTGTTTTTGTTAGCATACATTCGACATAAAACAACATCTTCAGACGAAAAGTTTTTTATTGATATATCATTTCAGTTGACGGTAACTGGGGTTTCTGGAGTCAATGGAGTGATACCAGTTCTTGTTCTGTGCCATGTGGAGGGGGTAATTATGATCGAAGGAGGACGAGGCAATGTGACAGTCCTGCACCGTCTCTTGGACAAAACTGTATTGGTGATGCCGTGCAGACTGATAGCCCTAGGTGCAACGAGGATCCGTGTCAAGGTACATGTACATGATATTGTGGTACCTAAATAATTTCTTATATATTAACAGAAAATAACTACTGATGAGTACTGGTTGAGTATACTAACAGGAGTGCTATATTCTAGTGTTGGTTAGTGTTTTACTTCTCCATCAGTCTGCAACCACTGTGATGAGTAGACGATGTATGCTCGCCGTGACTATTTCCGTTACCTACGTTCCCACGATTCCGACCTATGTAAATAGTGGGACTTTCCGAATCAAACGTACAATTTACTCTCATGAATGTGACTGAATTTACTCAAACGTTATCGTATCGATAAACTATCTAGGATATGTGTGCCATGGTGACGATGAGGCTTGTAACTCGTCAAACTTTTCAGGCGATCTCATGTTTGATTGTTTGAAACGTCCGCCATTTGCAAAGCTTGTTCGCGCAGGCGTCAGCTGGTCATCACAGCACTTAATATTGTGGCAGATCCTCCTTCACGATTTTCGCCTAATTAACTGAACGTTTTCATTTTTAAAAATATCGCCGGTACAATGGGAGGATACTTGCTGAATAAAGTGAAGTATGCAATGTTTGAAACCAAAGGCGATTTTATTTTGGACTGATTGACTTAACAATCTTGCAATGTGTTATTACAAAAAACACAATAAAATTACTATTTAAAACAACCTTCATCTTTTGAAATATTAAGGAAATTACTGCAAACAAAATTTCAAATTTGGGCTGTTCATATAAGCTTCAAAATAGTGTATTATTTTTAACATCTATAGTTTCTAAACAAAGTTTTGTATTTGTTGTTTTACTGTCTATTTAAAACAAAATATTAAATACAACATTCACATTAATATCGTTGTCTGATATTTTGCAATTGTACATTGTAACTTATTTTAAATTAGATTTTCAATTTGCCTATCTACTTTTGAATCCTTAAAATTAATTGTGCCTGTGATTTCCCGTCAAGAATTCATATTCATTTTCTTATAAAATTATTTGAAAAGGACAGTGTAAAATAAGAATATTGATCATAGATAAATCTCCTAATTATCAAAAGTCAATCTGACAAATTTTCCAGATAAATGTTGTCACGATTTCAGTTAAATTTTACAATAGTTATGTTTATATTATAATTTCTGCAACAGTTCTAATTTAAAGGAAAAAACTTAAATCTACACAAAATTTTAAATGCTCTGAACCTTTTTACCCATATGTATTTTCTTAAATGGCTGTCATCATGGCATTTGTAATATAGGCCTGTCTATTCAATTGGCATTTAATTGTATATTTTGCACATAAATTTATTTCACCTTTGTACTTCAAAAAGCAAATCTGCCTGTTGCATATAATTACATATTCATTGTTAAGCTGAAAATAAATGAAAATTGATTTGTAAATATTATTGATTTGATCTTAGTAAATAGCCTATCAGAATTAAGTAAAATTATTTAATACAAAAGCTTTCTGTATTTTAAAACACGAAAAAGAGAATTTGATATTGAAAAAGAGTTATATCTTTCAACAATGATGTTTAGTAAAGCGTCAGGGATCGAGGTATTTTGCACATTGGAAGTACAATAAGCTATCAATATTCTAAGATTACTATTGATGGTAGGGAAATACAGAAATTACCAAAAATCATTAGAGTAGACCATGATAATTATGACAGATTTTTTCCCTTCTAACTGTTCAGGGTTGTTTTGTCAGATACCATTTCAGGAACTGTCTGACATGACTCCTGTCAAGTTTCATTCTGATTTTTATTAATAACAAAATGTTTTGACCTTTTTTTGGTACTATTTTAGCACGCATTAAATTTATTTTGATTATTGTAGTTTACATAATATGATATTTAATTCCACAGTAAACATGTAAACTTTTTTTAATTATAAACATAATGCTGTAAGAAGATTTATTGGAAAATTCAAAAAGGTAATTAGATTGGAAAAAATTGTCAGATATAAGATGTATTTAAATAATCAATTGCAACATCAAAACTGTCATTGCTGAAATTGTCTAACCAAGTCACATTAACATCCATTTAAATATTAAGTAGAATTATTTTTAATTTGTTACTAAAACCTGATGCGATGATGTCAATATTTTGAAACGGAAGCACCTGTTGAGTTTTTTTGACGCCTTCACAGCCACGTTTATCAATCCAGTCGGCAGGCTTTTTAGATTTTTCAAAGACTACTTTCATACCTTCTTGACTGACTACTAGAGTACTTTAGACACACTTCATTTATTACAAGATCCATTTTGTTGTCAGCAGTCCTGAAATTAATTTGGATGTGGCATGTTTGTTTTGCCGTGTCACTTATCTACCTTCAGTGACTGAATGGTCTGAACCCTGTTCTGTAACATATAGTAAAATGTTCCTGACTACCATAAATACAAAATACTACGCTATTTATAGTGCAGTTGCGACAAAATGTAGATGTATTTACATCTATACCTTTCAGAGGACTGAATGGTCAACAGAGCCCTGTTCTGTTACATGTATTTCAATGCTCCTACTCATTATAAATACTAAACGAGGTTGTATTCACTATTCTCTCTCTTAGAGAACGGTTTATAGATCCAATCGACTGCATGGTCAGCTGAGATATTCTCTCTTACATGTAGTCCATTGCTCCTGCCTATTACAAATGCTAACAGTATTCACTCTTGTGTCCAATAGGGGATGGCTCATCAAACCTGGACTGAATGGTCATCTGAGCTGCATTCTGTTCTCCTGACTATTATTCCCTACTATTGCTTTTTACTGCATTTCAGAGGACGGCTCATGGTCCCCCTGGACTGACTGGTTAACTGAGCCCTGTTCTGTCACATGCGGGGATGGAGTTCAACTCCAGAACCGGACGAGGGAGTGCACTAACCCAGCTCCACGGGATGGGGGTCGGTTCTGCCCTGGTCCTGACACTGAGGTTAATCTTCTGGACTGCTTCGCTGGTCCTTGCAGTGGTATATAAGCTTATTGCAATTTCATATATAGAGACATCTAATTACTTGAAATGAATGCTGATTTGCAGTTGAAAGATTCCTAAAATGATAATACAAATGATCTTGCGATGTTTTCTGTAATCTCCATTGACATTATTTCTAGTTGGGAATGGGGAATACTTCCACTTTCGTGTTACATCAACATTCGTGTAAGCTCTGAAGGATCCCCTCCATCCCATCTTGTTCAACAGTTGATAATGTTGGAGGTACACCTTTTGAGAACATTCAAATTCTGCAGTCAATTGATGTCATTAACTATGTCTTTGCATACAAATATTATACATATAGTGCCTTTTCGAACTCATCATTACAATCTTTAACTTTAATCAATAAAACTTTGATCACTAAAACAAAAATAATTGTTTTCAAAAATGGAGGGAAGTTAGCATAAACGAAAAATGGTCCTATAAAGGAAACAAATTGGAGACTACAACCTCATATAAATACTTAGATGTACATTTTACGAATCATCTTTCTTGGTCAAATCACAGGCATCTATACAAGCAAAGAAAATATTGATAGGTATCATAAAATACATATATATTTTGGGTGATTTGTCTTACAACTAGTTTTTCAAAATAATTGACAAAATATAAACCAAATATTGTTATATGGTGCAGAAATCAGGGGCCTAAAATCATTTGATGTTTTAGAAAGAGTTCATTTGTATGCTTGTTAGAGATTTTTAGGTGTAAAAACTGCCACATCTAGTTGTATGGTTTATGGGGAATGTAGGAGATATCCATTGTATATCGAATCAACATTAAAATCATTAAGTACTGGTTAAGACTGTTAACAATGCCTCCATGCAGATTACCAAGAAAATGTTACAATATGATGTTGCTTTATGATAGCCACGGTAAACATAACTGGGTAACACACACACACAAATTATTATTTTTCATCGGCTTCGGTAATGCTTGGCATAAACAATTTTTGTCTAGTTAAGCAAAGACTTAAAGATATAATCCTTCAAAACTGGTCAGCTTGTCTCTCACTATCTATTACAAAATGGTTAAAGATTCTATCTATGCAGAACATTACCTCTCGGCCTTATCTATAACAAAATACAAATCTTCACTGGCAATACTCCGTTGCCTTTCGCATGATTTAAGCATTGAAATTGGGAGATACCAAGGATTCTTAAGAGAAAACAGAATCTGTCAAATGTGTGATCTTAATAAAGTCGAGGAGGAATACCAGTTATTATGTGTTTGCCCAGCATACAATTCTTTAAGAATTATGTACATAATAAACTATTTTCATAAGCACTCTGATATTAATAAGTTAATTTCTCTTTTGAAGAATAAAAGTAAATCTCATCTAGAAAATTCGTCCATTTATATAAACAAAGCATTTATGTTTTGTAAATTTATAAACAATGTACTACAGGCCTATGGCCTCTCAGTATGGAATTAAACTATATATAATAAGATATTTTTCAGTTAACGGAGTTTGGTCAAACTGGAACGAGTGGAGCAACCCTGCCTGTCCTGTGACCTGTGAAGGACCTCAGTTAACCAGAGAGAGAAGACGACAGTGTAACAACCCCCCGCCTCGGGAGGGAGGAGCTACATGTCCTGGAGACGATTTTGATACTCTGACTTTTAGGTGCAACCCTGACCCCTGCCCAAGTGAGTTGTTTAATGTTACACCTATCACCATGTGTGCTGGTAAACACAATTATTTATAATAATATTGATATGGCACTAATACACTACATTTATATACGACCTGTATCATATGATTCGGAAGTTAAGCCAATGCAGGTAAAATGGGCCAAACTAGGAAAACAGGGCCAATACGAGATAAATTGGGTCAATACAACTCTGAAAATATAATCAACTTGATGTGTTGATTGATATGTAACTATCTGTTAAGGGCAAAATTGTTCTTGATAAATCTTATTGATTTGTTGAACTCGGATTATGTCTGTAATTTAGTTTATATCTGGTCTAAGGAATTTGAAGGCATGAAGAGCTGTTTTGTATCTATCTCAGTAGATGACATTTAATCCATTACCAATTTCTTCATCATTGGCAATAGCAACTATCGGTATAGATTATTATGTCATGCAGATTATACTGAAACGTGGCTATTCATAATGAAAAAGAAGTTTAACCACCCATCAAATAACCATGTCTCATTTACATTTCCAACCATATATAATCCCCCCCCCCTCCAAAACAATACTCGGTGATGATTGCTAATTTCTAAATATGAAACATAAACAGGAGTTAGTTCTGATACATTTATAGATGTATTTGTTGATGTGATCGGATCTGGTACAGATATCCTTGATGGGATTTTTTGATTTTGCGTAAATCTTAGTTGTCCAAAATACTTTGAATGACCAGTGCATTCAAAATCTCGTGGCTTAGGAATCAAAAGAAGGTTCACTTGATCCACATTATATGTATTTTTGTCCCCTTTTTCGACTGTAGGTTTAAACTGTGGAAGAACTACGTGATAGATAATGACACCAACCGAATTGGCTTTGTGCACATACAAAGAAGGTGATTATAATGTATATAAAGCAAATGTGCATTGTGTCACTTCTTGAAATGTTCATAAGATTGCTCCCAATATCTTTTATGTCGTTAACTTGGTTGGTTGCTTGGGTGCTATGAAACCGACAGTTATATTAACATATTTTGCACCCTCTCCAAATCTGCTTTGGATTCAATGTATCGTCAGTCTGCTAATAGACATATTAGACAACTAATGCTTGATTATACACATGTGGAGGGGGGCATGAAGAAGTCGTTAAAACTTTAATCTCAAAATGTTTAATTCTCGACAGTCGATGGTCAGTGGACCCTATGGAACCAATGGTCTACTGGAACTTGCTCACGCACCTGTGGAGGAGGAACATTAGTGAGGACAAGAACAAAGCAGTGCATAGCTCCAAGACCTCAAAATGGTGGCAAACACTGTGAAGGCCCTGATACAGATGTAGAAAGCTCGGACTGCAACCCAAATACTTGCATAGGTTATTACCTTCACTTTTACTTTTAAATATCAGTTGTAATGTAGATAAGTTGTTCCTTCTTTTTTAGAACTGTTTGATATAAACCCATTTCATCGTATATTGTATAGCTTTGATGCAAACGTAAATTGTATAATTATTTACATACAGCAACAAAATCTCATACTTTCATCTCAAAATGGCAAATAATCCATACAATTTTATTTTCAATGAAAATCTAAAAACAGTCATATATGTTCGCCAAAAGGCAAATTTACACGCCCGATTTACATGGATACTATTTATACAACCTATAAACTGTATAAAGTCGTAACTGTCATACTGAATGCTTTCTATAATTTTCAAAAATAACGTTTGACTGATTGACGCGCGTTAATGTCCGATTTTAGAACACAATCGGGACTTTTAACCTTCATATTGTAAATTTACAACGTCGATTACTTATATAATGATACTTTCTTGCAACAGTCGATATTTCCCTACGGTATGGCACTATCCATTATGTTTGAATATGTAACCCAAAACAACTCACGTATTGGCTTTTTAAGCTCTGAGGACATAGATAATACCAAGAGATCTAAACATCATTATATTCTTCATCTTTATTGGCAAGATTATCCTCTTTGTAAATTTGGTCCTAAATAATGATTGAGTTCTACATGCTTCATTACACAACATCCATGTCAAAACGTTTTAAGATGCTTGATAATTCTTCTTGATGCAGTAACTAGGGTTTCTTGGGTCAGGAGACCCCCGACTCTGCGACATGTGCAGGGGTAATCATAACCGATAGAGAAGGAGGGCATGCCATGATTATAATTTATATGATGGTCTATCATTTCAGTAAACGGTAACTGGGGTTTCTGGAGCGAATGGAGTGACATCGGTTCCTGTTCCGTGACATGTGGAGGGGGTAATGTTAACCGAGAGAGGAGGAGGGCATGTGACAGTCCTGCACCAAACGCTGCTGGACAAGGCTGTCCTGGTCAAAACTTACAAGTTCTGCCCTCAAGGTGTAACACGGATCCATGTAAAGGTAGATTATGTTTTGTTGCAATGATCTACCTATACAGCCCTGTTTTGTGATTTCTTACTCACAAACCCAGCATCTTTGTAAAAGTAACTAATATTATGTTACATAAAATATTTTCTCAAATGGCATTAAAAATTGCCTTCTCTTTAGAGAAAAGCTGAAAAAGCTTTAAGCTGAAAAAGAAAATGCTTCGATTTGTTTGTAATTATAAAGTTTATCTATCACAACGTATCGAACAGTCCCTTTTATGCGAAGTCATAAACGAACCTAGGTTCAAGGTTTAACAAAATAATCAAATGTGTCTAAAGAGATATTCACTAATCCGATTTTCAGTGGACGGCGCCTGGACACCATGGAGCCAATGGTTAACTGAGCCCTGTTCTGTCACATGTGGAGATGGAGTCCAACACCAGAACCGGACCAGGGAGTGCACTGCACCAGCTCCACGGGATGGGGGTCGGTCCTGCCCTGGTCCTGATACTGACATCAATCTCCTGGACTGCAATCCAGGCCCTTGCACTGGTAAGTGATAGTTTCATATCCATAATGTGAGAGAACAAGAATATCTGAATATAAAATGTTCAAATGTTGACAAGATCTTCTAACGATTTTTATAATGTTAACGAAAATTATGACACGTTTCATAAAATTGTTTGAGAAGCATTTCAGAAGTTGGAAATATCAAGAAGGCAAGAAGTTTATTGATTATTCTAGTATTGTTCCCGTAAAGATCAAAGGCGCCGCCCATCTTTTATTCCGCAATAAAGTATAGTTTTTGAGTGACGTCACGAAACAATGGCCCATGACGTCAATAACAATTGGCTATGACGTCACTAGTTATGGCCCTGATCGAGGATTTTCAATTTGCGGCCTAACGTGATTTACAAAATATTTTTATATTTGGAGTAGAAATAACTTAAACGAGTAAAAATTGACATACTAGAAAAGTAATAAAGTAGCCCTAACCATCATGTGTTTTGCAATAAAGTATAGTTTTGCCCTGAACTATTATAACGTCAAACCATTCGGCCTTCGGCCTCATGCTTTAACTATAATAGTTCAGGGCAAAACTATACTTTATTGTAAAACACATGATGGTTAGGGCTACTTCATTTCTTAATTCTACAATACAGTTGATAGTCCATAAACTCCTTGCCTTCTTGATAAACTTTCATTGTTGTTTTATATTAGGAAATATTTGACAATACTTCCATTATTTGATGCTCATGACGTGTTTATCGTCTCAAATAATGCCATCTGTTTTATTTGTTGTAACTATTTTTTTGGATGTTTTAAATTTTTTCTTCAACATTCAAATAATAAAGTTCTAGTATCTTATGAAAGAGCCTTTTCAAAACCAAATAGAATTTGTTCTTACATTCTATAAATTTATTTCCATCTTATCTGTGGTATTAATACACGTATATGTTTTTATAATATAATGGAGGGTGTTATCGATGCAATAAAGCTATCGGATAAACTTGGTATCCGATTTGCTCAAAATCTGATAAAGAAGCAAATTAGGTCAAAACCCGAACTATTTTCTCAAAACTCCATGCATTTCATGCGAGTCCTAAAACGGTCACTAACCATTGATAACGTCATCGGGAGTTATAATCTCTATATATAAAGTACGCTTTTAACTCTTCATTGAATTGTTTAACTTCAATTAACAATTAGACAATATACATTACTTTCTCCAATGGCTTCATAAACACATTATCAGTTGACGGAGTTTGGTCAAACTGGAACGAGTGGAGCAACCCCGCCTGTCCTGTGACCTGTAATGGAGCTCAGTTAACCAGAGAGAGAAGACGACAGTGTAACAATCCACCGCCTCAGGAGGGAGGAACTCCATGTCCGGGAAACGATGTTGATACTCTGACTTTCAGGTGCAACCCTGACACCTGTCCAGGTGAGTGGTTTAATGTTACACCTATTACGATCATGTATGCCAGTAAACAAAATTATGTATTATTTTTCAATGATGTGGCTCTAATACACTTAAATAAGTGGTGACGTATTTTCAATATGAGCACTAGTGCACATTTCACTTTTGCCTAGCAACGATTGTTGTAGCGAGAGTTCCCCTGTCCCCGTGAGTTCCTTTTCATGTTTGCCATGCCACATACCTTATCAAATATTATTTATTTATATCAATAAAAAGTAAATGATAAAAAAAGAAATAATTCAAATGGAAAACTTGTTTGTCCGTGAAGACTTTTTTCCTGTACAATCCTGTACAATCATCCTGACACTTTTGAATATCCGTTGTCAGCAAATATTTCATCTTGTTGTAGAAAAAGGCTTTATCTCCATTCGTTACTAAACATGAGTCAACAAACCATTTTAGAGTATATATGACATTGATTAAAGAACTACATCTCGGAAACAAGAGGTCACATAGTTAAAGCTAAACAAATCTGAGCTGAAAATAATCAAAACCATAATTAAGAGTCGCGAGGCAAGCATTAACAATTGTCCAGCCTAATTTCAAATATTCAAAATATCAACCCTATCGTGTCACGAATTCCTCTACAAATCACCGTACGTCGCGTGATTTTTACAAGATTAGTGCAGCTAAAAACCAAGTCGGTAGCAGACCAAACACATCGTCTCGCTTTTAAAAACGCAAAAGGTGGTCATGTTAAAATCATGGCTCATAGGAGTTACGTGCCCCTAGCTACTGATATCGAAGTCTTTTACTGGCGGCTTGTGATCTGATGGTTTTGCTAATGTCAGAACATGCGACTTACAGGGCTGCTATCGAAATAAAAAAAGTTCGATTCCCGATAGAGTTGATATTTTGAAAGTTCTATTCAGCGAAGTTTTACCGATTTTAATCAAACTGCACAAATGTTTTTCATAGTTTATCTAAATCTGTGGATGAATGCCTTTAAAAGATCCATTTGTGCTTGATAAAGATGTAATAATAATACCAGTTACTGAGGTCTGGTGCGTCTGGAATAAACACTATCTCTATCGAATCGAATATATCTTTCTGTCAGCTTATGACAAGGTTTCAAAATTACGTTTGGCGAATTTGCACACGCCACTCGAGCCACATTGTCCGGTTTTCGATCAAAATCCCGACTTTGAATGGCCGTATTTTCGCTTTAACGTCCTGGTTGACCTTTAACTTGTTATTTTCAGTAACAGTTAGTGGTTCCCGATGTAATAACATCGATTTCAAAATTTGATTTACAATGTATGTGATCCTATCAACAAACTCTGCGTCTCTTTAAATGGATATATAAAAAGCGATCAGGAGTCGCATTGAAGGCCATCTTAAGTTTATATACTTCTCTTCAGTTGTATACATGTTCTTTTTGTTAGATCTTCTTTATCATCAAGGTATTTGTCTTTATTTGCCACCATATTGTTCACAGAAGATTTTGTCGAGACGTTAGATGCTCAGAACTGATAGCATACATATTCTTCAAAGATAAAAGCACGATACTTCACACTTTAACTTTTATCTGTGAGGAGTATGTTTCATTTTGATTCTGATGTGTTTTTAACGATTTTCATGGTTTTGGTATGAAATTCATTGTGAACTCTCACATGTTACAAGGTTTCATTTTTGACCTAAAGAAGGCCTCATTGATACGATCACGAAAAACTGAAAAGGTGACAGATAATACATTCCATCACAATATCAAGTAATAAGGACTGTCTGTCTGTGTTTGATCAATTATCCCGATAATATTGTACAACACTGATATTTGAAATCGAAATTTTTATTTTCAATACTCGATAAATGCATTGGAATATTTGATATTCGATAGTCGAGGGGATCTGGTCGATGTGGACACAGTGGTCTACTGGTGCTTGCTCACATTCCTGTGAGGGTGGAATAGCAGTGAGGACAAGACGAAGGGAGTGCAACAATCCTGCACCTCAGTTTGGAGGACCCTATTGCACTGGCCCTGATACAGAGATAGCTGCGGTGGACTGCAACACGTTTTCTTGCATCAGTCAGTATATTTTGATATTATCAAACTAAAAAACTTACGCGATTGGTGTGCTATTTGAGTACTGTGTCAATTCATACAAAAAAAGGATTTAGATAACGGAAAAACAAGTGACTTCTGCAGAATTATTTATTAAATGTAGACGAAACATTTATGAAAAACCCGTTAGATTTTTTCATTGAAAGATCGTTATTTGCCAACAAAGAAACGAAAACAGATTACATAAGAGAGCTGTTTGGTAATAATTTTTAAGTATTTAGTCTTAACTACCAATTGTGTGATTTTAATTGTTACTGTAAACAGTTGAAGGCAACTGGGGTTCCTGGAGTCAATGGACTGATTCTGTCTGTCCCGTGACCTGTGGAGGAGGGAATATTGTACGAGAGAGAAGAAGGGAATGTGACAGCCCTGCACCCAACAGTGGAGGATTCTGTGCAGACCCTGCAAGTAACGTACAGAGGGAGAATATTTCATGCAGCGAAGATCCATGTATAGGTAGATTATATTTTATAGATTATACCAAAAGTAAATGTGTGACAACGTTGGTCTGATTATGTTTGCATGACTCATCTAGGTGACAAATCACATAGCCTGTATAATATTGTTTAAGTGGCATACACTTGATAATATAAGAATAATGTATTTACAAACGTTTTGCCAAATACATCTTCTTCAACAACAATAACCGTATACACATTTTTTCATGTATGCCTCCATGACAGGGAGGAATGAATGTTCGCAATTTCTTGATATATGCCATAGTGAAGAAAAGTGCTTATATATCGCTTACACAATCTAAACCTATCATGAGCTCATCTGATTATTTAACATCACAGTGCCACTTCAAATTATTCCAGTCACTTAAATAAAACTTATGGAACTCAAGAAAAAATTTACACCTAAATAGTAAACATACACTGACAATTAACTCGATTGTTTTGAACAAGACGTATATGATTTCGGGAAGTATTGATGAAAGCATGTACTGGTTGTGTTTTCGTTTATGCGTTAGTGCAGTTCAATGCAATTCTCTTTGTAGCAATCTTTTCTAGCCAATTTGTAATTATGCTTGAGATGTTTTGTCGCAAAAATCCATTATCTTGTTATATATATAGTTAATGGCGAGTGGGGACTATGGACCAACTGGGCTACCTCTGACTGTCAGTCTACATGCGGGGAAGGAGTCCGTGTCCGCACCAGAGACAGGCTGTGCGACTCTCCTGCACCTACAGGAAACGGAACCGAGTGTATCGGAGATGCAGATGAACGGGAAACTGATACGTGTTACAACAGACCATGTTCGAGTAAATATTTGCTTTAATGATACCATTTGCGAATAATTCATATGTTCTTCGTGTATGTGTGAGCAATGTATTTCAATAAACCATGTATAGTGACATGCTTTTGAAACAATGCCCAACTTAGTGATTTGTATCATTAAACCCTGTTCAACTTATATGTACTTGAAAAAATGCTAGTAATGCATATTTTATAAACGGTGTGCTACATGTTGATACAGGTCAATTGTTTAAGTTAATCATGACCAAAGAACGCTGTGTTTCAGTAAGCCATGGGTAGACATTGAAATATGTTACTGTGTGGAATTGATATTGATAGTAAAATACATTACCCAGAACGAGAGATTCGAAATGGTACTTCTCTTTCGAAACTATAGGCAGCAGATTTGCAAGCATTGTTCGAAAAGGATATTTGTTTTGCCAAACTTTACGTAAGTGATAGATAACCAGTATCCTAATGTCAACGTTATGTATACTCAGCACTCAATTAACATTTCAGTTGATGGCAATTGGAGCGAATGGGCCCCATGGACCGGAGACGAATGCCCTGTGTGTGGTGGCGGGGACGTCAGAAGGACCAGAACGAGGCAATGTAACAGCCCCAGACCATTATTTGGAGGAGATGATTGTGTAGGAGACAGGTTTGAGGAGGAGATCCATACATGTGTCACAGACGCTTGTCCAGGTCAGTGAATATAAATTGGAAACAACAGAAAAGGTAATTAGATACCAATCATCCTGTGACCATATTACTTCTCAGTATTTGGTACAATTAGGCATATCCATGTTTCGTCATCGTCCGCACTGATGAGTGATTTTTTTCTCCCTGTTGTTTAGAAACTGGAGAAGTTGAATAAAGTATTACGTTTGAGAGCAAGGTTGTTTGTTGTTTTGTCTTCAGTTGATGGTTCATGGACGGACTGGGGCGAGTGGAGAAACTTCACCTGCAGTCAAACCTGTGGCAGAGGAACATTGTTCCGCACAAAAACAAGAGTGTGTGTGGGGGTCCAAAATGGGGGTCAATACTGTCCAGGTTCCGACACGGAGACCGAGTCCATTGAATGTGTAATACAAGAGTGCCCTGGTACGTGCTTGTATATTGCAAATATTGGCAAATAAAAAAAACATATACATATACAGTATCTCTTTTTGGCTTTGATTTAGAATCAATCAAGCCTGGTATCAGTCCTCTATGTTCGATATGTTGATGGTCAAATAATGCATCGCCCAAGGGACAATATTTTCCTAAATATTTTAAATTTTGTATTTAAAAACAAGGGACCTTTTTCGTTCGTCTCTTATACATTCTTACATTTTTATTAAAATGTAAAATCGTTTTTCTTATGGTTCAAGAATTAAGATTTAATAATTAACCTTAAAACATTTATTGATAAATATTTTTTTAACAATGTCAACCGATCTGTCCATTAGTATTTTTGTTTATAATGTGTCTTCCCAACAGTGGACGGATCCTGGTCAAACTGGGCAGTTGCTGAGCCTTCCTGTCCAGTGACTTGTTCAGGACCGACCGTGATGAGGACCAAGACACGTGTTTGTGACAACCCCGCTTCAGCCAATGGCGGACGACAATGTCCAGGGGACCCTGTAGAACAAACACCATTCCGGTGTAACCCGGACCCTTGTCCAAGTATGCGTTTCCTCCGAGTCATGAGTCGTGAATGGACTTTGTTACTTGATGTGACACTAAACTCTAATTTTCAGTTAAAATAATATACATGTAGACAGAATCATAGAAGAGTCTTCCCTTCCTAAAACTTCTCAATGTGAGATGATATTATATGTTGTCTTCTATCCTCTCAGTTGATGGACAATGGTCTCTATGGAACCAGTGGGTTGATGGTGCCTGTTCTGCTTTATACATTAAGAGGCAAAATACCACAATTACTTGATGTATGCCATCACAGTTCGCCTACTGTCATCAAATTACAATGTATAAATATGTTACGCAAGTGAGCAAAACCAGTTATTAAAGGGGCAGTAGCACGTTTTTTGATAATTTTATAATTTGAATTTCTCACTGATTATTGTAAGTGAATGCTAAATGTATTATTTTGACAGTGTCAAAAATCTCATTACACAAGCCAATCATCCATTTTCAGAGGACAAAGAATGAAGATTCACATCAAATCCATTGGCGGCCATTTTTGTGTGAACACCTTTAATTCATTTTTGTAAGAAAAAGGAATCGCATGGCTAAAATTACCGTTATATACTGGAATTATTACTGCTCCATTTAGTTTAAATACATTGTCTTTCAATTGAAACCATTAATTTTCATTTTTCTTCCATCACCCAATATTCCCCCTAAAAACGTGCTACTGCCCCTTTAAGTGTTAGCAGTTATGAGCTTTACAAATCATATAGTCAATAAAGAATAAACAAAGAATGCATAGTTTTTTTCAGTGTATCATTATTACACATCTGATTTTTCATATCGTCCAACAGTGAATAGTATTGATCATCAACCTCGTAAGCAGACACGGTTCAACACGTTGTTTAATTCACAATATCATACTGAAAGTAATAATTTTGTACGTTCCAAATGACCATGAAACAAACACTTCCCTTAAAAATATATAACAAATCCTTCAATATTCACACGGAGTAAAGTTAGGGCATAAGTTATCAATAGGTCTACCTTTAGCACCCCCATAGTTTTCTGTTGCCTCACATTAAACAATTTATACTCAAAGAGAGCAATTTCTAACATTCATGCGCAGGTGCTTGGTTTATATAATAATAGTGTAAGACAATAACTTGAAATGCCATTCTGTTCCCCTGGCTTGTTTCACAGGTTGTTTAGTTTGCAGAATTTGGCCGTTTGGTACAGATCCGCTGTTAGCGATTTTGGTTAAAGAGCCACTCCGTGATTTTGATCATATATATTGTATTGCTAAAATACGAACGTAAATGCTATAACTACATGCATCAACAAAATCTCAAGCTTTCATCTCAAAATGAAAAATATATTATAAAAACTTTATTTTTAATGAAAATCTAAATACTGTGATATGAGTTAGCTGAAGGCAAATTCACATGCCCGGTTTAATGGATACTAGTTATATAACAAGTAAAACAGTTAAAAGAGTCATGCGGAATACACTTAGGCTTGTGCTGTTATCTAAATACATCACGTGCTCTTATATGGTTTGAGGCGGTTCTAGGTCTGTTAGATAGTTCAACGTTATATGTTTGACAGTCGACGGAATCTGGTCTCTATGGACGCAGTGGGCTGATGGTTCCTGCTCACGCACCTGTGGAGGAGGAACATTAGTGAGGACAAGAACAAAGCAGTGCAACAGTCCAGCACCTGAGAATGGTGGAGCGCACTGTCCAGGTCCCGATACAGAGAGAGGAACTCAGGACTGCAACCAGAATTCTTGCATAGGTTAATATCTTTTTCCTGTTGACATCTGACACATCCTTAGTATTTTGTGGTTGTTCAAAGTTAAGTTGTTTGAATCAATGGTATACAAATAGATATTAATAATGCTTACATCTAAATGCTGAATGTCGTTTCTTGTTTTAATAAAATCGACGAACAATTTACGTTTTTATGACCACAACCGTTTGATAATAATTATCATAGTATATGTTATAAATAAATTTAGCAAGTATGGAGAATGCATCAAGGGTGCTTATTTGATTTTAAACGTGTAATACACAAAACAACATCTAGCCAAATCTTTGTAGCATATTATCTTTAAGTTATCTAAAACTGGGGATTTACGAGTCGAACGAGTGAGAACCTTTGTTCTGTGACATTTTGAAATAGTAATAATGTTCGATATAGAGGGCTTGTGATTATCCTGCAACTTTTATTTGCCGAACCTATAGGACTACAAAGCATTACGATTCATTGGATGTTTGATATGTCATTTCAGTAAACGGTAACTGGGGTTTCTGGAGCGAATGGAGTGACATCGGTTCCTGTTCCGTGACATGTGGAGGGGGTAATGTTAACCGAGAGAGAAGGAGGGCATGTGACAGTCCTGCACCAAACGCTGCTGGACAAGGCTGTCCTGGTCAAGACTCACAGATTCTGCCCTCAAGGTGTAACACAGATCCATGTAAAGGTAGGTTTTGTTTTGTTGCAATGATTGCTTCCCATACAGCCCTGTTTTGACGATTACTTGATCCGAGCGTCCCTGTAAAAGTAAGTAATCTTTTGTTACATACAATACTTTTTCAAATGGCATTTATATTTGCCTTTACTTGCTGAAAACGAAATTGCTTCAATTTGTTTGTAATTATAGCTTTTCTGTCACAACGTATCGAACAGTCCCTTTATAAATTATAAAGAACACTTTTATCTTTTTACGAATATTTGTATTTGTCCCCATAGTTACAATGTTACATGAAGAATTCCAATAAAGTGCAACATTTTGTTTTAGGGTGATATACATACAATAGGTAACAAAGGTGAGCACAAATTATCCACTAAGATATGGCCATGGGATGAAAGGAAACCATTTGTTTTCAAATTTTGTTGTATCGTTATTTCTTTTAGAAATTCTTTTTTTCAGTTTGGAAAATCAATTTTAATGTTTTTAAAGAGTTATTTGGTTTTTGAATTGTATTTCTGATAATACATGAATAAACATGTCTCTTAGCAGAGAAAACAATTTGGTTTAGTATGTTATTGTGACATAAGGTACCGAACCAAATTAAGTTTTTTGTTATTTATCTTTCTGCGCAGAGGAAAGTATTTAACCAAAACTCAAGGTCTTGGTTTCATTACAGTCCCAATAAACACGACAAATTGATTCTTGTGTTTCACTGCAAAAACTACAAGTGTCGTTACAATAAGGTTCATTTTAAGAAGTTCTCTTTTGGAGTAAATAATTATGTATATAGGAACTCAACTTTAAAATCTATTAGTTTAGCATCCTTCAAACTATGAATATGAAACACTTTGCGTCACAATCGAAAAGGTTCTCCCATTTCAAACATGTTTTCAGTTTACTGTTATCAGACATACGTTTATCATTAAAGACTCTGGATCCTGGCGAAGGTGTAATGAGGCTCTTGTTACAAACGCTTATGTTCATATTATTAATTGGTATCAGCCTATAATTTCCAATAGTATCTTTCAAGCCCTTTGACAATATAGGAATCAAATAATTGTAATCTTATACAGTTCCTCTGATGCCATATGCATGTTTTAATGTTTCAAAAGGTATAAAACCAGATATATCAAATATGTCGTTAACTGTCAGTATTCCTTTATCAGCCCAATGTTTAACAAAATGGTAATGATTTCTTATATTGTGACTAACCATAAAAGTTGAGTTAGAATATCATCAATATCATTGTGATCGACTTCAATCTTTCTGCAATATCCTGACCATGCCTATTAAACCTCGAGCCAAAATGGATTGTCAGTATCTAAAAGTTTTACTACATTCCCCCCAAATCTAAAGATCTTATTGAAGGGGATATTACAAGGGTTAAGATTGTTGTTATTATTACAATAAAATCGCAGAGTGGTTTTTTGTAAAGCTTCAATAAATGTTCTGATGTCAATCAAACGTAAGCCACCATCTTTTTTCAGTCTTTCCGTTGTAAATTTTATCCTTTTTTCCAAATAAAATGTAAAAATATTTTTCCAAGTGGAGAGATAAATGATTTTGGGGGATTTGGAAAGGCTCTGAAGATATGAACTAATTTCGAAACAGCCAAGGTCTTTATAATTGTAATCTTTCCTGTTCATGTTAAATTCCTTTTTTACCAATTAGCCCGAAATGTATTTATTTCCTCGAGCCTTTTTCTAGTATCTATTACCCATAAGTCACAAAGTGTTGGAGTAAATTTAATAACCAATACTTCAAATTCACCTTTATGTCATTCACAATCTTTCCTCATTATTTATTTTTGAGCCTATCAATGTTTATCCAAAGTCCTGACATCTTGTAAAACCTATTTAATGTTGCTATGGCATCTGTAGATCCACCAAGCAATAACTCTGTATCTTCAGTATATTGTCCACGTTTATCTTCCTTATCATGCATCCTAATTCCCTTTATGTCCTTATGTGCTCTCATCATACTCAATACTTCGGCAACAAATAGAAATAAGTAGGGGGAAAGGGGGTCTCCTTGTCTGCTTCATCTTTTAATTATAAAACAAATCGAGGACCAAATCCAAATTTTTCAAGTACTTAGTCAATAAAAGATTTTGGAACAGTGCCTTTATAAAGAACACTTACTCGAAAAAGAGAGTGCGAAGTCATAAACCAACCTTGGTTCAAGGTTTAACAAAAAAAATCAAATGTAATCTCTACAGTTGAGCAGCAGTATTATATTTCTATGAGACTCAACATAAGGTCTTGTTGTCGATACGGAATCACACTTGACATGTTACATATAATCCCGTGTCCGCCACATTCATGAGTAATGAATGGACTTTATTGCTTGATTTGACACTAAACTCTATTTTGCAGTTGAAGACAGAATCATAGAAGAGTCTTCCCTTCCCGAAACTTCTCAATGTGAGATGATATTATATGTTGTCTTCTATCCCCTAAGGTGATGGACAATGGTCTCAGTGGAACCAGTGGGTTGATGGTGCCTGTTCTGCGACCTGTGGAGATGGAACTCTTGTACGGACCAGGAGGAAACAGTGTAACAGCCCAGCACCTTCAAATGGTGGAGCCTTCTGTCCAGGATCTGACACTGAGACACTGCAGCAAGCTTGTATCCTAGGCCTCTGTAGCGGTTTGTCTGTTTTTGTATAACGCTTTCAATAGTAGTTTGGTAAATCAAAAGTTCTCTTCACAATCTGTATGCATATTGCCATTACGAATTGGCAATTACTAGATAACTATTAAGCATTGATACAAATAGTGAGCGATGAGGAAAAGAGCGACCAATACCACCATTAAAGTTTTCAATGTATGGCAGTAAGGATAATTGTATTATGCACCATTTCTAGTATTAATGACATTATTGGTAATTTGTTTACTTATACAAAAATGAATCACACATGGGCTGAAAAAAGATTGCCCTCTCAAATGACCATTAACTAAGCAGTCACAAGCTATTGAGAATAGCAATGCTGTCCAGCTAGTCATCATACATTACTTTCTCCAATGGCTTCATGAATACATTATCAGTTGACGGAGTTTGGTCAAACTGGAACGAGTGGAGCAACCCCGCCTGCCCTGTGACCTGTAATGGACCTCAGTTAACCAGAGAGAGAAGACGACAGTGTAACAATCCACCACCTCGGGAGGGAGGAGCTACATGTCCTGGAGACGCTTTAGATACTCTGACTTTCAGATGCAACCCTGAACTCTGCCCAAGTGAGTTGTGACTTTGTGTCATGCCAGAAAGTATAAGCAAATGCTTAAAAAGATTTGATAATTCACAGGGATTACTATTTATACATTCTTTATGATCTCGACACGTTGAATATCCATTTTCAGCATTGCAGAGGTTTTTATGTGATGTTTCATTTAGTTTTAGAACAATGCTATATCTCCCTCGCTCCATGTCAAAGCATGTGTCAAACTATTTTAAATGTAAGCACTACAGCTCGGAAAATGAAAGTTATTTTGCTTCGACTACAAAATTTGAAAATATCTTATCAAAAACATGATTCAGAGTCGAGAGGCCAGGATTGAAAATTGTTTTCATTGTTGACATAAATCTATGGATGATAGCCATTAAAAAGATGCATTTGTAATAGCTTAAGATTTAATTATAATGATAACTTGTGTTGAAAATTCCGAATGCTCCAATCAAATTTAATCCAATTTTAAACAGCTGAATAGAGTCTAATTAGTCTGTTATCAGTGGTCTATTAGTAATTAAATGTTTAATGTTTGACAGTCGATGGTCAGTGGACCCTATGGAACCAATGGTCTACTGGAACTTGTTCACTCTCTTGTGGAGGAGGATCATTAGTGAGGACAAGAACAAAGCAGTGCATCGCCCCACCACCTTCAAATGGTGGAGCGTACTGTCCAGGTCCTGATACAGAGAGAGAAACTCAGGACTGCAACCATAATCCTTGCATAGGTTACTATGGTTTTATATATTCAAACAAATAGTTCGTGACCTTGTAGTGGTATCGGACCTTTTTTAAACACTTTGAGTTAGTAACCATTAAATTGGCGGATCCAGAAATAGAAGCATCATTTTGGGACGTTTTAGAATAAAGTCCAGATCAAAATGGGACGTCATTTCTTTGATAACAATCACTACAAATATATACCCTTTTGAGCACATATAATTTTTTATAAATCTGTTCACTTATTTAATGTACACTGTGCAGTATCAGGCATCTCTTTTATCATTTTTGAAATTGGTAATAAGAGAATGAGTAGACAATACATAGAGACCTTAAAAGTATATGTAATTTTAGAAATAATGACATATTATGTATATTATATAATGTTTGATATATAGAAAACATTATTAAAACAGTTCATAATGAATGCATGTTCGAAGTACAGTAATATTTTCAAAGTTTATTATTACTTTTGTTATGACAATTGAAAAAGAACCTTTAATTTTTCTTTTGTAAATATGTATGATAGATGTAGTTATTTTTTATAAATGGAGGACACAAAAGTACTCTTAGGGGTTATGCTTACCAATGAAAAACGATTTAAGTAACAGAAATGTTTTTCATCAATCTTATATCTCTAAACATCCTATAATTAACGATGATGGCTATGAAACAAAGAAATTTATTTAATAGCAAATAATTAAAAAACAGGCGTATTGTTTTACCGGATGTGCTTTCTCTTTAACAACATTTTGTCGTTTTTTTTTCAAAAATAATCTTTTTTTATCCTTTAAAGAATTATCCATCTAGAAAATTGTAAAAAAACAATTCTAAATGTTTGCAGTTTGTATCTTCTGAAAATCCATCGCATTGACCTTGATAACCAAGTGCAATAAGCATGAGAGTATTTGTACCAATTTGTAACCCCTCTTTCAATTTGTCTACTGAATTTTGATAAATGAAGTATCTTGTGTAGACCAACGACCTATTGTTTACTGCAGCATTTCAATAATAGTTTTCACACTATATGTTGCTATGGAGAGCATTATCTTAAGTTTGATAAAGTTGACATGCCATTGTGGTAAACGTTTACAGGTGTTTCTTGTGCATTTATATATATATGATGGATAATCAATTGTTTCATTTAACCGTACCTGGGGGTTCTGCAGTCAACATCAAAGTCATTTGGTTTATGCTTGATGTATCATTTCATTTAAACGTACCTGGGGTTTTGGAGTCAATGAAACATGTGCAACCTTACATATATACTTGTGAATGCCTTTTTCCTTTACTTACATCAGAAACCTAACAAAGTCAACACTAAAGTCTTTTGTTTTATGCTTGATTTGTTTTTTGTTTTTGATACAATGGCTAACTTTACACGATCCCTATAGTACAGCATCATGTTTAATGTAATATATTTAAAATTACATTAATGATCGTTTTTCAGAATATATTGTCATGAGAGACAAAAGAATATGACTTTATATTTCAAAATGAGTAAACGTTTTAATAGTGATGTACATGTTCTTTGAAGCCTTACCGAATGAATTTTGTTGAGTTTGTACCCTTCGACAACACCATTATAAAATATAAAACTATGTTAAATATTCTCAACGTGTTTCTTATTGTGAATGATTTATCCTTTACGTTAATTCTTAAATATAACGAAGTCAACAACATAGTCGTTTGTTTATGTTTGATCAATCCTTTCAGTTAACGGTAACTGGGGTTTTTGGAATGAATGGAGTGATACCAGTGCTTGTTCTCTGACATGTGGAGGGGGTACCTATAGTAGAGAGAGAAGGAGAGACTGTGACAGTCCAGCACCAAACACTTTTGGACAAGGCTGTCCTGGTAATGCCCTGCAAACTGAGCGCCCTACCTGCAACACGGATCCATGTAAAGGTAAATAATAGAAATATATGTTTTTGTTTTGTGCAGCGTGTAGTATTAACCGTTATGCTTTTAAATATCCATTAAAGGTGGTAAATAGAGAAAAAAAAAAGATTTTTAATTTGAATTAGCTATTGCGATGTTTGCCAGTCGACGGAGCAATGACGCCCTAGAACTTACATGTCCTGAAGACGTTAGATACCCAGTCGTTCTTGTGCAACCCTGACACCTGTCCAGGTGAGTTATTTTATGTGACACATATAACGCTGGTATGTAATGTTATTAATTATCTGTCAATTTTATGGCGGAGCACCGTGTCTTTGAAACAATTGAGATACTGTGACTTTCACCTGTAATCCAGGTGAGTTGTAAAGTTCTAATTGCGGTTATCTATCGAATATTGGTTGGTAAGATTTAATAACAAATGATCAAAAGAACAAGATGATAATGCACATTGATGAACATGTTATTCAAATCAAAACATACTTTAGTAATGGAAACTTGTCACATTTGTTTAACCGTTGCAAGAAACTCACGTGTTTTCTGTCAATGGATGAACATGTCAATTGAGCAATGGGTGATCTATCATAAAGTTATAGAGTAATGTTGTTGCCGGAATAAAAATGCACCTTGCTCATTAATTTAAAGTTCAGAAAATGAAAGTTGCTTTATTGAAAAAGCAATACCTGATCACTAGTTTGTTTTAGCAGGTTTCATATAATATTACAGCTTTTGGACATGTGGGTTGCTACTGTTGCTGAACAGGATTATCGTCGGATAAGTTTACGCATACTTATTCAACGTTACATATCCACGTGAACAATGTCAGGCGATACATGAAATTCAAAAACTATTTATTTAAGTATGTCATCTAAATGAAAAATAAGAACCACCTTATATGACTACCAACTATCAGCATTCAGCCGTTGTCCCTATTCGTTGTCTCAATAAATGAGTCACGGCTTAGAATTGGCAAAGCCGTAAGTCATTCATTCATTTATGTTAATCAAGGAAATGTGACAGATATCATTATATTTGTGGGGCCATGTTGCATGTTTCATTTTTAGCTCTTCAGGTCTGAAAGATCCGATGGACTTATGGCATGGCATGGCGTCCGGATTCCGTCCGTCCGTCCTTCCCTCCATACGCCCATCCGTCCATCCGTCCATCCGTAAACTTTTAACATTTTTCGACTTCTTCTCCAGAGCTGAAATTTGATGTGCAGACTCCTTGGCAAATGGGGATTTTATATTGTAGATTGCATGACCTCATGACCCCAAATGGGGTCACAGGGGTCAAAACTTTTAAAACCTATTTTCATCTTCCTCCCCACTTCCAAAAGGTCTAGAGGGCTGAAAAGTTGTGTGTAGACTGTAGATTATGTGACCCCATGACCCTAAATGGGGTCACAGGGGTCAACACCTTAAAAACCTATTTTCATATTCTTCTCCAGTTCCAAAAGGTCTAAAGAGCTATAAAGTTGTGTGTAGACTCCTTGGCCAATGGGGATTCTGAACTGTAGATTTTGTGACCCCATGGAACCAAATGGGGTCACAGGGGTCAAAACTTTAAAACCTATTTTCATCTTTACCTCCAGAGCTGAAAAGTTGTGTGTAGACTCCTTGGCCAAAACTTCTAAATGTTAGGTCTGGTGACCCCTTGACCCCATATGGGGTCACAGGAGTCACAACCTTAAAACCCTAATTTCATCTTTCCTCCAGTTCAAAAAGGTCTAGAGAACTGAAAAGTTGTGTGTAGACTTCTAGATCTCGGCTGATGAAGATTCTCAATTGTAGATTTGGTTACCCTATGACACCAAATGGGGTCACAGGGGTCAAAACCTTAAAAACCTATTTCCATCAAAAGTCTGATTAGCTACAGAGCCCATGGCTCTATTTTTTCTAGTTGAAGGAGTCTGGTCACTTTGGACACAGTGGTCGAATGGTGCTTGCTCACATTCCTGTGAGGGCGGAATAGCAGTGAGGACAAGACGAAGGGAGTGCAACAATCCTGCACCTCAGTTTGGCGGACCCTATTGCCCAGGCCCTGATACAGAGATAGCTGCGATTGACTGCAACAGACATTCGTGCAACAGTCAGTAACTTTCTGTAATATTTCAAAATCATAAGCTTTAGAAATGGTCTGTGTCATTTGAGTACCGTTATCAGTGCCAAGTATTGGAGGGTTAATAAAAAAAAACATGTGACGTCACAGAAACTTTATGAAATAATAATAAAGGCAAAACTAGAGAACATTTTATACCGTTTTGTGGTAGATTTATAGTACGTAATATATAATAACCATATTTACTTTTACTGGTTATTGTCAACAGTTGATGGCAACTGGGGTTCCTGGAGTCAATGGACTGATTCTGCCTGTCCCGTGACCTGTGGAGGAGGAGATATTGTACGAGAGAGAAGCAGGGAATGTGACAGTCCTGCACCCAGCAGTGGAGGATTCTGTGAAGACCCTGCAAGTAACGTACAGAGGGAAACGCTTACATGCAGCGACGATCTATGTCCAGGTAGATACCATTCAGTGCTTCAGATAATGTGTGAACCTTTTTTGTACTTACACCCTGTTTTTATAACCATTGAGTCAAGTAGATTTTGATAGTGTACTCCTCTGATTTTGGACAATTGGGTTTTTCATATGAGAAATGAGACTGAAGTCTCCTGATTTAACATGAATGCATATTTCTTTTGAACGGATGAATAATCGATATGTCATAGATACCTGTTGATCTTGAATGTAGATATCGGAAAATAGTTATATATACTAACTTCTCTTTATTCATATAATCTCATGTCTGCATAATATTAAATAAAACAGTTCTTGAACTGTAAAAAATGGTTTACCGATTTGTGTTTGCTTTTGAAGTGTGGCTGATTTCATACCTTTAACAATATGTTAAGAGTTTATCTATATCGTTTGATTTTCATGGTGAAAATGTTTTAAAACTTTATCTAAACTGAAAAATTACATTTTATTTTACCAACGGTGCCAAAGACAAAGTTAAGAACGAATACATTATTTCTTATTTATCGTGTTATTGTATTTTTGGTTTTCAGCATTATTAATAGCACAGATTTAGTTGTAATTCTTTTTTATATTCAAGAATTGGTTGACAAGTTTTATCTTTTAATATATTAATTTTTCTTTTCATATTTATAAATACAGTTGATGGCCAGTTCGACCAGATGACTATCTATATCCTATTCTACTATTTTCGAAATACATTGTATGCATAATGCATCACTTTCGTTGACAATACTATCATTTAAGAATGTGAATATTGTTTCACCCGGAAAATAAATGTTCATGTGTTATGACAATTTAACTACATGTATGAAATGGAAATAATCATACAATCATCAAATTAGACTACAATCGTGACAGTTTAATTAAATTTAAGAATCATTATCCAAATATGTAAATGGGCCTATCCATCTGGGCCCGGTGCAACACTCGGGTATCGTTTAACTAGCCGTTAAATCAATTTAACCAGCGGTTAACTTTAACAGAGCTGTTATGTTGTTGTTGAAAACTCGGTTAAATTCAACAGACTGTTAACTTGACGTTAAAGTTAACACGCCTAAGAACCGCCGCTAACTATTTAACATTGTGGTTAAGTTGCAAAATGGCGTTCGTAGCTAGCGCTGCTTTCATGCTACCGATTAGACAAAGAAAGCATAGGGTTTATCGTGAAACGTTTTCAATCAGTTTTGACACTCGAAACTTGATAGGCTCATATCATGGTGTAAAGTTCAAGCTTGATGATGAAAACAGCCCTGGTTACAAACATTAGCACGTGTTTGGTAGTTTCCAATCAATCTAAACATTTCGATGCGTTATCTACCTATGTTGTGCGTATTTTCCTATTGTGCATAAGGTCATGTAGGCAGGGGCAGTGTATAAATTAGCCTATTGGTTGCCATTTCTAGTTCAATATTTAGGCAGTAAACACGTGCTCTTTACACACTTCCGGCACGAGAGCTTATTTGGTGGGGGATTCTAAAGGTGCTCCAATTATTTTGACTAAAATTAATGTCATGACAAAATACGTCAGCATTTATGACGACGTCCATATGACTCTCTTAGGGTTTCAAATCTAAATAAGCATATAGACAGGGCATATAATAAATATAAGCCAAACATTTACTTTAGAGTGATGATTTAATTGAACTCTCGAGACCGTCTGGGACACCGTCGAAACTTGCCGAGTCACGCCGTCTTCCTGGGCTGGATTCGGTATTCCGTGTAGGTTTTCCTAGCCTTCCTAGTCATATTTGTCATAGTTCTTTTACTTCTGCTAACGATCTTGGAGCCACCCCCTAGGAATTAACTTCTCGGACAATCTCAGACCAAACATTATTTTTTCCTTTTTTTCGTTACCTCAGTGGAATGTTTCTCCATACACCACGTGGTGTGATTATCAGGTCAATATCAGAGGTAGTTATTTTTAGATAACTGACCTCAGATCAACCTGGAGGTTGGTTATCACGAGGTTGGTTATCTGATAACCAACCTCTTGATAACTGACCTCTCGGTTCGATACGGTGAACATGTCTCGGCTACGCCTCGCCATCTTCACCGTATCGCACCTCGAAAAAAACTTGCCCTCGGCTTACGGGTCTAAATGACCCTTCGCCTCTAATTGTGACTTTTGATATTCTTTAGAATTTGTTGTGATTTTCACCTGTGCATTCAGATATATTATGTCTTTATTTCAATATGCCATTCTAAAGAATATCAAAGGCCGCAAAAACGATAATAAAAGAAAACAAAAGACAGAAAAAATACTCTTTATTACAGAGAACTTTTGAAGTCATTTTCATATTACATGTTCATACTGCTTTCAATTCTTTCTATTTGGTTTCCTTGAAACATGCAAACATTTACATTTATCAAACACTCCCACACACAATCCCGTTGGGCCTCAGTATCTATGCTAGTGTTCTCTTCAATTGATGTTCCAAATCCTTCATAGGAAGTCAGTTGTCGGGAGGTCACAAGCATTTGAAATGGTCCTTTTGAAACAATGCACAAGAAAGCCGACTTCAGTATCACCAAACATTTAACTGTACAGCTATCATCCATGCGTAGTTCCTGAAACATTCAAAGGTTTAACGCTACTAACAGTCTGATTTCAAGTGCTGACAAAAACACATTTCCATTTACATACATGCATATTTCATATCATCACGCTTTCCCCGAAATAGTAACTGAAGTTTGGAACTGTCGTATCTAACATAATTTAGTATAATTATTTGAATAATTTAGTATCTTATTGTTTAATGGACGATTGATAGTTTCAACGTTCACACGAAATTTATTGAAGATAATATCATACCAAACTGATCTCAAAGTCAGAACTGGAGCTAATACCCATATGTGTCTGCATTTTATATACATATTACAATACTAAAAAGCATTTCTAAAGCAGAAAATGCGTACACACTTCTTTTGATTCCTTGTAATGCTTTAAACATATTTCTGAGTCTATTACATGAAACAACAAATAAAGTATACTTTGCGATCAATCTCACCTTAATTGCCTCCGGGAAAGACCTCGAAACACCGGCAAATATATCTGTTTGACACCGGCCGCGGAGAGCACTCCATTGTACCAACTTTCTTGAAACCATGTGCTTTAGGTTGTGTGCTGCACGTGAATTTGAGGAGTTGCTTAGCAACTTGGCGTACAAGAAGTCCGTGCATCGCAAGATGAAATAGACGACGTCCGTGCAGCCACACAGTTTTTGACTAGTGACGGATTATTACATTTTACATCATTTGCCATCAAACAAAATTTCATTGACGTCCGTTTAAAATGTGTATCAAAATAATTAAATTATAGTTCAGTTCAGTGTGACATTTTAAGGTTAATAGCTCGATAAAAGAATGAAAATGCACAGTTGGTAAACGGCTTAGAATTGTTTTACCGACAATTTCGCCAGTATTATCTCCAACTGCACGTGAAATACGCGCAGTGTTAAAATGAAATTGATCCATTCCTCAGACACTATTGTCACTTTTGAACTCATTATCAACAAACTTATATTCGGCTAATATTGATGTTTGCATTAAAAATGGAAAACAGTTTTAACAATAACCATGTAGTGTATATGAAATAATAACCTCGACCTCGTGAATATCTGTGATAACCATCTCGCTGATCGCTCGATGGTTATCACAGATATTCACTCAGTCAGCCGTCATTATTTCAACCGTAATCACCGCCCAGTTTGATTCAACAATGTTTTCTTCATCATATCAGCAGATAAAATTCTTTTTTTTTTTCTCTGGGTGGATCTTTTGGTTATCTAATAATCGGCAACCTGGAAGTAAACAAACAACTTGAAAGGTAGGATTGAAGAATGCTAACACGCGACGTTAAGATCACTGTTTACTTTGACGGTGACGTTAGCTAACGGTAAGTCTAAACATGTTTTTAACAACGCAATTTTAACGTTCGGTTAGCTAACGGCCGGTTAAGATTTAGCAGTGAACCTGCGGTTAAAATAACCAACTGCAACGAAGCCCTACGTCCGAAACAGTGACTGTGCATCTATGAAACGCCCTAACGGGACATAACATTGGTTTGCAATTTCCATATGTTGAATCACACATTTCATGTATCGAATTACAAAGCATTAAAATATTTGTGTATCATTTCAGTTAACGGTAACTGGGGTTTCTGGAGTGAATGGAGTGATACCACTTCCTGTTCCGTGACATGTGGAGGAGGTAATTATAACCGAGAGAGGAGGAGGGTTTGTGACAGTCCTGCACCAAACGCTATTGGACAAGACTGTGTTGGAGAAGACGTGCAGACTGAAAGTCCTTCATGCAACACGGATCCATGTAGAGGTAGTTAATATGTTGTTGTGATTGCATGAGGCAATTTTCATATCATCATGACGACAGAAGATGATAGAACATACCGACTTATTTATTTCTAACATAAATTTCACGGTAACTGATTAGAAGAAAACCTGTCAAATGCGTCAGTAAATTTTAAAAATATATTTATGTGGACATGCATTTTAAATAAACGTTATAGAGCAAACTCTTATACTCCTTGTCCAAAAACGATGATGTCATTCAGTAATTTTAATGAGCACTTCACGTAAAAACGGTAACATGATTGAAATACGAGTCCATCAATATGATTTCATTGTAATCTCAAGTTTTCTAAGATTCATTCTTAGAGTAGAAATTGAATGATTACATGGCTTATTGTCATTGTTTTCATTCAGTATTGTCTTATCATATCCATTTCTTACATTGAGATTTTGAATATTCTGAATCTTTGACGATTAAAAGTCGACGGTCAGTGGACCCAATGGAACCAATGGACTACTGGTACTTGCTCACGCACCTGTGGAGGAGGAACATTAGTGAGGACCAGAAGAAAGCAGTGCATCTCTCCACCACCTTCAAATGGTGGCGCTTATTGTCCAGGCCCTGATACAGAGAGAGAAACTCAGGACTGCAACCAGAATCTTTGCATAAGTATGAAATGCCTTTTGTCGAAAACCTTTTAAACTTTGTGAGGTTGTGTTTATGACTTTTTATGCCCCCGAATCGGAGATTCCGGGGGTATATTGTTTTTCACCTGTCCGTCTGTCCGTCTGTCTGTCCGTCTGTCTGTCTGTCAGTTTGTCCACAAAAACGTTAACCTTGGTCATAACTTTTGATATGCATCCGGGGGCATTCGTGTTTCACAAACACATCTTGTTTTACTAGAAATCCGAAATATTTGTGAAGAGTTAAAACAAATTATAATACATAATCCACTACAATTTTTGTTTATAGCTGTTTACCCAAGGATGACGTCATCTACATGATTAGATATTTGTAGTTAATGATAGTAAGTTTATGTTCGACTTGTTACGACTTCTACTGGTCAAAGTAGAGTTTAGATTAGTCACAGAACCACATTTTCAACCAGTAATACACTAGTCATGATAAGTAACATGAGATGATGCGATTGAACGTCAACAGATTGTGGCTTACACTATATGTATAATGTGAATGCAACAAAGCGCTAAAGACTGTTGTTAGAATAGTTATATGCAGCTGACAAAACTGCCGAGTCGCCTGAATGTTTCTACTTAGACCCCTTGGTATAATGTTATCCTGTCCTTAATAAGAGGATTTGCTATACTCTATATTTTAATTCATCATCCTCATTAGTCAATGGTGTGTGGTCTCCCTGGAACGAGTGGAGTGTCCCGACATGCCCCGCCACCTGTGGCACCGCGTCTGTTACAAAACGGAAGCAGCGATTATGCAACAACCCTGAACCGAGAAATGGCGGAAGCCGATGCCCGGGACTTGATTTCGAAACGACAGAGGAGACATGCATCGATGAGGCTTGTCCAGGTTAAAACTGTTCCCTTTGTATTCAATTTAGCAAAATCCTTCATCTTGTAAACGCAGCTGCAGTGTTGTAATGGCCGAGCTGTAACAACCCTGAAAGAGTAGCACTGGTGGAGAAACGTTTGATCCTCAGACTTCGTTCTTAGATAATGTTCTCTTCCGTACATATACTGATACCATTATTAATAATTAACTTATTCACATTCGTCCATTACCTGAAAATTGTGTTGAAACAAATTAAGTAAAGAGATTAATTCAAAAACATTAGCTCATGTATAAGATACAAGAAACATAGATATACCTTTACCTATCAATAACAGTGAAACATATTAAAATTATTAGAAGTTAAGTTCACGCCTCTGCACGTGTGAACACCTATGGCGACAAATTGGTAAAACATCATGACATCCGCAAGAGTGAATACTACAAAGAAGGTATGATAGCTTATTTTCTTTCATTTCATATCTAATTGAGACTGATGGTACCTTAAACAATGGTTACTATATTCTAGGTGATGGAGTATGGACCAACTGGAACCCATGGACGGAAGGTTCCTGTCAAGTTTCTTGCGGGTCCGGCTCCTTGCGTCGTACAAGAAGTCGCTCCTGTCAATTTCCTGATCCTACCAACCCAGGAAGATCCTGCCCCGGATTCGATTCAGACAGTGACACACAGCCGTGTGAAGCCATCTCCTGCCCAGGTAAAAAGCTTTAGTTTGTGAAAAGCATGGTTGATTTAGCTTGCCACGTCTATTACAAATGTGTCTTCACGAGCTTAAGAACGTTTTAATATGCTGGATTTTAATTTAGATTTCTACCCTAATACCTATTTTCCGACCGCGGGTCATGATTGTGCATGCTTTATGGCGAGATAGAGCTATAACATTTGCAGGATGTTCGCAAGGAGCAACTGACTGTGATTTTTCTTTATTGAATTGAATATTGTACAAACACCAAGAAAACTTATTATATTTTTCAAAAACGACATCGATAGTATTTTTAGCTTGTGCTCGATTCGTCCCATTTAAAAACATCCATTAATCTCAAAGATGATCAATTTCATATTATGCATTTTGCATGAGTGAGTACTGAACTATAATCATTTGCTCTAGTGGATGGAAATTGGGCGAACTGGAACCAGTGGGTGGTTGACCCCTGTCCGGTCTCCTGTGGTGGAGCACAGACAATTCAGACTAGATTCCGGTCTTGTAGCAACCCACAACCAGATAATTTTGGGAGACCGTGTGATGGCTCTCCAAGGGAGACCGTGCCTACCCAGTGTAATACAGACGAATGTGTTGGTGAGAGCTAGTTTGTTGCATTATCTTGCCTGGTTTGTGAACCGTGTTTTCTGGTAATGGAATTAGTTATTTGATGTAGCAATTAGTCCAATTTGTTGGATAGCAATGCTGTTGTGAATCGTGTTTTCTGGTGATGGAATTACTTATTATCCCCCGCCACGAAGTGGAAGGGGGATATAGGTTTGGGCTCCGTTCGTGCGTCCGTCCGTCCGTGCGTCCGTCCGTCCGAGTTAAAGGGAACAGCTTTTCTCAAAAACTATATAAGATAGTCTAACCAAATTTGCAGTGTGTCTTCAGGGTATCAATACCTTGATGGAGTTTGAAAATCAGAACCGCAAAATTATTTTTTCAGGAGTTACGGCCTTTTTTCATGTTTTTGGACTCTGTTCCAGGGTGTCGTCAAAGGGGACAACTTTCTCAGAAACTATTTATTATAGGTTAACCAAACTTGCTGTGTGTCCTTATTGTCTTAATACCTTGATGGAGTACGAAATCAGAACCGCAAAATTATTTTTTACGGAGTTATTGCCCTTGTTTCGACATTTTGGACTCTGTTCGAAGGAGTCGTCAAAGGGGACAACTTTTCTCAGAAACTATTTAAGATAGTTTAACCAAACTTGCTGTGTGTCTTCATTGTATCAATACCTTGATGGAGTTCGAAAATCAGATCCGCAAAATTAATTTTTGCAGAGTTATTGCCCTTGTGTCGAGTTTTTGTACTATGTTCGAGGGAGTCGTCAAAGAGGACAACTTTTCTCATAAACTATTTAAGATAGGTTAACCAAACCTGCTGTGTGTCTTCATTGTATCAATACCTTGATGGAGTTTCAAAATCAGAACCGCAAAATTACTTTTTACGGAGCTATTGCCATCTTCCGCACGCATCGGGCGAGATATGCATTTACAAGAAATTCATATTCACCCTTGCAACAACTCGACGGGAAAGTTGTGACTCTATCAGCGCCCCCTGTAGGACAAACAGAGTTACGTCCCTTGCATTGACCAATCAAATCGCTCGTTACGAACCCAGTCAATCCAACTCGAAGCGAAATTTAATTTCAAATTAATCCCTTAGTTACGTTGTGACAACAGTCATAAAAACGATGCGTGAATATAGGTCACCTAAATACTGCGTAGAATAAGGCTGCATTTCTCAGTTTCTTTTTAGACATCGCATTGTTTTATGCAATTTTATGTGCTCAATTGAAATATATAAGGTAATTAATTTTGAAAGTCAAAGTATGTTTGTGGTTGCACATCGTTAAAAAATAGATGAAATAGGGAAAACATGTGTATGTCACTTACCGCACGAAGTGTTTTAAGTTTGTGCTGCAAATCGTAATCGATCTTGCTAATTTTGTTGAGTTTAGTGTGGCATGCCACTGAAATTTACAATGACAGGCCATCGTTCAACTGTGGAGTATAAAATAATACCTGTGTCAGCTAGTTTATAACCAGAAATGACTTGGAAAATATTTGCCGGCGCTTAATTGTTGGTAAAACATCGCGATAGATTCGACGTGTGATGTTTTTGTATCCCCGCTTTTGATTGGCCTACACCATAGCTCAATAATCAGGCTAATTCTTGTCACAACTTTCCCGTTGTCGCAATGGTGAATATGAATTTCTTGTGAATGCATATCTCGCCCGATGCGTTCGGAAGATGAGCTATTGTCTGTGTTTCGTGTTTTGGACTCTGTTCGAGGATGTCCTCAAAGGGGACAACTTTTCTCAAAAACTATTTAAGAAAGAATAACAACATTTGCACTGTGTCTTTAGGGTATCAATACCTTGATGGAGTTCAAAAATGAGGTAAATACAATTACTTATTACAGAGTTATAGCCCATTTAGGAAAATATTGGGAGCTTTGATGAAAACTTATTCGGCGGGGGATGTTGATGACCATGTCTTCTTGTTTGATGTAGCGTTTGGTCCAATTTGTTGGATAGCAATTTTGTTAACTGATATTTCTGATAATACAATGCTCAATCATAAAATGAACTGGTAAATGCAAATATGTTTCGATAATAATGTTAAGTTGTGAACTTTTTTTCTGATTACACCATGATTTATCAATTTTAGAGCTGTTGAGTGCAAAATTGATCGGTGATAAAGTTGCTAACTGATATATCTGATGAACTTAGTTTAATCATTATTGAAGTGACGAATGCCATATTGTCCGATATAAATGTTGTAAACTCAATCAATTAATCAATTAATGTCTGGGTGAATGCCAACCGCTTCGATAATGTTGTTGGAAATAGCTTTTTGGAGGTTTTTCTGATGACACGATCATTAATCAAATAATGTCCTGGTGAGTGCTTTTTGCGTTTTATATAGTTTGTTCTGATGATAACTCAATTAAAGTACAAGTGAAGTGAGCGCCTAATAGGTCATGATGCTGATGTCACACCCGGAAGAGACCGATGTTATTCCTTCTGATGCCTTGATTATGTAATATTTTGGTATTTTATCATCACCTTAAGTCGGGCACTTCAACGTCACAATGACGCCTTGGACTTGACACGAAGCAAATATAAGAATTTTTACTGTTGTACCATGCCATAACTAACAATGTACAATATCTTAAGACGTCTAAATCAAAATGTATTGCTCTATTAAAGTCGTTTAATGGGTACTGATGGCTGTTTAAAGTCCTCAACAATCTGTTAGTAGGTCTAATTATATAGCATGCTTTATGATTGTCACCTTTGTGTCCATATTGCTTGTTTTCAGAGGATGTAGTCTACTCTTCAATAGGTCAAATTATATGAATGTTCTTTGAATGTCAATCGTCTTCTGCATTGCCTGTTTTCGTTGATTGAGATATGTCATGGTTACTTGCTTTTATGGATTCCTATTTTAATCAATGCTATTTTATCCCTTTGCTTTTTTTCAGTCAATGGACAATGGTCAAATTGGGCGGGCTGGAACACCATGCCTTGTCCCGTGTCATGTGGAGGTGGAACGAGAACCCAATTCAGGACCAGGCTATGCAACTCACCTGAACCTAGCGGCGGAGGGGATTTCTGTGAAAATAGAGGCTTCGAGATAATAACTCTAGCTTGTGGAACGGAAACATGTAGTGGTATGTTCTATGTGAATGTGATGACGCAACTCGCCATGCACAAGGGTTTTAGGGGACTTTGATGAAAAGAAAACTTTCGAAACAGTTCTTTCTCCATTATCAGGTCTGTGTAAAAATGAGGTCGTGAATGTGAACATTTTCATATGTATTGTATTCTATTGAAGTAGTGTTAAACTTAGGTAAGGAAACTGAATATATAGCTCTTGAAGAGATAAGTTTTACGTCGGTAATGTTTCAACGGAGAAATTGAAAAAATAATTTTGTACAACTACAGTTGATGGTAACTGGGGTTGCTGGAGTCCATGGACTGAGCCTGCATGTCCTGTGACCTGTGGAGGAGGAGATATTGTACGAGAGAGAAGCAGAGAATGTGACAGTCCTGCACCCAGCAATGGTGGGGCAATGTGTGCACAGTCTAACGTGCAGAGGGAAAATATCACCTGCAACGATATTGGTTGTCATGGTAACTTTTATTTACATTGGCTAGCAATTTAAATGTTAAATTTAAATTAGTTAAACAATTTCGTAAAGGTTTTTTTCTGGTGAAGTTAGTACAAAAATCATGTATTATCATACAATTAATAGTGTTCTTGGCATAATAAATGCAACGGATATTTTCGATAGCAGTAGGGCGTGGCTAAGGGTCATATACGGATACCGATGCAAATTTCAAAGGTCAAGGTCGTAACTTATTTCGAAAATTCCGATGACGTCACAAGCGTTAACATTTTGAACGCTTTAATTAACGGAGAAATGCATTACAATATGAATGATGCATTGCATAAACATTAATCTAAGAAATAACATCCAAACGGTGTGGATCTTTAGCTAGATGTATGACTTAGCAGTGCTAAAACACTGTCATCAAGATTTGAATGAAACCGACCGAACAATTTTACTCACAGGTACCAAAGGCAGTTCAAGTCTCATGTTACACTTCATTAACCCATCTTCAGTGTTCATTACTTTAGTTTAGGCTTGTTTAGTTTGGATTGGGAAATCCACAGACTATCATCTAGTTTAGCTCTCCGTTTGTAGATGTTTGTTGTTTCAACGCAATCTGTAACGTAGCCGAAGGGAAGCAACTCTTGTCCCTTGGTGAGATTGACTAGTCCTCTCGATGACGTCGGATTGAGGAACATCAGTTCGATACCGCCAAGGACCATTTAAATGTTTTTCATTTAAAAAAATCATATATTTATAAAATTTCTAAACTTTTGAGTCGGTGGAAAACGGCCAAGGCTAACGATCCCAACACACACTCTCATGATTACCTCTATATATCACGTTTCTTTAAACAACAAGAAACCTCATTATTTTTCCCATGTTAATTGGTAAATATGTACAGAAAACATTGTCAACTTAAAAAAACACCAAAAAACGTTTTCATCAGTCCTCTTATAACAAAGATATCGCCCTTCAAAGTGCGCAAATTTTAGGCTTCTCAATTTGACAGTCTGAAAAGGGATTCTACCGGATGAACGATATTGCCTTTACTGCGCATGCGAGAAAGGGCGATGTGATGTGGCAGGTTATGATTGGCTGAGAGAAGTTTAACAGACTGTGTATTATTACATCATATACAAGACGGAAATTAGCCTAATCAATGTAAATATAACAGACAATGGTTGTAAATAAACAGAATAAACATGTTTTAGCACGATTTAGAAGCTTCTTCTGTCCGGCAATAAAACAGAGTAGTAATTAAACAGTTATGGCACATCGTAATTGATTGTGTAATTACAGGCCTAGGGAGTCGCGCTTGGGATATTTCACACTCTTTGACAATGTTGTTACAAGAATTAGGGGATGTTGTTTTAGAGATCAAGCATGTCTTCCCATCTATGACACGCCAAGTTGTCAAAGCACTAGTCATCCATTGGTCAACAATAAGACAAACTAGATCCAATCAAAAATTAAACATTTAGAATTTATCATATGCATTGCATCTGTCTTGAGATGAACACATTCAGTACAGACACATGAGATGGAGTATTTTCCGTTTACAGTGACTTAAATAAGGTAGGCTTTGGTCACATGATATGTAAACTAAACTTTGTGCATTCAAACTTATATGTATACATATTTGTTATTTCAGGCAGTTGTTTGCGTTAGAAGTTTACAAATATTTAAAATTTAAAATAACTTTATCTCAAACAAAGATATAGAATGGTATTTTTTGTTTACGCTGATGAGTTGTCTCTTTGTAAACTTACATTGTTTCTTTATTTGATTGAGAAACACTCAAGACATGATGAAACATGGTGTCAAAAGGTGTATCAAATTGTATTGCGAACTTAATACAATTTCATGACATGATGCCTCAATGACACTCTTTTTCCGAATATTTCGTAGTGTGTATATAGCAAAACCTCATTCAGATTATATATAATTACTTCAGGATTATTCATAAGTTCCTTAAAACATTTCACTAATTTGTCTTCAATTTTATCTGGCCACTCATCACAAAATGTAAACTTAAGACTACTAAATTCAAACATAACTATACCGTAATATCTAAGAGATTTTCAAAACACGATTGAATATTAAGATTTTGCCTTGATGAAATATCCTTATGTTTATACCATTAATGAAGATATAACCAATTAATTGCTTTGTTGTATGTTTTCAAAAATCGTTGTTTCAATACTGTCACTGTATATGATATGTGTACTGATCTGTCCATGTTTACGTTACGTCACTATTTTGTTAGGGAGCAGCATAAATATAAACATATACCCCGTTTCTTTTTTTAAAATAGATATGCGAAACATAGTTCTATGACAGGGCCATGACATACCATGTAGTCTCATTGATGAATTGACTTTAGATCCCTCTGTAGAAGCCGTGATTAAGCTATCAACAGTCAAAAAGATTCAACCAAAATTAGTAAATGTCTTCATTATATGTCTCACTAACTAACCGTCATACTGGAAAGTTGTTTTCTTTGTTTGTATAGTAATTATACGCCAAGTAAGTAATTGACCGCTTGACTCAATACTATAAACAATAGCAATAGCCTGACCAGTTTGGCGAGAAAGGGCGAAGTGATGTGGCAGGTTATGATTGGCTGAGAGAAGTTTTACAGACTGAAAATATGATGTTTGTTTAAGTCATTAAATGACTATTTTGCGCATGTTTTTGAACAAACAAAATATCGATGTTATTTCAAGATATCTTTCTGTATCCATTTCTGCATTGTGTACCCCCTCGGGGTTACATGTTGTTTAAGTTCGGGTTTTTCAACCAATATCGTACCCAAATTTATTATTTGTTAAGAATATGAAGACAATTGTTTTCGATCACACACTGAAATAATATTGTGTTATGTAATGCCATGTATTATTTCTTCTCAAAAGTCAACCGTCACTAGTAAGAAGTATGAACCGCCAAATCTTATTTAATATATTTAACAATTCTTTGTCCTTAAGTTTTGATTTGTGCAGACTTACTTAGAATACATTAGGATACTGATACATGTCACCACCACAAATCATATATAAAACATACATATTTTATATTTTCCGACACTTATTTTATGTTCCAGGGTGTATGAAATTTACCGCAATGGTCGTTCTCGATGGATCTGAAAGTATAAGGGCTGGGCATTTCCTAACAATTAAGTCTATGCTACAAGGCTTCACTCGACAAGCTATTTCCAAAAACAGTTTCATCAAGATTGGAGTTGTTGTCTTCAGTGACGAAGTAACACAAGTAATCGCAGCAACATCTGATGTTGACTCTTTATCAACTGCTGTTGGAGATATAACCTACCCCAACTCAGGAACTGCCACCCATCTTGGCTTAGAAGCAGCAAGAAAATCTCTAATTAAAGAAGACTCAGGAACTAAGAAGATCATGATCGTTCTGACAGATGGATTCTCCAGCGAGCCAAACAAGACACAGATTGCAGCGAACGAGACCAAGGCTGATAACATCACTGTTGTTGTTATTGGTGTAATGGAATCCTTCACTACATTAACTGAACTTCGGCCCCAGTTTGATGCCGAATTAAACAGTATGGCCACGCCGGGTTTCCTTTTTAAATCAGAGACGTTTGACTCGTTATCAAACGTAACAGAATCTGTCCTTCAACAGCTTTGTGATTCCCGTAAGTACATTGAAATTGGTGTAATAATCAGAAAGTTTGTGTTGATGTCTTGATAAGAAAGGCTAAAGAATAATTCTAAATGACAACAATTAGTGACAAAGACAGTTCTAAGTCTTTATAGCTTATTAGACATATTTGATACCAGGGATCAGTTCTTGATTTTCAAGGATATGCAAACTATCTTGACCTTCAAAGAAGGACAATGAAATTGAAGATTTGATGTTGAAAGGAAAATGTTGTAATTATATATTTATATGTTCATAGTCGTTACCCTTTATTGTTAATGACACATCGAAATCATTGCTGATTGTTTCAACCCATAGCCCTCTGGAGCATGTGGGGACCTTGGAGTGATACCCCGTGTCCAGTGACGTGTGGAAAAGACGCAGTGAGACCATCAACTAGAACTCGCACCTGTCTTTCTGGATCTCATCCCGCCTCAGACTGTAAAGGCCCAAGTTTAGAAAAAGGTCTTCTGTTATGTGGATTGACTAGAAAGTGTCCAGGGGGTGAGATTTTATCGAGCCAACTTTGTAATTTTTTATAACTACATTTATGCAACGTTTTAACTTTATATACATAAAGGGTACTTATTAGTAAGCTGTTTCTAACATTCTTCTGTTTCAGGCTCTCAAGACTTCACAGCGATAATTGTCCTTGATGGGTCTGAAAGTATAAGGGCTCGCAATTTCTTAACAATAAAATCTTGGTTGCAAAACTTCACTGGGCAAGCTATTTCCCAAAACAGTTTCAACAAGATAGGGGTTGTTGTCTTCAGTGACGAAGTAACACAAATACTCACAGCAACATCTGATGTTGAGTCCTTATTAGCTGCTGTTGGAGATATTGCCTACCCCAACTCAGGAACTGCCACCTATCTTGGCTTAGAAGCAGCAACAAAACTTCTTCGTGAGGAAGACCCCAAACGCATGAAGGTCATGATCGTTCTAACTGATGGATTCTCCAGCGAGCCGAACAAGACACAGGCAGCGGCCAATGAAGCCAAGGCTGATAACATCACTATCGTTGTTATTGGTGTAACTGAATCCCTCACTTCTGAACTCAGACCACAATTTGATGCAGAAATGAACAATATGGCAACGTCAGGTTACCTTCTTACATATGAAACCTTTGACTCGTTATCAAACGTAACGTCTGCTGTACTTCAACCACTGTCTGGTTCCGGTGAGTACACTGATCATTGTGATGCTTCAGGAAATCGCTTTCATTCACTGATTTAACATTATTTCAGAATTTCTCATTACGGGATCACATAGATGACACTGTTTTCAGCAATACAAGACTAACTAATTATAATTTATACCACCTATTTATTGTTCATTTTGAAACAAAATGAAAGGATAAACATATTAAATAATGCTCTCTATTTTGTAATATTATTTTGGAAAATATCTGCAAATAACGTGTTCATTCGACAAAAAACAATACGGTAGATTAAGTCATACGGCTTTGACTATTCAACCTGACTATTGCACGGGTATATTCCCTTTCTTTCTTCTACGCTATCATGTTGGAGACAATGCTTAATAAGTTATATTGTTCCAAGCCCTGTGGAGCATGTGGGGACCATGGAGTGATACCCCGTGTCCAGTGACGTGTGGAACAGAAGCAGTGAGACCATCAACTAGAACTCGCATCTGTCTCTCTGAATCCCATCCCGCCTCAGACTGTAGAGGACCAACTTCAGATGAACGTCATCTGTCTTGTGGATTGACTAGCGTGTGCCCAGTTGGTGAGCGCAAAAAACTGTATACCTTATTTTCCTAATTGAAATATATGTCAGTGTACTACTAAGATCTTCTTTATATTTCCAACTTCAAAATATGAAGTTGAACCAAGTTTAAATTTGAATGCAAACGACAGTCAATAGCGTTGATGTTATGAGTGTTTGTATTCAGATCACCACATCTCTTACAAGAGGTCTTTAACTTTCCAAACTGAAAATGTAACCTTGGCAAACTCAAAAAGTATCAGGCATGCTCGGTAACTATATTTCACATCACATTACATGCCTCGCATCACAGCCAAAGTCGTCAAAGTATTTGGAAGAATTAAAGGTATAATAAGTTAAACTTAATAGTGTCTATGTTTGACAGGCCCAGCAAGATACACTAAAGAGATTGTTGGTGGTACAATCGGAGCAGGACTGTTGCTGTTGATAATCATGTGTGTTGTGTGTGTCTGTCTGTACAAGAGGTCAGTAAATACTCATGATTTTGTACTCGCCCAACCAGGACAAATGTTTCTGTTCCGTTTAAATTGTGACGTGGATTCTCAGTAGTGACTGCTGAGCCATGGTTCGTTTTCGATGATATTAATATGGCGCCCTAGGTAAACTGGCAGAAATTTACTCGTAGAATAAATATTCTGATAATTTTTTAATTGAAGTGGTCAATTTCTTTTCAAAAAGTGGTGTGTTTTTTGTTGTTTGCTTCTGGTATGAACAACAGTGGACAACATTAAGTATTGTTAAAGAAACAAGAAATCAAAACTTTTTTTAGCAGTCATTCACATATACTTCATACCTTCATAAACTCACGTGCAAAAGAAACATTCCCTTACATTTTTCTATAAAATATAAAACACAAAGAAAGTAAGTATGTTTGATTTTTAATACTGATAACCAAAATACAAAAACCAAGATATCCGGTTAGCTTAAACATGTTTGTAGGTCACATTTCCACAAAAACGGTCTTCTGTCCAGTTTTCGATCACTTGTCTTCAGACTTATTACGACACAAAATGTTCCGAAATTGAGGAAATCGTTAGTAGCGTGTGTGTCCACCTCCGGCGTTCAGGCTGCTTCAATGCCGCGAGGAATTGATTGGATAAGTCGCCTGATCACGTGATCTGGTATCCGTCGCCATTCTTCCTGCAGGGCGTAGATAAGGTCATTTCTTGTCATTGGAGGTTGTTGTCGTTGTTTCAAAGGATGTCCGAGGTGGCCTCAGAGGTGCTCTATAGGAGACACATCAGGAGATTTCCCTGGCCAAGGTAGTACGCCAATGTTGTTGGTGTTAAGGAAGTCTCTTGTGACAGCAGCAGTGTGGGTAGTCGCATTGTCTTATTGAAACAAGATTCGCTGATTTCCTTGAAGAAAGATAAGTACAACAGGACGCAAAATAAGGTCAATGTACCGGCGGGCATTCAAGTTGCCTTGAACAACAACTAGATCTGTTTTTTCTGTTGCCGCAAATGCCTCTCCAAACCAAAACACTGCCGCCGCCATACGGTTCCACTTCATGGACACAACATCTCGCAGTCCGTTAACCACGTCGTCTACAGACACAAATCCGACCATCAGCTTTGTTCACTTGGAACCTGCTCTCGTCTAAAAACAGTATCCTGGCTGCCATTGGCAAACTTGTCTAGCCCAGGCTAATCTACGACGTCGATTTTCATGCTTCAACGTCATCCCCTTGAACGGTCTGTAGATGCGGAGTTCATGAGCACGAAGACGTCTGACTATTGTCCATCTGCTGACGCAGTGACCAAAACTATGCTCTGCTGATGACGTCATATGATGTAGAGACGAACCGATTCCTCAAACGAAGCACCCGTAATTGCTGGTCTTCGTGGGAGGTTGTGACTCGTGGTCTGCCGCTCCTAGGCCTGTCTGCTGTCTTGCCAGTTTGTTTGTAACGTATGGCAAATTTATCAATTGTCTTTTTGGCGCAACGCGAGCATGAGTGACTCCAACTTCCATCAAAGCAATTGCTCGCTCTCTTTCTGCTGACGTCAGTCGAGGCATGTTATCTGTGTCACATGAATGTATATTGTAGCAAGTCTCAATTCAATCGTATTTTTTACAGAAGTTTCATATGGGTAATTGCCTACACATCCCGGCCGGGAAGTTTTAGCGTGCAAGAACAGATTTCTTGTATAATACGTTTCAGCTATCTGTGCGTTTGAGTGATGTGTTCAAAGCCTTGTTTCCAGTTTACAACCAAACTAGCGAAAATTATGATAAACTTTATTTTGGGGACGTTTCTTTTGCACGTCAGTATATGACTATCGCTGAATGTTTGACCCTTATATTCTTGAAACAATGGTTATGACTAAACTCATTATTTCAGTTCCTTGTTGTTTTGGTACTGACTGCATGACTCGCTATCCTCACTGAAACAAAACAATTTTGATTTACAGATAGCCAAATGTTGATAAATATACCAGTAGTATAATGTCAAATCAAATCAAATCATGTTTATTTCGTATAAGGCCTTGGGCCCACATACAATACAAAATAACGAAAACAATGCATAAATTATGGTAGTGGAAGAGAGAGTCGCGATAATGAATCCTTAATGTAGTTGGAACAGGCCAGTGTAATTGAATGATCAGTGCACATCAACATGTTCAAAAAGTATTGTTGAGTAATATGATATGGCAAATGTTTAAAGTAGTATAATGTATTCAATTGAAAGTTTTGTCTTGCATTGCAGCCGTAAACGAAGGAGGCAGCAAGGAGGGCTAGAATCCGTGGACACTGATGCAACCAAACGATCTGGTGTATATGCTGACCGCGTCTACCAAAGCAAGATGACCCTCAACACCAGTAGTAGACAAGACCCGTTGAGAGCCTCATCAACAAGCACAGATATGCTGTAGAATGTAGTTGATTCCTAAATTGTTTATTGCCTCACTAGTGTTCAGTATTCTATGTTGAAGGGTATAATGCTTCCTGTCTGTTACTTTGGGACAAAGCCCTGCTAATATTGCTAGACCTACTTTCACCACTCCTAGATTGGAAGTGTCATTTATTTATTTATGTATATATTTAGTTATTTGTAATTTCTCTGTTATTACATGGTAAATATGAAAGCTGCGAACATTGCAATGCCATAAATCCTTGTCTTGAGGTCTGTAGTGTCACGTTTATTTCAAATTTTGTTTTATCACGTTTCACTTACTGTTTAGTCTCACTTATAATGACGACAATGATAAATAGCTGATAGTTTTAAGTTTATTTTCTTTGTTTTTAGGCCATAGCTTTTGTTTTTGTGACAACAACCACTTTATACGATTAATGCAACAGTGGATTAATGTCGCATCGTAATTAAAAACAATCTTGTACAATTGATATCTGCTTTTTGGCTATGTTGTATCGTTGATTCCATTTTGTAAACCGTATCTGTATGTTGACAGACTATTAATTGTTTCTCAGCTGTGTGCTAAAAATAATATTAGTTCCCTTATATCCTTACGTGTTACCTTTTGTAAAGATTATAAATAGAAAACTTTAGTACATTTTGTATATTCGAAGTTATTTCTATTTCACTTGAAAACTTTATTGTAGTGTTTTGCTCATGTTTTATAAGGAAATGTTTTATTTTCCCATCTATTAATAGAATAAAGTTTTATTTCCAAACAAAGGCCTTTTTATTCTTATGGATCCTCATTGTTCACATTCCTGTTCTTGAACAATACTTGAACGAAGGGTCGCTAGATCTGAGAAGATTCTTAAGTTACTCATACCATAACCATCTTAACAGGTCTGAGGGAAAAACATTCACATTCTGAAGCGCTAATGATATATTCCTTTGATTTTTTTTAACACTCTAGATTTCGTGATGAGGTTGTATGAGGTTCTCGTGCATGACAGTAAAATTTGGAGAAACTGAAACTTTTTTCAATTTAATTTTCGAAATGATCCCCCTGACTTCAAAGCACTCCACTAGTTTTGTAATATCGTCAACCCATTTCTTAGATAGACAGACAGACAGACAGACAGATTTTATTTGTATAAATGGCCATGGGGCCAACAGTACAATGACATTTGTTTTCATATACAATTATTCTGGAGCGCCTTTACATTGTCTACACTTTGTTCTCACGTACAGGTGATACTTAAGCACAAAACACAGCTAAGCGTAATATAATATTAACTGATGTTGTATTCATTAGGCTTATAAATTTGTCTTGATTTGGGCAATAGCATGGTAAATATTTAGTTCGTACATCATTATAAAATGGACATTCCAATAATACATGGTATTCATTTTCTAACTTGCTGTTGTTACAGTGAGGGCACAAAGCAATGGAAGTGTCTTCACTTTTTGATCTTCTATATAGTTGTATCTTGTATCTTAGCCGTCAGACCTATTTGCATTTCCAATTGCACTTACCAGAGAGTAGTGTTTTGTATGCTCGGCCATTTAGAGCAAACTAATAATAGTTTAACTGAGTGTCACCGGAAATATATAATTTACAAAGAAATTATTGCATCATATGGTCCCCGAAAATACCTATAAAATCATATTATTTATTTACCTAATTATTAAATGTCAAATCAGCTTATTGCAACTGTGCCTTTCAGAATAGACCTAGATACATAGGTATATCTTGTTTAAAACAATCAATCTACTTCAGTTACTCTAACGAACTTCGGGGTTCTGAGTTACCTCAGGGCTGCATTCGTTTTGACTCTCGAGTGTTTTCTTGTGCATACTCAGATCGCACAGAGAACGAACGACTGCCACTGCATGCTCAGCCACTGACAGCAACTACTCATAGCTCAACTGGGTGTCATACATGTACCGACAAAGAAACATACAATTAATAAATTTAATTGCACTAGTATATCAATCTCGATAATTCAGAGTTAACGTTCCGATTATATCTCCACTATCATCGGAACGTAAACTCTGGATTATCGAGAATGCTGTTATACGGACTCTGAACACATCTATAACTCCATGTTTTCCTATACTAAAATGCCTATATATGACAAAATGGGTATTGTTGACAACACAAGGTCAAGTGACCTACTTCCGGGCCTGTGTTCGTTATGCACTATAAGCGTGTCGCACGTGCGAAGAAAACCCCAATCAAACTGACATTATTGTCACTCTCCTGTGCATTAAGGACTGAGTTTTGCATTAAGTAACTCGATGAGAGTAAAGGAAGTACGTCAATTGACACGTTGTTTTCAGCAATACCCAAAACAAGATTACTTGTATATGCCTAGTTTAACACATTCCCAACAAACCAATGTGAGGTTTAGATAATGAGGGTAAAGGAAAACTATAACATAATGGGGATTTTGGAAAACATGAGATGTTACAATTTCTTCGGATATTTTGTCTGTGTCCGAATTAGTTTTTCAGCGATAGTGTTTACAGTTTACGGGTAACCAAGAGTGACAATCAGTTGAGCATACAAGTCAACTAAGCATGCGCAAGATTTAACTCCAATGAGTCGAAACGAATGCAACCCCGCCACAAAGGCTGCGTTCATTTTGACTCCCCAGAGTGTAATCTTGTGCATGAGCTGATGCTACTAAGAGCGAACAACAAAGTGACATTTTCTTGTACCTAATATTTAATGTCGTCCTCTGACATCAGATGGATAGCGTGGCTTGGCTCGTCTTCCGTGCTTATTCTACCTACTCTTACTTTGTGCACCACGGTCCACGCACTGTTAAATGTTTTTTCTTGACGCAGAAACATAATCTGTTCTTCATCATCGGACTCTATGTCCGGTATCAACCTGGGTAGATATTATGGGGTACTATTGGATAAGAGGATGATAAGGCAACTTACGTGTATATATCTGATTATCGTATGATTTAAACTTCATCAAAATATTCTACAATAATGTAATACGCACAACGTATTTGATCCTCTCTAAAACAACCCCGAATAAACTATTGTTTGGTTACTTCACATAACAATGGCTAATGACGTCAACAGATTGCCAGTTCCCAGTTCTAAAATATTTTCTTATTGTTAATATTAATTGATCATGCAGGATCCATAACTAATATATTTAAGGGTTCTAGTTATGAGTAAGTATAACACATGTATAAGGTTGTGTTTAGAACAGTTGTTCATATTTAGACCAAAAACCATCGTTACATCCCTCGTGATATACATGTAGGCCTAGGAGCCATTACATACAATTCATTTTATTCGTTTGAAGTTTTAAATTCTGACATTATGTTAAGGGGCTAATTAATTAAGATTAAGACAATAGAGCGGAGAGTGGTCCTACTGCAATCCTCTTATGATAGCGCAAAAAAAACTCAATCCATAAACCAATCTTGATATTACACATTCTGCAAGATTAGTTCAAGGTACCACACATTAAAAGGCTTATGGAAAGTATGTGCCGATCCTTACCTTTGAATAATCCCCCGTATGTCAAGATCCATTATGATGTCTTTTATTATATCCTTAATTTCCCACTCATATTATGCGAATCCCACAAAAGACCCAATAATGAATATTAATATATTGAGTGTATCCTTCAATTTCGATATCCAATAACAATCATTCCCGTGATATCTCCTTTTATGAACGCATTAAATTCTCTCGACATGTAATGCACACATTGTATCATATTAATTCATAATACTTATGTAAAGAGTAATTTAGAGTCCCCTTTGAACTAACCATTCCACCGTAGTAGTATCTTTGTAATACGATTTCATAAATAACTCTGACAGACAAGACTTTATTCAATAGTAATACTGTGGTCTACTATGGCTAACATATTTTCAATAGAGCCTTACAGTGTTGTCATTCATTTTGGTCACATGCATTGGCCAATTTCCCAGTTACATATCTAACGAATTGGTATTGATATTGCTATATAAAAGAACATAAGACGAACCTTGGTTGCAAAATCATTTATGGTTAAACGTAAAGCAAGTTCCTCTGTGGACATGGTTTATTAAACACCAAAAGTAATTATGGCAGAACCATTGTGGATATGTGTTTTGTGCGCAGTTTTCCTTCTGACAAATATATCTGCTCAAGGTAAGTATCATATTTATGTTTATTGCTACTGTGATGGAAACCGATTTTTCCAAATCAAGAAGTTAAAGAACATCTTTATTTAGTCTTTAGTCGTAATCTATTTGAAACTGAAACTGACCATAAACGTATTTCCTATTTTAAAGATACATAATCCTCCATCTTCAAACTAAATAACTTTGTTTAAGATGCTTGAAGAAGTTACAAAACACTATACAATGAAAACAGATAATTAGAAAAGAATTACAGAAACTGAATAAAAATATATAGCTGCTAACAAATGTAAACACAAGTGTTAAATACATGAATGAGTGGAAATATTTTCAAATAATTCAAGTGTGAAATGTTAAATGTTTGGCAAAAAATGATCAGGTTCCAGTCTATTTCGCAGATATGTTTTTTATGTATTATTATTTGTAAAATACTGTAAAGGAAGTTAAGAAGTTCGTCACATTTAAGTCATGTGCTATCTACAGAAGTTGATAATGACTTCCATCTTTACAATCTTTGAATAATAAATACTAAAGCCCATTTATTAAAGAAATATCAGGTTTTCTTGTTTCCATCTCCTATTTGTATGATAGTGATGTCGAGATATTCATGTATTTTAAGTAATGATACAATTTGTGACACGTAACGATATCAATATCTTTGATGTGGATAGTGAGAAATGTATGTTATGAACACCCACCTATAGTGTGGAATTTCCTCTGCTCATAGCTTTATTTATTTTGAATACCTAGTTGAAAACCCCTGCACAGGCTTTTTAATTTTTTTTGCTGGAAGCAGGGACTTATTTACAAAGTGCAGTTAGCTAGGACGTGATGCACAATACTGCATTCGGTTTCAATTTGAAATATACTAGCTATCAATCAAGTATAACATGTCACTGAAAATTATATGTTAATGCTTAATGTATTATTTAGATAGTGTCAAAAATCTAATTGCACAAACCAAACATCCATAGTCAGTGGACAAATTATGAAGATTCACAGTCCATTGGAGGCCATGTTTGTGTGAACAGCGTGTATTCAATGTGTGTAAGAAAAAGGAGTTGCATGGTCAAACTTTACATTAGATATTATAGATAGACATTATATCCCCCTTTAAAAAGGTTATAAAAAGTTATATAAAGGTAAAGTAACTTCAAAATTGTTTTGTTAGTTGAAGTATTGAAGTAACAATACCCTTGTCTTGTAAAATATAAATTTGTTATAGTGATTGAAATGACAGTATAACACATACCAAGCAAGTTTGGTTCCAGCGCATTTCAGATAACTAATAGTGCAAACATGTTAAAATTAACAAATCCTGAAATATTCCCTCAACAATCAATAATGCATTAATATCCAACTTTTTAAATTATATTTGAATTGATAAAAGCTGGATCTTTTATGTTTGTAGTTATTAACTTTCATTGGAAATATAATATGTTCGCCTTGAAGTTGCTTTAACAACTTCTTCACGTGCAAAACTGATAGTTATTGTTAAACATGTGATGTAAAGGGTACTTTGTGATCAAAGGAAGAAAGAAATGATTACTGATTATCAATTCAAGGCAGCTTTATTTATTAAAACTTTCAATCTATTATAGAGTAACCAAATGACCTCTTAGTATGATTACTACAGTTTACAATTAGTGGCATGCTGAAATGGAATTGTAAAATACGTATAAATTTGTATAAAATGACATTAAACGACATCAACCATCCTCTTCAATGTAATTTGGAATTTATAGCTTACTACCGGGGGCGTAGCTCAGTGGTAGAGTGTCCGCTCGTCACCCGGAAGATCGGGGTTCGATTCCCGGTCTCGTCATACCAAAAGACGTTAAAAGTTGGGAGTTGTTGCTGTCTTGCTTGACACTCAGCATTGTAAAGGCAGAACAACGCATTAACTGGCGCTGCACCGTGGCTGCCGGGTGCCATGGGCACAAATCGAATTTCCAATATGTACATGTACTGAGGATAATAAAGTGTTATTATTATTATTATTATAATGCAACTCATAACAATGGAGGATTTTGCCTTGTTGACTGCCTTTCAATCACTGGGCGTTAAATGAGTCCAATAGTGTATTGTCCTCTCCTAAAGACGTTGCTCTACTACAGCAAATAAGATATCAATAAACCAATATTAATGTTACCCCTTTTGCATTGGAGAAAAGTCCTATTGAGGCTACCAGAAAAGAGGGCGTTTAATGAGATATGCTTTCTAAAATGGGCGTTTCAATCTTCACCTTTGAGTTCTCTACTGAGGGTTAAGATCCTGTTTAGTTTATTGATATTGCCCTCGTTATTGGCCATCCCAATAACACAGTTAACACTTTGTATTTCTATTTTTCCCCATTGCTATTCCTTATTAAAAGATCGAACGTGAGAGTTAAGTTTCAAAATCGTGTTACTATCCTGCCAATTGATGATAGGCAAATATAAGGGAGAGAGAGAGACTCTTTATTTCCTCCAGTGGAAACCGAAGATTACATACAAACACCACATTGCATCAAAGCTTACAACAGGACAATATTTACATGATTATGTACAACACTTCTAAACATTCAATATTTGATGGATTAATAATCGTAATTACAGACAAAGTGTATAGTAGTATCGATAGTATTGGATCTAAGGCGTTATAAAAGTCATTTTCTGCTCCAAAGAGAAATGATGACACGAAATAAGAGTTTACATTTGTCAATATAGCAATGAGTGACCATAACCAAAAATTTTCAATGGCAGATATTGATGATGATCTTCTATCAAGAACTTGTACTAGTGGAGCAAAATATCTTTGTGTTTGCTCAAATGCGTCGGCCTGTTGACTTGATATATTTGGTAGTACTTCACAGCCATAAAGACTAGTTGTGAGGACTTGTATATACGACTTCATTATTCTGAAATGATTGAATCCCTATAACTGGTTCTAATGTTTTAAAACAATGTGACAAATATACATCATGTAATGTTAATTTCATATATTATAAAATGATTATTTGAAATTGAACTGAACCTACTCTGTTTGAAAAATAATTGCGTTATATTTCTGCTATCTTTTGCAGTTTATAGTTAACTTGAATAGAATGCTCTTTTAATTTACATACATCAACATTGAGTCCTTTGAAACAGGATTCTGAATATTGTGTGTATGCATGTGGGATTTGATTTTAAAAAAATGAAAAATATTTTAATAACTCAATTTAATAGCCAACAACCTGAAAATGATAAAATGGAAATGAAAGTAAGTTCTTTGAAGTGCAATGGATTGAGTTCAGGTACTTTTGACGACGATGCATTGTGTAAAAATCAAAACTTAGTCAATATAATAGACTTGAAAAAGGGATCATATGACAGACTAAACTAAGCTTCACTTTTGTGCCATTCAAATGTAAACGCATTTCACAAGTTTATTGGTTAGAAATACTTAGGTTTGTCACAGCGAAACCTGTAATTTCAAAAGAGACTAGGGTTTTCATAAGTGTATGCCTACTCATATCTCAAGCAATGAAGTTATAAATTCTGTTGTTTTCTTGTGAAGTTCATGCTATATTAACTTCTATTAATGCATTATTAATGGCTTTTGGCTTTTTACTTGGTAAGCTGTCTGTTTATATGTCTGTTTTGACAAATATTCACATAACTTAATTTCAATTTGAAATTGAATTAATACGTTAAAAAGTATTTCAAAATGTAAAAGAATTAATGGTTTATTTTCAATCACAGTCTGTCAATAGATAGTGTATTTAGTTTGCGTTTTCAGAGAACCAAACATTTCAGATATGTTTTAACGAGTACTGTTTCAGCATCAAAATATCATATTTATGAAGGACGTCACACTTAAGCTATGAAGCCGTTCTTGCACCTTGTTGTGAGAAGAGAAAACAAACTCTTACTGCAAACACGGGACTGATGAAGAAAGAAAAAGTCATAACACGAGTTTCATACAAAATGGCATTCTTTATCCGTTGTTCTTGGATAGAATGCAATCAAACAGGAAACTTGATGTAATTTACGTTTGGTTCCACATCAAATAGAGCTAAGTTTCCATCCATGCTGTGGACACAACTAATTACGAAGGTGTTTGACTCACCTCAGTCCTTGAAGGAGGAACACGTTTTTCTACAGATGTTCACAAATAGTGTTCTCGTTCAAATTATATTCTACTTTGAAAGTGATGAATACTGGTTTCTGATTGGTTCTCCTGAAAAATCAAATGTGATCAATTATGGATAAAACGTCCTGTGATTTTGAGGCCGCTTCACCGCGCATTGACACACCGACTGGTAATTTCAGAGGTTGTATGATATACCTTAAATGTTACTAAACATGTTTTATTTTCGTGTGTTAACACGGGATGACCAAATTGTTTGAGGTAGATAGAGTATTTTCTACAAAATAAGTAGTTTAAGTGGTCAATCAGCGCATCAAGCAGCAGGCTTCCTTCGATTACGGCAACAATACAGTGACGTCATTTACGCAAGCGCTTATGAAGTCAAAATCATTGACAGCCTCATAGTGGTTTCTGTTAGAATCATCTATTTGCGGCAATAGGTTGTTGCAGTCTTAATTGTCTCTAACTAATTTAAAAGCACTTCTTAAACGGTACGACATTAATATTTGTGTTGAGGAAAGTGAGAAATACATTTGATGGACACGCAATGATAAAGGTATGTTTGCGCACAGCTATATTTTTTTTCAAATACTAAGGTGCAAAACCCCCAGCACAGATGAGTTCATTTTTGCTGCCATTACTTAGGACTTTTTGCAAAGTGCAAATCGGTTAGAAAAAGAGTTCATGATTAAAATCGTCACGGTAAATTGGAGATAAACCTAGTGGGCGTTCGGTTTCAATTTAAAATTTGCTCGTTGTCAATCCAGTATAACAAGTTCTAGTAGGATTAACATAGCTAACTATCAAAAAGTTGGGTATCGACAAACATCTAAAGCCATTTTCATTTGTCAAAACCAAATTAAAACGTATTCTTTACGTTTAATATATAGAGATTATTACCCGAGGAAGTGTGTCATATGACTTTTACGAAACGAGTGTGAATTTTTGTATTACCCGAGCGAGAGCGAGGGTTATACACAAATTTGCACGAGTTTCGTAAAGGCCATATGACACACTTCCGAGGGTAATAATTTCTTTATTACCGTTTCTATTCCATTTTACCATCTTGAAATATCCAAGAAACCGGCCGCTTCCCTTGCGACGGCCGGCTACAGTGACGTCACGAACAATGACGTTATGACGTCACAGGCGAAAAAATACGGGAACTCGCGCTACAACAATCGTTGCTAGGCAAAAGTGATATGTGCACTAGTGCTCATATTGAAAATATGTCACCACTTATTTTCAACCGTATGGGTAATAATGAATGTTAGAATGTATGTATGCTTTTATGTGATTGCAGAATGCTTGAATGAGTACACAGCTTACATCGTGCTAGACGGATCTGAGAGTATGGGATCCGCAAATTTTGGTACACTTAAACAATCTGTGAATAACTTTGTTGGTGACAGCCTGGCTAGGAACCCAAACAACAGGATCGGGGTTATCGTGTACAGTGACAAGGTCACAGAAAATATCACAGCGACTTCCAACAGAGGTGAGCTTCAAGCTGCGATAAACAGCATATCTTACCCAGATGGAGGGACTGCCACCCAATTTGGTATCGCTTCTGCAACAGCGCACCTGCTAGAGGATACTCTTCAACATACTAAAATAATGATTGTCATCACCGATGGGTTGTCAGGTCAACCACATCTTACAGCAGCAGCAGCAGAATTTGCCAAACGAAAAGGAATAATGGTCTATGCTGTTGGGTTAACGGCAACTGTCAAAAACTTTAAAGAGCATTTACAACAATTTAATGACGAATTAAAGAGCATAGCGAGCAACAATACAGAACCTTATACCATCGATAACTTCACTGGACTAAAGGAGTTGCTGTACAATGTGTAACGTGCACTGTGTGCTCCTGTTGGTAGGTTGCTGGGTCAGAATTCAGAAATCATATTCGGTGCCAGGTTTAAGAAAGGCTTGTTTAAAAACTAAAAATGATTATCAAATTCAGTAACAAACAAAGTCAGTAAATGTTAATACACAAAGATAACATATTTTAAAAATTGGTTTTAACTCGGGAAAAAAATTATTTATTCAATTATTTATTTTGTTGATATCAAAAGCGTTTTCCAGTGAATGGGGGATGCTTAATTAAGGTCTTTGTGTACATTTGATTTTCTGCGAAACATTTTAATTTCAATATGATTATCTCAATTAAAACAAGGTTATTAAGATTTACACTGAGTACAATTTTCAAAAATGATTGTTGTCCTAATAAACTTATATACATGAGTCAACAACCATTTTCTTTATTTACAGTGAGTATAATGCTTCATTTACTTCAATCGTAATGTTTTCTTACAGTGAATATAGTGAAGTTGTTTTCTTTGCTGTGATACAATTATGAGTCAACAAACATTATTTTTTACTTACAGTGAGTATAATAAACCCAATGAAGGACAGAACGGTGTTGGAAGGAAGTGATGTAAGAATATCAACGACCTTGAACCAGGCTGGTATTACAGATGGAGGTTGGACATACGAAGGTGGAAGTCTCACAGCAGACGCCAGATACAACACAGGGACAGCAGGTGGCATTCAGTACTTGGACATAGCTGGTGTACGCCTGATCGATGGAGGCTCTTACGACTACGCATACAATACTGCTACAACTGGTGCAGTCTTGACAGTTTTATGTATGTAAACTACATGTTCTATCTATTAAATCTGTGCATGTACATTGCAAATAATATTATGGCAATCATATCAGTAAGAAAACGTTCTAAATAAGTAACTTTTGATAGATTTAGAATCCAAACAATAATAATCTGCACCTCATCCTATGTTCTCAATAAGTACTTCCATCATCAAGGTCAAATTAAGTGCCATCAGCAGTTGTACTTGTACTTGTAAGTTTAATTTAAGAATAGATTATAACAGAAATACAAACATGAAAGGTTATTCAGGCCATTTACACGTATGCTTTTCTGGAAAAAAAACATAGCAGCTCTATTTGACTTGTGACTTTGTTTTCTGTCTATGATTATTATTTGGAGTCTGACATTTGGATTGTATAACAGTAAACTTTTTAAACAAATATTTACTCTTTCGACAGCTTTGATGGAAAATAAAACTGCGCAGATTGGAGCAACCATTCATTTTGATACTCGTGTCACAGCAATTGGCACAAAGGGAATGTGGTTGAAAAATAACGCCCCACTGTCTACCATGAACGGCAAATACAGAGTCGAAATGCTTAGCAATGGGTTTCGTCGACTGATAATCAATAACTTCACTGCCGACGACGCAGGAAAGTATGCCTTCAGAGTCAATGATGTGGATACTTCAGCATTTATCGAACTAGTTGGTGAGGTCAATTTTTGTCAATTCTTTTTCAACTAAAGATTTCTTAAGTTACTTTGTAATATTTTCCCTGGGCAATTATTTCGTTTATCTTTGCCAATCTAGTTCAAAGTATGTCCAGTCCTAGAACGAGCATAATTTGCCAATGTATTGCATTACAAAGAACTAAGGAAAGGAAATGTAAGGGTATCATGTTTGAAAACAATAGGGCAAAACTCCAAAGATAATTTTGGTTGTTTACCATTTGTGATTGTACATGTACTCTAAGGTCTTTAACAAACATATAAACGGCATATGACTATCAAAGCCGTGACATCACGTCTCAGAGTACATATTATTTCTTCACCAGCTATACAACAAATGATGACTGATATGAACCTTTCTAGCAATATGCTGTTTTGTTGCATCAATCATGAAATCAACATGTTTTAGCTGAGAGAAAAAGTTGAACATTCTTAAACTTAAATTTTGAAAGTCACATGTCACATATTTAAATACAATATCAAATCTTCAAAGTGGTGCATTGTTGGAGAGTCGTTGGCTGAAATGCACTAAAGTTATAGCTCTATGCCGTCATTAAACTTGACCTCATAGCATTCTATTTTTGTCAAACGAGTTTAAAGCTACTGAAGTTTATTCTTCTGGTTTCACGGGAGTATTTTAAATAATAACCATTATTGGTATCATATCAAAATTATTATTGCGGTGATATGCGATAATAAAACAATAAACTATTTAAAATATGAGTGTAAGCTGTGAAGTACTTCAAGGCGCCCATCAGGAAGAAGTGAGAAAACCCATGGCATTTGAGCATTGTTTTTAACTAGATGTCACAATGAAAAGTGATATGCTGCCAAAGGCCATCATATACTTGCATAAGCTGTTACAAACTGTGTATAAACATGTAGTTTTCTGATGTCATTGCAGATTGTGCTGGCGTGTACACAGCTTATATCGTGCTCGATGGATCTGAGAGTATAAATATTATAAATTTTAATACGGCAAAAACAGCCTTAAATAAGTTTGTTGATAACAGCTTAAACCAAAACAATAGGATCGGTGTAATTGTGTACAGTGACAAGGTCACAACAAACATCACAGTGACTCCCAACAGAGAGGAGCTTAAGGATTTAATAACCAATGTACAATATCCAGATGGAGGGACTGCCACCCATCTTGGTATAGCTTCTGCAACAGCGCACTTACTAGAAGATCCTTTTGAAAATACTAAAATAATGATTGTCATCACCGATGGGTTGTCATCTCAACCAACTCGTACAGCAGCAGCAGCTGAGTTTGCCAAAAGAAAAGGAATAATGGTCTATGCTGTTGGGTTAACGGCAACTGTCAAGAATTTTGAAGACTATTTACAACAATTTACTGACGAATTAAGGAGCATAGCGAGCAACAATACAGATATTTATATCATTGATAACTTCAACGAACTGTCAGCGCTTCTTGCAATTGTGTCACGTGCACTGTGTAATAATGCTGGTACGTCATTGTTTTATCATTTTGAATTGATTTCTGTGAAGACACATTGTCATTGTCTTTCCACAAACGAAAGGGTCAATAAGTGTTACTGGTCATTTGTACAAATGTCATAAAGGATTGTATCCTCTGATGATGCTTAATTTACTTCAATCGTAATGTTTTCTTACAGTGAATATAATGAAATTGTTTCCTTCCCTGTGATACAAATATGAGTCGACAAACATTTTTTATACTTACAGTGAGTATAATTAGCCCAATGAAGGACAGAACGGTCTTGGCAGGAAGTAATGTCACAATATCAACAACCGTTAACCAGGCGGGTATCACAGATGGAGGTTGGACCTACGGAGGAAGAAGTCTCTCCTCAGACACCAGATACAACACAGGAACAGCAGGTGGCGTTCAGTACTTGGATATAACTGATGTACGCCTGAGTGACGGGGGCTCTTACCACTACACCTACACTACTGCTACATCCGGTGCAGTCTTGACAGTTTTATGTATGTAAACTACATGATAGAACTTATTAACACTTGTATCAGTCAGTATTATCAATGAATAAATGTTGCAGAAATTAAAAACCAAGAACAAATTCGTCTACATTTCATCCAATATTTTCATCAGTTCAATACATAGTTCATTCTTTAATATTTCTTAGACTGTTTATTCAGATGATGATCTAATCATAGTATGTAACTTCATAACTCATGGATGTTGAGCTAATTTGCTGGTCATTCTGTCTTTAAAGTTGAGGGATACATGTACATATCAATTTGGTACTATCCAAGCAACCTGTACTATAGGTTTATTTACCTTTTTACAGCGTTGATGGACAATCAGACTGCAAACGTCGGAGATACAATTCAATTTACAACTCGAGTTTCACCAAGTGACACAGAGGGCATGTGGTTAAAAGATGATGCCCCTCTGTATAGTCTTAATGGAAAATATACAATAGCTCTTAACGGTGGCTTTCACAGACTGACAATCCATGATGCTGATGCATCAGATGCCGGAAAGTACACCTTTAGAGTGAATGACGTGGATACATCAGCATTCCTCAGACAATTTGGTGAGACCAATCTTATCCACAATTGATTTTTTTCAGTAAATAAATTTTAAGTTGTAATATATTTTTTCGGCCCGGAGTTAACAGTTAATTGTTGGCAGATTCGAAGATTATTTATCAATTTTAGCACTCAACTATATCAGACAATATGACAGTTTCACTTATAACATTTTGGTCTATTACCATTTGGTCCATTACTAACAACCAGATATATAATTGAATATATTTGCTTTCATATCAAGTTTAACTGATCATTATGTAGAGCTGACTTTTGCGAACTACTTGTGTAAAATATGACTCAGAAATAGCAGATGTTTACAAAAAGTGTGTTGGGGAATCAAGCTTGAATAATATTTTCAATGCAATTCTCAGGGTATTATGTCTGTACATTGTCGCCTTTTCAAAGGTGTTGTCCAACAGCGAGAACACTGTATTGTACTCTGAGTAACAGTGTCGTCCTGTTACAGTTTATTAGATATCTATAAGTCCATGAGTAAATGACAATTTTATTATCCTGCGCAATATCCCTTCCATTTGAATACATGTACTAAAGAGGTTTTCTGCACCGAAACATACTTTTACATAAGACATCTATTGATATGAATCACTTCTTATAAGCTTAGATCCTGTTTCTTTTAATTTGTCTTAATGGCTTGCCTAAACTGGGGAGCTTTTCTGTCACATTATTGAAGAAAACTGGGCGTTAAATGTATCTATGATAAGACGTTTTTCTTTGACAGGGACATTTCTATTCAAATCTTTTTAGATTCAGTACATATTTTCATTTCATGATTTCTATTAATATTATTTCCTTTTGATATAAGATTTTAATATATCAATTATACAATGACATGTTTGAATATAGATTCCTTACTCATTCGCATATTAACATTTGGTGTCTACTACGAGATCAAAAGGCCTGTTGAAACAACTGTTGTGATGGGGCTGAATTGTTTGGTAAATCAGCTTGGGTCAAGACTGAAAGCCAGATTGCATTGCCTTACGAAGTGGGGACCAACCTTTAAATTTCGTTTAATATGCGCAGTGTGGTTTTGATTGATCGTTTTTTATCTTACGTGATGAGCTACATTGATATAGTACCTGTCGATTATTTCTTTGATATAGTAACTTGTTTCGTGAATAAAAAGACAATGACCTTTAAATTATCTAACACAAATAAAACATATTTCTTAAATGTCCAAAATGAAAAAGTGTCAAAAGTCGTTTTACGTAAATACTGACTCATTCTTTAAAAGGCTGCCAGCATGTTGATGAGGTAAAGAATATAGACCTTCTTCTAGGTTTTAGATAACATTGTAAACATGAGGGTGTGGGAGACCAGCTGACATCACCAGCTTGCATTAAGCCTCAGTAGCACAAATCGTAAAGGCACTGCCTGATGACATAGAAGTGACTCTATTAATATTTAAAAAAGTCCATTTGTTTGTTTCATAATATCAAAAGGTATATGAATATCTTTTAAAATATCTCCGGGATATTTATACAACTTGCCTCGGATATTCAGTAGATTGTCCCCAAAATATTCTATCGAACTTCCCTGCAGTTGTGATGTTGCTTATGGCCGAGAAAGGAGTTCACCCGAGAAAAGAATAACATGTGTTTACAGCTATTGATGGTGGATGGACACCCTTTGGAAATTGGCAGCCTGCTCATAGTTGCCATGGAACATGTGGTCCGGTCGATAGGCTGTGGATTAGACAAAGGACGTGCACAAACCCCACCCCAACCTCCGGAGGAAATCTATGTTCTGGAGAGTCCCAGGAGATCGAAACAAGGCCATGTGAGAACATCCCTGACTGTCCTGGTTTGTGTATTTTTAATTCAAATAGTTATTCATGGGAACAGATGTATGATCAAATCATTATTCAATTGCTCTTATCGCTATACCTCTACAAGGATGAGGGGCATATTGTTAGCCTGTCAGTAACAGTGACACGTTTTGTTTGTGTCAAAACTCAGTAAGTTATTTTCTAAATTATATCGAAGTTGGCAATGATATAATCATTAGTATGTGCCTTTTTATGATATGGTCCCTACTTTACATTTAATATGCAACATTTGAATGTTTGTTTGGACACCTATTATTGATAACGTTGATTAAAAAAATGAAACAGACCTATATGCATGTAATAACTATGATACGTACCATGTGCCTTCTGAATATAAAATGATCGAGCTACTGCAGTTCTACAGTAAAATTGGAGAGTTATAGGAATGTTTGTTAAGGTTAATAAAGATTGATGTCAGTCTTGCATGAAACCTAGTGATGCCTTTAATGTGTTAAACTTGTCTTAAATTCTTGGTTTCACAACTAACAATGACATGTCATCATTCTCCAAAAGATGCTTTATGAAATGTGATATAGGCATTTCCAAAAAGCGTTTGTTAGGGTACGATGTATAGAACATAATAAAGTTCTATTTTTGATAACAATGATAATTTTAATTGAACGCAGTTTAAGTTTCTGACGCGTTTCGAGCAGTGTTAAAGCTGGGTTGTATTATAGAGCTTAGATTATCTTAATAATGCCCTTGCGAACAAACTCTAAAGAGACTCCATGATACTTGTAGACATGAATATATCAATGATAATCAAGTACACCTAATTGTTTTATATTTTCTGCTTGATATATTTGTTATATGACTTCATACGTATCATATATAACACAAAAACTTATAGAGTCATATGAATCGATAAACTTGTGCCAAAAGCTACAAAATAATTTCAAATATTTGTATAGTTTCTACGGTTGATGGTAACTGGGGTGCGTGGAGTCCATGGGACGAACCCCTTTGTCCCGTGACCTGTGGAGGAGGAGATATTGTACGAGCGAGAACCAGGGATTGTGACAGTCCTGCACCCAGCAGTGGAGGATTCTGTGCAAACGCTACAACTAATGTCCAGAGGGAGATTGCCCGATGCAACGAAGACCCATGTCCAGGTACGGCTGTTTCCATTGGCATTGCATATTTAGAGAATAACCAACGAGGTACGAGTGATTACGGGATATCTGCCCGAGTCGAAATAATGTTCACAGTCGCGAGCCTTGGCGAGCGACTGAACATTATTTTGACGAGGGCAGATATCCCGTAATCACTCGTACCGAGTTGGTTATTCTATATATTACCCATTTGTAATGAAATATAATTAAAAAAACGACTGAAAAAATGCGATTGAGAAATCGTAGTAATGCTGTAGTAAGTGATACCAATCAGCTGATCAGTATTTCTACGCGTGTCCAACCGAACATCTCCAGAGTGAATTATTAACAACGCATCGGAATCTAGTTCAGTTTCAAAACAAGACGAAAATGACGAAAATATTGTCCTTGAATGATATAATACACTTTTCAACCTTGAACAAATTAACACACATAAAACTCTTAACAAACAACATTATTTGATAAAGATAATAAGTATTTGAATCAGCCGATCGTCACGCCGTACTACCACTGTGATGTGTTGACGGCACAATGTTGTAACGAAAATGTAAAAAACCTGTCAATTTTTTTAAACTATAATTGATAAAAGTGGCAATATATTTAAGAGAAACTTACAAAGAATGCATCAAAACAAGTCTGTATGTCAGGATAATCAAATAATGTGAAGTTTGAACAACATTTGTTTCTTTCGACGTTACTTTCATTCACGTAACAAGTGTCAAGAACGATAACTCTAATCGGCCTGTGATCACGGTAGGATTGTTCCCAGGGCTGATCAACTATGAGTATGTTTATTTGTAAAAGTTATTGCTTTCATGAATATATGTATTGAATTTGAGTCCCTATGGTTTTTATGCGTTAATAATTACGAATGGATCAGTGAAATTCTTGTGCTTGGATAGATTTCATGAATTTTCGACGGCAGCCATGTTTGTTTACAAACAGACAGCGCTTATTGTAGATCTACCTTTGGAAAAAGCACAATCTTGAGATCACAATGAAATTTAACACGTAGATGAATAGTTTCAAATAATACTGCGTTTAAATATCAACCTGTAAGTTATATGATGTACAGTAATACATCGTTCGATTTTATTTTTAACCTAATCGACATACGTTCGACACGTTCAATTTATCAATGAAATTTGAAAATAGTTCTCTTAGGAACCGACCAATCAACGTTGAGAATCACTAAAAAGCACATGTGCGGATATCAAAAAAATATCCACTCGTGTATCCTCGCCCGTATGGGTAATATCTCTGAATAACTGCCACCGAATGAGAAATAAAAATCCATATTCATGAAATTACAAAATATTAAACATAAATACGTGCACATAACTTTTTTTTAGCCATTAATGGAGGGTGGACACCTTATGGAGGGTGGCGTCCCGAAGGTCGTTGCCAGGCAACATGTGGTCAGACCACGCAAGTGTGGATTAGAGAGAGGTCGTGCACAAACCCCGCCCCATCCCTGGGAGGACAGTTATGTACTGGGCAGTCACAGGAGAGGGAGATAAGGCCGTGTGCAGATAGTCCTGAGTGTCCGGGTAGGTGCTTTTGAAACATTTGATTGTTGATATAAACCCCTTGTTTCTTCATACCCCTAAATTAGCTACTGAAACTAAAAGGAAGTGGCCAGTGATCTTCTTAATGACCATATCACTTTAAAGTTGCTGCAAGATACATGTCCGTTACTACCAAAACTTTATCCAAACATTCATAATTCTCCAAAAACAGAAATCACAACACACTGTTCAGTTAAGAAAAAGGGTCTCAGATATTCCTTATATAGCATGTCTTATATATATCTCGATAGCATTCCATTAGAACTGAAACACAAGTGGATGAATAGATACAAATTAAGGCCTCAAAATTTACTTTTATCTCGCAATTTCAAATTGTCTCACAACAAAGCTTATCATGACAAAATTCAATACCTTAACTATTTTAAGTGCAATCAATTGAACTTCATACATTCAATACGAGATGTCATGCTGTCACGATAACACATTTTTAATCAAGGTTATACATGAATAAAGATATAATTTACACCTTCTTATCATAGTTGTAGACCGAGTAAGTGGTTTGTGATATTTTATAAAAGGATATTTCAACGATTTCATGTTCGACAGTTGATGGAATATGGGGGCTGTGGGAAGAGTGGTCAGAACTGTGTCATGCTCAAACATGTGGAACGTTTCCCGGCCGGAGAGTGAGACAGAGGGCGTGTGATAGCCCCGCCCCTCAGGATGGTGGAGATTTCTGTGAGCGGGAGAGGTTCGAGACAGAAACATTCCAGTGTAATAAGACAGCGTGTGACGGTAATGAATTATCAAATATTTGTTAACATATGAAAACTATTCATATTATTTTATCTTCTCAAAAAGTCCGGCGAGGGGCTCGTCAACACGCAGTAAGGTGCAATGCTATCCCGAACACATGGTTCGCTAGTTCCAGGCGATGTTCACTGGTTTCACTGCAATGCATAGACACTCTAGTGTTACGGGCTTTCTGTGTGACATGATACTAGCAACTATGATATAAGTGAAATACACCTGAAAACGGCGTTAAACCCCACATCAGCTCACTTCACCTCCAAGAAGGTTCGATACACCATCTGCCCGTACTAGACGGATGAGACGTTTTATCAAATCGTAAAAAATATTTCCTATTTGTGATGTTAAAATAATTTACAAAGAGTTTGTATGACGGATTTAATTTCGAGAACGTTTAGAGAGCTTTGTATTCTTACAAATAATTGATAACCAATTAATGCCAGGAATGGTTTGAATTGAATGATGCTTTATCTTGTTTGATTGCTCACAGTTAATGGAGAGTGGGGACCATGGACCAACTGGGCTACCACTGACTGTATGTCTACATGCGGGGAAGGAGTCCGAGTCAGGACCAGAGACAGGTTGTGCGACTCTCCTGAACCTAAAGGAAACGGACGTCGATGTTTCGGAGACGCAGATGAACGTGGAACGGAGACTTGTTACAACAAACCGTGTCCAAGTAAGCAAACTGTTACAATACCCCTTGAGTAAGAAATATTTATTAACTTTGTGCGAGTATAAATATATGTCAAAACATCATGAAAGCAATATGAAAATGTAAATCAGATACAAATAATCGATATGCCAGTTAACCATGATCGTGTAATCGAATTGTGTTATTAACTAATGTGCAATAAAAATATGTGCAAGTATAAGTTAACTATGTGCAAGTACGAGAAAATTTAGTTACACGGTATTTCACATCCGGAAAGAAATTGCGGTTTTGTGTTAACTAGAAACAAATAAACAGTTGTGCTCGTCTGTTTGATAAAATCCCGTTTATATTAATTTCAATGTAATTCTTTTAGTTGTTCATTAGGACTTAAAGTCACGTCCAACGCCCCTCACCATCTTAAAATCGTCTCTCAAAGTCGATCATTAGGAATCGAAGTCGCGTAAAAAGCCCCTCACAATCTGGTAATCGTGTCTTATAGTTGTTATTAAAGACTCAAAGTCACGTACAAAGCCTCTCACAATCTAAGAATCGTCTCTCAAAGTCGACCAGTAGGAATCAAAGTCGCGTACGAAGCCCCTCATAATCTGGGAATCGTCCCTTAAAGTTGTTAACAAAGACTCAAAGACGTACACAAAGCCCCTCACAATCTGGGAATAGTCTCTTAATGTTGTTATTTAAGATTCAAAGACACGTACAAAGCCCCTCACAATCTAAGAATCGTCTCTAAAAGTCGACCAGTAGGATTCAAAGTCGCGTATAAAGCCCCTCACAATCTGGGAATCGTCCCTTTAAGTTATTCATTAAGACAGTCGCGTAAACATCCCCTCACAATCTGAGAATCGTCCCTCAAAGTCGACCAGTAGGACTCAAAGTCGCGTACACAGCCCTTCACAATCTGGGAATCGTCTCTCAAAGTCGACCAGTAGGACTCAAAGTCGCTTAAAAAGCTCTTCACAATCTGGGAATCGTCTCTCAAAGTCGATCAGTTGGATTCAAAGTCACGTACAAAGCCCTTCACAATCTGGGTATCGTCTTTCAAAGTAGATCAGTAGGACTCAAAGTCGCGTAAAAAGCCCCTCACAATCTGGGAATCGTCCCTCAAAGCTGCTATTCAAGACTCTAAGTCGCGTATAAAGCCCCTCACAATCTGAGAATCGTCCCTCAAAGTTGTTATTCAAGACTCAAAGTCGCGTATAAAGCCCCTCACAATATGGGAATCGTCCCTTATAGATATTCATCAAGTCTCAAAGTCGCGTGCAAAGCCCCTCACAATCTGGGAATCGTCTGTCAAAGTAGATCAGTAGGACTCAAAGTCGCGTATAAAGCCCCTCACAATCTGGGAATCGTCCTTCAAAGTTGTTATTCAAGACTCAAAGTCGCGTATAAAGCCCTTCACAATCTGGGAATCGTCCCTTATAGTTATCCATCACGTCTCAAAGTCGCGCACAAAGCCCCTCACAATCTTGGAATCGTCCCTCAAAGTTGTTATACAAGTCTCAAAGTCGCGTACACAGCCCCTCACAATCTGAGAAATCGTCTCTCAAAGTCGACCAGTAGGACTCAAAGTCGCGTAAAAAGCTCTTCACAATCTGGGAATCGTCTTTCAACGTAGAACAGTAGGCCTCAAATTCGCGTAAAAAGCCCCTCACAATCTGGGAATCGTCCCTCAAAGTTGTTATTCAAGACTCAAAGTCGCGTATAAAGCCCTTCAGAAACTAGGAATCGTCCCTTATAGATATTCATCAAGTCTCAAAGTCGCGTGCAAAGCCCCTCACAATCTGAGAATTGTCTCTCGAATTCGACCAGTAGGACTCAAAGTAGAGTAAAAAGACCCTCACAATCTTGGAATCGCCCCTTAAAGTTGTTCATTAAGATCATTCCAAGTCGCGTAAAAAGCCCTTCACAATCTGGGAATAGTCCACACCAAGCTCAGCTAAGAGCACCTCACAATCTAGGAATCGATCTCTATACTCCATAAAATGAAGATAGATAACCACTCATAGCCCTTCACAATATGGGAATGGACTACGCTTCTAAGTCAGTTTGACACAAGTCATCCCTAGATTGTAATCATTCCCATATTGTGCAGGCCTCACAATCTGCAGATTGTTTAAACAATCTATGAATGAAAAATATTCCTAGATTGTTCGAACAATCTGCAGATTGTGATCATTCCTAGATTGCACGGTACATATATACTTGCCATTCTGCCAATGTTTTTGCGCGAGTAATAAGTCAGATAAACATCGTCGTTAAGAATTGCTTGTGTCATGCACGCCGTCCCAACATAAGTAATTTGACAGTTTAACAATACAGCAATGTTCAATTTAACTTTTCTGAGCATTTCAAACTAATTTCTGTCGATGGCAATTGGAGCGCATGGACCCCATGGACCGGACCAGAATGCCCTGTGTGTGGTGGCGGGGTAGTCAAAAGGACCAGAACGCGGCAATGCAACAACCCCAGAACATTTTTTGGTGGCGCAGATTGTATAGGAGATCATTTTAAAGAAAAGACGCTTACGTGTAACACGGACGCTTGTCCGGGGTCAGTATTATTTATTCCTGAGAAATAGTTTTTCAACATCTAGCAAAAAAAAAAGCATATACGAAAATCGATAATAATTGCATTGGTATATCCCATATGAACAGCACTAGAGGCTTCTTCTAAAGGGGGTCAAATTATATGTTATGTGCAGTTATTGAAACGTATACGTTGTAAAATCATCCCCATGACCTTTGATTTACTGCTGGGATGTTGGTATAAGCAGGCCTTGAAGATAGGGTCACATTAGTTAAGATTAACTAGCGGCTACACATGCATGAATTGCCAAAGATTCATTGAATATTATCTATGTTTGAAAGCTCAACGAGATGTGGGGAAGTGGCTGTACTGAAAAAAAATGGAAAATGGTGTCAGAACTACTTAAAAATAAATGAGGGTTGATGATATGACGATTATTCAGGAAACAGACAAGTTACAGACACGTGCGCAAGTCGTTACGCGTTCTCTTGGTGTTATTGTGGTACACACATTGTCATAGAGATTCATACTACCCTTGTCATTTGATATGTTGTCTCCTTCAAGCAGTGTATAAAATAGATTGAAAACCTAGCCTGTCCTGACAATTTATTGGCCGATTCCTTAGGGGAAAATATAGGAACATTCTGAAAAGTTACCAGTCACCAGCTTAAAGGGGCAGTAGCACGTTTTTTGATAATTTTATATTTTAAAATTTTCACTGATAATTGTAAGTTAATGTTAAATGTATTATTTTGACAGTGTAAAAAATCTCATCACACAAGTCAATCACCCATAGTCAGAGGACAAAGTATGAAGATTTACACAAAATCCATTGGCGGCCATTTTTGTGTGAACACCTTTAATTCATTTTTTGTAAGAAAAAGCAATCGCATGGCTGAAATTTACATTTTATATTTGAATTATTACTGCTCCATTTAGTTTAAATACATTGTCTTTCATTTGGAACCATTCATTTTCAATTTAATGAAATCACCTTATATTCCCCCTAAAAACGTGCTACTGCCCCTTTAAGGTCTGGCGGACGGGCTATATTTTAAACCTTGCTTCAAGTTCAATAGAGGATATTTTAATGATGCCGAATCTTTACCATGAATAATAATATATGAAAATATTGGACACCAATGATTGGAAACCTTGAAACCACGCATATTGCATGAAAATAAATAACATGTAATCTTTGTGCTTCGTCAGGTTAGTGTTCATCCACATAATAAGGTAATTTAAGGTAAAGTTTCTTTCTTCAAAATTACTACCATATATCAATTCAAAAGTTCGTTATCTTAACATTTTCAATCTTATTTCAACTCAACAAATTATCCTTAGTCATTGATGAAATATTCAAGTATTAAGCGTTACTCCTGGCGGACTTTTTAGTGTAACACCTTTTAGTCATGGATGTCCTCAGCTTCGTCGAATATTTTACGTTCGTTTTAGAACTGCCACTTTTAAAAGTCCTCATCTTATTAATTAAAAACATGTTTAGAATAATTATTTTTGTTTAGGAAAATTCCGTTAACCATATAAAAACATTAGATCACATGGGTATAATAATTATATTGACATTCTTGCTGTTATTTGCAATTTACCAATTATGTTGATGCTTTACAGTAATACTCTGAAATAAGTAGGTCTTGATATAGGGGTAAATATTTAAGATGTAGAGTAGAAACATCTTAAGGATATTATACGGGGATAAAATCTTAAGAGACAGAGGTCAAAGGTTCTACTATTATCGATACTAACTTACAAATGGTTGAGACAGAGATGTCAGGTTCTAAACCACGTCATGTTGCTGTTGCAGTTGACGGTGGTGAAGGACCCTGGTCTGAATGGGTTAACGAAAGTACTTGTAGCGCTACGTGTGGCGACACGGGCAGTTCCTACATGCGCAAACGACGTCGCGAGTGTAACGAGCCCGCGCCGAGTAACGGTGGTTCAGACTGTAGACTCAAGCTCGAAGAGCGGCAACAGATATCCTGTGGCTACAACCCATGTCCAAGTGAGTGTGTCTTGAGTCTGCAACTGATAACTAATTCACATAATCATTCAAACATTCAACAGTCATGCTTATAACAGTCATTCAACATTCATATTTACTTGGTATTCAAACATTCCACGTGTAAACATATGTACTAATTAGAAATTATTGAATGCACACATTTTCTCACTCGTTGTACGAAAAACAGGTGTTAATCACATTTAATTTGTACGAGTCCTTGATATTAAGATAATCAAATAAACGATGAATGATTCATCTAATCATACAAATCCTTTATTCGATATTTTAATCAGCAATTTGCCACACCAATCAGCCAATCCTTAAAACTTATTTGTATAGTTTTATTCCAACGTTTACCCTGGATTTCGGAAGATGGCCACTGTAGTATCAATGGAAAATGTTGACCATCTTTGACATTTTGTTAGCTATAGTACACAACTGAGTAATGATTTATAGTATATAACTGAATCTTTATCTGATATCGCTGAAGGTTTATTACATTATTGCACAACAAACCAAAATTACTGATTTAGTAAAGCATTAAAACATGTAAACGTTATCTAGTATTTGGACAATACACCCGCTGATGCGTCAGTTATTGATTGACTCAGGGGCAAAAGAAACGATACCAACTTTTCAAAAGAGTACAAAACAAAATCCTGTTGTAAATGAAATGCGACTACGATAGGCACATCAGTTGTGAAAAAGTACTCACAATTTCAAACATCAAAGTATAATACTTATAATTGTATGACTGTTCAAATACACGAGGGGTCAAAAAACAGCTTTTTCGATGTTATTTTTGGTCATAATCTTTGGAAATGGAATAAAATAAATATGAAATTTAAAAATCTATAAAATCTAAGATGTTATCAATATAAACAACTCTTGTAGAAGTTAATTTGTTCACGCATTTTGCCTGTTTTTTGGTTTAAAAACAAGAAAAGGGGCCATTTTTACTATCCTATCTCGTCTAGTTAAGGAGATTTTTTAACAGCGTTTTTTGAAAGGCTTGTATTTCAAAAGCGTTAACAGAATGATATAGCTCTGAAATTAAAAACTCAGTTAGCTCTTGAATACATGAATTAACCCTGTTTCAGCCGTAACTATCAATCGTAGAGTAACCTATCATGCATTTTATATGGTATCGTTTCTTTTTCCCCTGAGTGTAGTATGATGCTAACTTCCTGTATCATAAGTGAACAATAAACATACATTTTATACAAATAGTACATACAGATTATACTGCTGCGGCCTAATGGATTAAAAAAAAATAATCGCGTTTTGCTACCATGTTAGCAATATAGAGAAGGATAGTCTTAAATCGGCTCATTTCTCACATTCACGCAGTTGACGGAGGCTTTAGTGAGTGGGAAGCTTGGGGACCTCCCCAATGTGATGATTGGTTTTGTGGACGTGATAGGGAAGGACCTTCATTACGATTCAGAACCTGTGACGATCCGTCACCAGCCTACGAGGGCAAGAACTGTGAGGGTTCGCCGATGGAAACAGCAATGAAATCGTGTAACTTCAGAAGGGATTGCCCAGGTTTGTCCTTTATTGCTTGTATATATACTACAAGACACATTGGAAAGTGAAATGTCCTATGTTCTATCTCTAATATCCTAAGAACTAGCAACTCTATTCTTCATGTCTCGGAATAAACGCCGTTACAACGATTTAAAGAAAATAGCATGGCAATGTCATAAAGACCCCATGATGATCACTGAGTAGTGTGTAACAATACCTAAAGGAAGAAAGTTAGCTTTCGTGTGGTTGTAGATAGACAAACTGAGCATGCATGTACTGAGAGCACATCAAGGCCAAGTTTCATTCATGATTCGATTTGAAATTCTTCTGTTTTCCTGAATTGTAACTCTTCAAGAGTAATCAAATTCATTTTCTATTGTTTCCAATAATTGCTTCCGCTTTCATTATCGCTTCAGATATTGAACATGATATTGTCATCAGGCTTTTTAAATTTCTTAATCTTGGTTTGCTTTCCTTTCTTCCTTGCATTCTTAAATGAAATGCCATGATATTGCTTTCTACTCTCAATGGACTATGCTTTACTCTGTTTCTCTATATTCAAGTTACATCATGTATCATGTATCTTAATTATCTAACTTTGTTCCACTTGACTAATTTGGTGGGGACGTAGCACAGCGATTAGCGCATTTGGGTTCAGGTCACGCGGTCCGTGGTTCGAATCCCGCCAGGGGCTCGGCAACTATGTCTGCAGTAGAGAGCTGTTATAAACGCAGCAATGTTTTGGGTGCAATGCTACACTGTATTTCGGCGCAGTATCACCCTTGAAGTTCAAGTCGATGCGGGGAGGCTTTACCTTACCTATAGCCAAAAAAAGTGTTGCAGACTTTCTCTCTGCAATAATTCTAGCAGCCGTGTTATAAGTGAAATATTATTGAAAGTTATCTTAACTTACCTCACTTCTTGACTAATGTCTTTGGAATTTGTGAAGAAAGTCGTTATTCCAACTTGGACAGACATTTATAATTTGTACAGGGTTACTTGGGACTCATTACCATTGTTTTCGTTTCTGTGAATGTGAATTGATAGTCTGGCTTTTACTCATTCAGTAAACCTTATGTATAACATTTGTTGATTGATGGTTTCTAGTCAGAGCTGATGAAATGTGAAATTGTTATGCCCTTTCAGTGAGAGAAACAATTTGTCAAGCTATTGTTATAGCTACAATGATGTACATTGGTGATATTGGTAGTTTCTGGTGTCAAATTAAGTTGTTTTTTGAAAAAGGAAACATATCACTTTATGAGAGAATTTTTAAAATAAGTCTTATTGCTCAATAAAACCCTTGGAATTTAACAAAACATGAAAATTATGTGTACAAGTGAAATTTAAAGGGATTGTTATCAAAGCCTAAAACTTTTGTAAAAAATTGTAACCAAATATATTTTCACTGATGAAACAATTATAATAAACCTAACCTCCATGTCATCATCTTCAACAGTTGATGGTTCATGGACGGACTGGGGCGAGTGGAGAAACTTCACCTGCAGTCAAACCTGTGGTAGAGGAACGTTATTCCGCACAAAAACAAGAATATGCATTGATGTTGAAAACGGAGGGCAATATTGTCAAGGGTCTGACACAGAGACCGAGTCTATAGAGTGTGAAATAAATAAGTGCCCAGGTGAGTTATCCTCTGCTCCTGACGTGTTCAGTTCATGCCTCAAAGCTGCCAACCGAGTTACAATATAACATCTACGTTCAGTGGCTGCCAATCTGGCGTCTTCACTTCATATTTTTAATATTTCTAATACCACTGACTCAAAGTTGCAGTCCTGTAGCTATGTGACCAATGAGGAATATATTCTAAAGATTTGGTGACCTTGTGACCCTCGGGAAGGTCATATGTAACACGATCTATCAAACCTAGTTTCTTCTGGTCTCCAAAATACAAAGTCAAGAAAGCTGATATCATCATCATGTGTGCAGGCTAGAGTCAACTTATAATTTCTAATATATGTGATCTTAGATAAAACCCTGTTTTTTCGAACATGTAAATGTTAAAAGAACAAGAAACAACTAAGGAGTCCCAAGCACAACGACATATGCTTGGCGAACAGTAAAAGATCTAATGAAGAGGTGGTCATAACATAACATTCACATGTAAAATAGATAACGGATTACAGTAAGGTTAATAAATCAAGTCTAAATACATGTAGTTTCGAATATGTTATCAAATAATGGTTTATATAATAACCAGGCATGACCAACAGGTAATGTTTTAATTAAAACTTTTCTAAAAACTCTCTACTTAATGCAATTGAAACTAAAAACATTTACTGTCTGCATGGATTAATCCTGTGATACTTGAGTGAGTAATTGTTAAAAGTAGTATAGTACTGCAGTTCTTCTATTCAGAAATATTTTATTCATGGTATTGATAATTTCTGCGTCTCAAGGAGGAGAATAATATAGTAGAGTCCACTCTGCAAAACTTCTCATACAGGGACAGATGAGGCTGCAACAATGATCTATGCACCAACCTAAATTATTACCCACGTGGTACTTCGTAAAGGGGTTTCATAATAATTTGTTATGACACATATGGGTCATAACACCTCAAAGTGATTTGATTGGCTTGCGGTGAACTTTGACATTGTCCGGACTACTTTATTCATTCATAAAACGAACGTGTTTTCATTCACAAATTCGAATGGCACCGAGTGAGTCGGAGTCATTCTTCAAACTTTCAGTTTATCTTTAAAATCTTCCATAATGAATTGTTAAGGAATAAATCGGTAGACAAAAGAATTACAATAACACATCTTACTGATATCTCAAGGCTCATATAAACACAAAAGGGTTTAAATTCAGCACAATTTGATCAGCGTATTTCATTTATTTGATCCATGTCGCTCCAAAATGACACAGACGGGCATTGCTTGTTATTTATAGAATATAAAGACACCTGAATATTCTTTAGACAACATTTCTTCAAAACAAAACGCGTTTTAACAATGATAAGCATCTTAAACTTACTTTGAAGGCGGTTGTTTACACAATTTGACGAAAAGATACAGGCAAATGGCGGCCGTCATGGCATGCCGTTGATCAAAGACAGATAACTCTGAATGTTCTCGCGCAGTGATATTTTATTTTCACGTACGCTTCGTCTAAAGTGCTTATTACTTACATTTCACCAGACACTATTTATTAACGTAGGGTAGAATTTAGAAATGTGAATATTTGACGTCGTAATAGTATAATATTTGAGGCTGTGACGTGGTTTGATATTCATCCGCCGCTACGTCTCTTTATAGGCATAATAAAAAGTTATTTAAAAAAACAATAAATCGTCTGAAATACATAAACTTGATATGAAAGGGGAAGCTCGTTATATATCCTATAAATATAATACACACTAAACCACCAATTGTTTTATCAACAGTTGATGGTAACTGGGGTTGCTGGGGTCCATGGACTGAGCCTGCATGTCCTGTGACCTGTGGAGGAGGAGATATTGTACGAGAGAGAAGCAGGGAATGTGACAGTCCTGCACCCAGCAATGGAGGAGCAATGTGTGCACAGTCTAACGTGCAGAGGGAGAATATCAACTGCAACGATATACCTTGTCATGGTAATTACATAATATATTGTTGAACAGACATTGGCTAGGAACATTACTGTAAAGTTAGAATAAGCTATAGGTTAAAACTTCAGTAAAAGTTTACAACTACTAAACAAAAATGTGTTTCATTACTCTTTAACATTATCCTTCAATCATCATTTTACCAACAATTTAGAAGATGAAGACATATGTTCCAATCATATTCAAAAAGATTATACTTATATTACAAGGGACCATAATTGGCAACCACTGGGTTTCATAATCAAAGGTTTCAAAACATTTCTTTCTACAAGTGTTGTCATAATGTTCTTACTACAAGTGTTGTCATAATATAAATATGAGTATTTTGACCCAAAATAAAATACATTTACGGTTATTTTGATTTAAATTTTGCGTCAATTGGAGAATCGAAGAATTGCATCTTGAATGCTGCTTAATTGTTTCTATATATATAATGTAGCTATTATCCATTTATAAAATTACCAAAAACATTTTTATTACGAGATATTTTGTTAAGAGATTGTGACCAATTCAGAATTTCACAAAAAGATAATATGCCATTGTAAACCTTACATTGTTGAACAAAATATTAATGCTTTCGGCATTGCATTTATTTTGAAATTCTGATATATTTGTGTAAGGGGGGTTGAATGACTGTATTGCTTATGTAATGGCATTCTATCAAGGGAATCGCTGATAACTTATTATTTATTCTCAAAGGTCAACTGTTATTAGTATTCATACGAACCTCCAAAGTCCTATATAGTTAGGATTGAAGAATAACTCTTTGCGCTTGATATCCTGATTAATACAGCAAAACGCTGTCAGCAGAATATTGACGAGTGACACTGCCAGATATGAAGCAAAACTCTATTAATATTATGTTCCAGGTTGTCAAACATACACCGCAATGATTGTCCTTGATGGATCAGAGAGTATAAGGGCTGGCAATTTCCTAACAATTAAGTCTGTGCTACAGCGCTTCTCTCGACGAGCTATTTCCCAAAACAGTCTCATCAAGATTGGAGTTGTTGTCTTCAGTGACGAAGTAACACAAGTAATTGCAGCAACATCTGATGTTGACTCTTTATTAACTGCTGTTGGAGATATTACCTACCCAAACTCAGGAGCTGCCACCCATCTTGGCGTAGAAGCAGCAAGAGAACTCCTACTTAAGGAAGACTCAAGAACCAGGAAAGTCATGATCGTTCTCACTGATGGATTCTCGAAACAAACTATCAAGACACAGACTGCCGCCAATGAAGCCAAGGCTGATAACATCACTATCGTTGTTATTGGTGTAACTGAATCCCTCACTTCTGAACTTAGGCCCCAATTTGACGCAGAATTGAACAATATGGCAACGTCAGGTCACCTTTTTACATCAGAAACCTTTGACTCGTTGTCAAACGTAACAGAATCTGTTCTTAGACAGCTTTGTGACAGCCGTAAGTGTTTTGAATAATATTGTAGAATGTAAAAATACCTCATGTTGGTATATTTATTAAAACTTTTTTGATTTTTTCTAAATTGGAATAATAATTGACCTTAACGGAAAAGTGTAAACCATAATAAACAAACTTACTCGTTATAATCATCCTGCTACATCAGCGTATATGTCTCCGCTAATGCTACAACCTATCCCCTGATATCCTCCTATAGTCTTCTGTCGTATCGCTATATATAGCAAGCCAATCAAATGATGCCCTTTCAGCGATAGCGGCAAACTTGTTTCTTGGCTTCCGCGTGATCACCTCGTGATTCAAATAAACCAATAGGAGTGCTAGATAATAAATCTGAAGCTCATTTCAATCTCCCGCTACTCCAAATCGCGCACTCTTAGATTTCCACGTGCAACATCACTAGACAACAGTGTATGGAGTTCGAAATAGTTTGACTGAAAACAGACAGGCTATAAATAGTGCTGAGCAACCACCCGTCAGCGATACGACAGAAGACTATAGGAGGATATCAGGGGATAGGTTGTAGCATTAGCGGATATATATACGCTGATGTAACAGGATGGTTATAATTTGCACCGGATTTTACTGTTCTTCCTCTTCGTGGGTTGTTCGTTCTTATCTAATTGTTTGTTTTTAAAGACATAAAATCAATTTAGTTTTTTTAAAGTATATAAACGACGTTTAAGGCAAAGTTTAATTATGAAGGTGAAATATTCAAAATTAACAAAACTGATTTACTTTTACAGATGTAGAGATATAAAATTATGTTTTTTCTTCTGAATATGACACATTAAGTCGAACCATTCCAACTCAGTCGTGTTTTTGTATCTCTTTTATGACTTATTATCAAGTTGACAAAAGTTAGCTTATATGTCCTATCAGCCCTGTGGAGCATGTGGGGACCTTGGAGTGATACTCCGTGTCCAGTGACGTGTGGAACAGAAGCAGTGAGACCATCAACTAGAACTCGCACCTGTCTCTCCGGAACTCCTCCTACCTCAGACTGTAGAGGACCCAGTTTAGAAGAAGGTCTTCTGTTATGTGGATTGACTAGCGAGTGCCCAGATGGTGAGTTTTATTATTTTCAGTGAATCATTCTGGAAGTATTTTATAGGTGTTGAAAATACTCCAAGCTTCTCAAGCAAACAAATAAAATACATGCCTTGTAACAGTTATTAACGAATGTTGACCGTTGACGTTTGAATGTCATATTATGATTTTTTCTGAAACTTCAGTATCAAAGACCAGTGCCCTGTCCCTGATGCGTCAGGTTGTCCTATTTAACATCTTCCTTACTAAGATTAGTCAACTGTTGTTTTATGCTGCTCAGACCTACTCTTCTCCATACACCCTACATCAAGTGGACTGTGTTGCACTCAAATGACTCTAAATGGTTGATAGCACGAAGTAACTGAGGCATGAATTTACATTCAACATCACATTTGTTAGAATCAGTGTTTTAACTGCAATTGTTGCACGGATGGTTCATGCCAATTAAAGTATATGATATGCAGAGCAGAACTATATGCAGTATTTTGAATCATTTAAAACAACACTTGGAAAAACATTGACTATGCATTAATTTGTGAAGTACTATTTTCTTAAGAACGTGATTGCATCAAGTGATGTAAAGTAAAGAATCCAAATCGTAAATACTACCTTAGTACCATTTTTTAAAACATAATCTAAACATACTACGATCCCTGCAATTTATTCATTACAGAAATATCATGGTTTAAATTCAAGGATGAAAGGTGCAGTAGCAGGACATTTAAGCTAATAATGATAGTTTTTTTATTTTTATAGTCATTGTCCCGTCTGTTTACCTATCCTTTAGTCTGTGTCTCCGTCCGTCCGTCCGTCCGTCCATCCTTCTTTTAGTAACTATTTCGTTCCAATAGCATTACTCCATAACTATAATGACCTATTTGTGTATATGCATCAAATTTAAATTTGCCCTTTTGGATTTTCAAACCTCAGATTTTAGTTTTTGACGTTTCCATTGAAATGTAGCTGAGAATTTTGGTTCCCGAAAATATATCAAAACTATATTAAAACTAGCTCATTGACATGTAAGCTGTCAGCATGTATCGGCCAGCATGTGTAGATGTTCCTAATAGGATTTTTAAAAATTCGGATTTTTATTGTTGGCAGTTTAAATTAAAAAGTAACATGCAATTTTGTCTCAAGTGTATAACTTAAAAAACTATTAGACCTTGCTTATTTAGACTTCCAATATTGATCAGTTAGCATGTGAAAATGGACTCTTTTCGATTTTCCATTTCTTTTAGCGGTTTAAATTGAATTGGATAAAAAAAATGAACAGATGACTCTATGTCGTAAGTAAGTTAGGATTGTTATTCTGATTGATTATGCAATGGTGGGATATGTCATCTGCTGATGACTCTTCTTATACACAAACAATTTTCCACGTTCTTTGTTCCAGGTTTCCGCGACTTCACGGCAATAATTGTCCTTGATGGGTCAGAAAGCATAAGGGCTGGCAATTTCCTAACAATAAAATCTGTGCTGCAAAGCTTCACTCGACAAGCTATTTCCCAAAACAGTCTCATCAAGATTGGAGTTGTTGTCTTCAGTGATGAAGTGACACAAATCATCAGAGCGACGTCTAATGTTGAGTCTTTATTTGGTGCTGTTGGTGAAATTACCTACCCCAACTCAGGAACTGCCACCCATTTTGGCTTAGAAGCAGCAACAGAACTTCTTCGGGAGGAAGACCCAAAACGCATGAAAGTTATGATAGTTCTGACTGATGGGTTCTCCAGCGAGCCGATCAAGACACAGACTGCCGCCAATGACGCCAAGTCTGACAACATTACTGTCGTGGTTATTGGTGTAACTAAATCCCTAACGTCTAAACTTAGACCCAAATTTGATGCAGAATTGAACAATATGGCAACATCGGGTTACCTTTTTATATCAGAAACCTTTGATTCGTTATCAAACGTATCGTCTGATGTCCTTCAACGGCTCTGTGATTCTCGTGAGTACATTGAACATTGCTTTCCATTAGAACATCTGTAATTGACAAACTTATATAACAATATCTCCGATTTTTCCATTATGGGAACAAACGTTGATCAGCAATAACATACTAACCCATTATCATGTGGGCCTAATCTTAAATGTTCATTATTATCTACTTATATATGTCTTATCTTTACTCACAGTTTAACGTATTTTCACACTTTAAATAAACTTGTTGGTTTGAATGAATTAAGGACATAGGAATTTAAATGTAATTGTTTGTAAATTGTTCGTATATCGTGTATCCAGATCAAAATCAAGATCAAGGGAATTGTGTTACATTATGCTCTCTATTGTATGTTATTATTTAATCTAATCATCTGAAAATATTTTGTGTATGAAATAGTACACTAATACAAGGTAAATCAAATCATATGTTTTCAAAGCATTCAACGCCACTATTTTAGGGTATTTTTCTTCGTATTCCCCTTTATGACATTACAGTCATCATGTAAGAGACAATGCTAAATAAGTCTTATTGTTCTAAGCCATGTGGAGCATGTGGGGACCATGGAGTGATACTGCGTGTCCAGTGACGTGTGGACCAGAAGCAGTGAGACCATCAACTAGAACTCGCATCTGTCTCTCTGGATCTCATCCCAACTCAGACTGTAGAGGACCAACTTCAGAGGAACGTCATCTGTCTTGTTGATTGACTAGCGAGTGCCCAGTTGGTGAGTCCAAATAAAATGTATACATGTACATCTTTACAAATCTACCTTAGTGTACTAGTTTGTGTATTCCATTTGATTACTTCAATGAACTGAAGTTCTACCAAGTAAAATATTGAATTTAAACGTCAGTCAAAAGTTTATTATATGAGTGCTTGTATTCAAATCATCATTCTAAATTTTCCAGTCGGCAATTTTACTTGAAAATCCAAATACAAGTGTCCAGTCAAGAGTTGTGAAATACGTAGGTTTCACATAACGATGCATTGCTAGTCATTGCAGTCATCAGTCACCTGAAGAAGGGGCAAGAATTGGCCCAGAAACGTCGTGAGAAATCAATAAAGATGTTGTTATCCATAACACTTGTCTTGTATTATCACACCAACTTCTAGATGCCTTTGAGGAATTTCTGCAGTCAAAGTGTTCAACTTATTTGAAAAACAAAGGGTGATAATAATGTCTTTGTTTGACAGGTCCAGAAAGATACACTAAAGAGATTGTCGGCGCTACAATCGGAACAGGGCTGTTGCTGTTTATAATTGTGTGTTTTGTGTGTGTCTGTCTGCACAAGAGGTAAGTAAATACTCACGATTTTCTACAGTCTATCTTATTGTGTACTCTCTCACTCGCAACACATTTCTTCGGTATCCTCATTTTCTTATACTATCGGACGACCAGAGTAAACTGACAGCCTCGTAAGATCCATAATCTGTTTATCTGTTTAATGAAGTTGTGAAATTATTTTCAAAAAGGTTCTGTCAGTGTCTACTATTGTAAGGTTCTGTTGTGAATCAGGGGGGAAATACTTAGTTTTGTAAAAGAATCAAGAAATCGAAAACCCAACTAGCAGTCGTCTGACAGTAATCATATATATATCACATATAAGCCTGCTTAGAAACGGTTGTTGCTGAATGAATGACCCTCAGTATCTATGGAAACGATGGTAATGATAAAACTCATTATTTGAATTTCAGTTTTTTTAGTAATGTCAGCATGACTTATAACCACTGATTAATTAAGGTTGATAAGAACACAAGAATTACGTTTTTATCGAAAGTTTCGTCTTGAATTGCAGCCGTAAACGAAGGAAGCAGGAGGAAGGACCAGAATCCGTGGACACTGATGCAGCCAAACGATCTGGTGTATATGCTGACCGCGTCTACCAAAGCCAGATGACCCTCAACACCAGTAGTAGACAGGACCCGTTGAGAGCCTCATCAACAAGCACAGATATGCTGTAAAACGTTCCAACCATGTTTATTTCTTCTCGCTACATTATGCTACGTTTTCTAGATTGTAGTATTTTATCTTGTTTGTTTTTCTTATATGTGCATATAACCTAACATTCAAATGTTACACATTGCTTCAATATATAGGAAGTGGATTTTCGCGAATTTGTTTATATTTTTAGGGTAGGCATCCATGCTTATATAATATATTATTATGAATATGATAGATTTGAAAATGATTATAAAACCATATTTCTGTGAGTCTATATTAAATGGGAAAGATGTTAGTGTTATGGACCTATATATTTGTTATTTATTTCGCATGTCAATTTTTGATTGCTGTATAGTTTCTCTGGCATTAGCACCAATAATAAGCATCCAATTGTGTTTTAGTAATTCACTGTACTGTCGTATTTAATGTTTCTGAGACGACCCTCGTAAAATTAGTTTATTCATAGCAGAGGGGTATGTTAGCAGCGTATGTAGATCTTACAGAAAATTATCTTTCAATATTTGTTTGTTTTGTTGATTACTAAAACGAAAAAGATATGTCTTTGACACCATTTTGTTCATTTTTCTTTTAATACAATTATCTTAAATACTGAACTGTTGCTGTTTTATCAGTAAACTTCTATTTGTATGATTTCATATACTGAATTCGAATTCCTTAATTACCCTTCTCGTCGCTACTATTTCCCTTTTTAATTATGAGTGATATAGAATAAAGTTTAATTTTTCAAATCAAGCCCTGATTCGTATCAGTCACTACATTATACTTGTATGCTTTTTTTCAGGATCACTTTAAAGACAAAAGTTTCAACCTGAAACTGAGAAACTAAAATAACATTTACATTATATAACCAATATTTTACATAGCTGTTTGACATTACTTAATTGATGCCTTTTGCTATTTTAAGATTTATGTGCAGACTGTTGATTTTCGAACTCCATCAAGGTTTTGATAACCTGAAGACTCACTACACATTGGGTTATCTTATCTTGAATAATTCCCTAAAAAGCCTTCCTTTTAAATCCAACTGATGAGGGAAGGACGGTTAAAGTTGGAGGCTTACTATACCCCTCCAGGAAGAATACTAACATGCAATACTGATTACACTCGACATGTAATAACACGTTGATAATGCTTCATGATCATGATACTGTATGTATGTTTCTTTATGGCCAGAGACTCATTTAATAAGTTATTGCTATTGGAGGTTACATTGAGTCTCACTCAATGATATCTTATATTGTAACGTCCGTTGTCAATGCAACATCTTGTGTTGCTATGTTTGGTACAAAATGTTTTTAAAAAAGAGTTTTATCAAAGTATTCGAGATCTGACCTTTAGCGATCTACAATTATTATATATTGTACATATTATGATATTTTTAACAGAGACATCCAGAAACATGAATAAATGACAACATAATAGGTTTTCTTGGTTCAAATTTTAAAGACAAGACCAGGTGTTCTACAAAAGAACATTTTGTCCCTGGAAAATAACAGATGTTTTTCGATCTCATTCAAAATCGATCTAATTCGAATTCAAGCTTCGTTGATGGAGTACTTGATCATGAACTTGTACTTGAATACGAATCCCTCGTTGCTATATAGAGGAAGCTTTGTAATGTTTCTTTACCTAATACGGGAACATGGAGATCATTCCTGTCCTGTCAGGTCATTTACTACAATCACTTTTCACCAGTGGTCTTTAAGTGATTTCATTGTGAAATACTAATTATGTTTACTATGTACAATTTGAATCAATATCAACTGCATACATGTACATGAAGATTAACAAGATATTCATATTCATTACTATATTTCTTTTTTTAGGTCCCACAGTTACTTACTAAAACTATTTATAGTTCAAACAAGCTTTGGAGTTTTACACCATATTTAAACTTTTTAAGGCTTCTGATACTGTAAATAAATTTTAAATAAATTTAGATAGAAGAATAACAAGTCTTTTGTACCTGTAGGTGCCACAACAAAAAGTCAATTCATTGTACAAGATATTGTTATTAATTAAACTATTGATAGTTAAACTAGCTTAGGAGTTTACATCATATTTAAACTTTTTGAGGCCTAGGCTTCTGCGACTGTGGGACAATATGGATAAAAGAATAACAAGTCAGTTTAGGTGCCACCAAAGGCGAATTCAGTTATCTATAATTTTTTTTCATAATCAAGACATAATGCTAAATAGTTCATGATCAGGAAAGTAGGACAACTTTACGTAGGTCGTAATGTTGAAATGTTTACAATTGAAGCGGTAGTAAAATCCCATGAAACTGGTTTACAACGGAAAACATCAAAACGCAAGTGTACCTACAGATTTGCATACCTTTGCGAATGGCCATTATGAATCATGGCAAGCGAATAAATCATGACCATTTTGATTTGCGGTGTGACATTACGTACATGTATTCATCACGTTCCCAAACACTTGCAGTTTAACGTCGCAATGATGTTGTAAATAAAACGCAAAGCAAGTATTATGCAAGAGAACACGAAGTGATAGTAAATGTTTCTTTGGAATGCGTAGTTCTTCTTTTAAAAAGACTTGACACCCTTGTTACTCAATATTAATGTTATCTATTTGCTGCCTTATAAATTCCTATGGACATCCTGCTCTACCTTCCGAAATAGGTTCTGTTTATGAGATTTTTATGTCATATTTATGTTTATGAGATTTTATCATAGAAAGGTTACCTTTTAACCGCTTAGATAGCGAGATATTTTTTTGGGGGAATTTTTTTTACCGTTATGATTTGATGTTTATGACAAAGAGAACTAAATCTATTTCCTCGATCTTTATAGCTAACAATTATATCTTTTATTGAGATACAGGACATGAACGTCAACTACAAAGTTGGAAAACAATTTATTAGTATTAACAGTATATTTCCTGATTTGATTACCGTTTCCCTTCAATATTAAGATGTTATCAAGGGCTATTACGTCACATACGCTAAGTTCATCTTCAATGTTCAATGTCAAACTCAGTTAAAAGGTTATAAGGTAACTGCAGAGTTATCTAGGTGTCTTGTGTTGATAATTATTTGAAAAAGCTAAAGTTATTTATGCAACAAATTTCATTTGAATTTTTACTTTTTAAAGAGTTTCATTTCTCCCTTCCAGTAACTTTAATCTTATATCAAAATAAACAAACAATGTGGAAAATAATGAAGACTTATTTCTGGTGTGTAAATATTTAGATGAAAAGAAAACACCTAAATCGGTTTCCAAGAGAAATGCTTTCTTTAACAATATGCATCCGTTCACGACATTCAAGTTTTCTGGAGTCCTTGCTTCAATATTTGTGCTGTTTAAAACGACAAAATCGAAAAGAAATTGCCCGACATCATGCCCTTCAGGTCTTTAAAATCTTTACAATTGATATTACTACGACCCAAGTTGACCTTCTAACCATATCAACTGTTATCAATTATGTTTACTATGTTTATGTTTACTACATTATTACTAATGTCTGTTTTTGTGACTATTGCGACTCAAGGCCTTTCCCTTGCAAATGATAATAATGTGTGGCAATGCATTAAACTAACTACTGTCTTAGTATTGCTGTGGAATTCCCATGATATTGATAATGATATTACAAGTATTACTTCACATTTTTGTATTGTACATAATTTATTATTGTATGGATCCTAAGAACAGATACTTTTAATTTTTGTTTTAACCAATTTCGTAGATCTTCATAATAAACACTAATGGTCAGAAGGAATTTCATTAGCCATACATGTACATGTACACTTTAATTTAGCGATCTTCGACTTTTTCATTCTTATATGTACATTATAAATACATTTTTATATCATTTTGACTTTACATATCATATTACAAGTCGCGACTGACATTTGTAAATTATTTCGTAAAACAAAATATATGTTAGAAAGTTCAACTGTACACAAGTGATAAGACATTCAAAATGTCCATGATGATTGGATTGGCAAATTGCATAGGAAACCAATATACAACAAAAAAGGAAAATTTATTTGATAACGTTAGATAAATAACTTCAGGTCCCTGAAAGGAGAGATGACTATTGAAGTTCAAATCAATACAATGGCAAAGGATTAGAGCTTCATTATTTGCTGCTGATAATTATATATCTATCAGGCATACGACGATTGTTTCTTATGTATCATATAAACATGTACGAATTATATACGAATGCATTTTTTTCACTCATAAATTTGGGTCAATTTCAGTCAACAAAAGACAATCATGAATAAATTTGTTTGACTATTGTTAAGATTTTTGAAATGAGTGATTTATTGTTTCACGCCGCTTGAGAACATTTTCAGCTATTAGCGGCGCAGTCTGATTAAAATCGACTGTGATTCGGGGTAAAAAAGTTTTAAAATATTGTCTCTAGTGGTGTTTGAACTTCAACCAGCCCGGCTTTCCTCTCATTCACAGTCTGAAGGCACCAATCGCAAGGGGCGCAGTAAAAGCTTCGGTATCATGCAGGGGCAGGTAACTCCGGTGTACCATTCGGTATACATAATCGCTGCTAAACGCTATTTAAAAACGAGGATGTGATTGGATAGCTTTTGACTGGGTTTGTCTGCGCTAAACTGGTCATAGGAACATACGATAGAGGTGGGTGCATTCAGACCGAGACGGAGAGGATGTTCTGGCTGTTCGAGCCCCGATAGAGACAATATTTTTTATATTTTATTCCTCGGAGTACGGTCGATTTTAATCAGACTGTTAGTGGCGTTTTTTAAAATGTATTACATGTCAAGTACAATGAATAAGATATTGACAAATTTCAATTTTCGGTTTAAATTGTCTCTTTATAAAAATATTAACAAATGTTCATTTTACGCTCTTTTGCTCATTGCTCAAAAGTACTTCAAACTTGGAAGAATTGGTGTGATCTCCATTTAGATGACACATACATAAGATTGACTACGCTGTTCAAAAGAACATGAGTTGTCAATCTACAACCTGACACTTTTCATCACATTGTCAAATGTAATATTCATCCTTAAACTATGGGTTTAAACTGTAGTATAGAAGGCCTTCCCAAATTGAAAACAGTTTTAAAATATCTAAATATCTAAATTTGATATTGTTTATTTTTGGTTCTCACACATACACACATTCATATCCAAAATATCGTGTAAAAGAAACAATTTTGATACTAATTTTAAAACGTCACAAATTATCAAAACATTCACTCATAATTCTTTCTTTTGTTTCATTCAAACATATGCAGAGGTAAAAGGGATTTATTGTTTATTCATAACTGGCAACTATTCTAAAAAGGCACCTTTTGCGACCATAGTAATTCTGTTGACAGTAATGCTAAATATTTCCAAAATTCATTTACGAAGCGAAACAATTAATAGTTATGACAATTCATACGACAAAAAAATCAGTAACAGTCAATTCTTATGGCATTGAACAAAACTTGTTATTTCATACCAGTTTTTATAACAAAACGTAAAAACAAGAAGCATTTTCAAACTGCTCTGCTGATGTAATATACGTATAATAAAATACAAAGTAGTTGAACAAATCAACCAAAAATTGGCAACTGAATTTTTCATCAAAACAAAAGGTAAAAGTGCCATTTTCTGTAGAATGGTTCATATAAATCATTTGTTATCTTGGATGAGCAAGGGCATGAAATTGGTAAGGTACAGCATAGAAACCATAATTAATTAACAGATGCAAATAAACTCAAATCTGTCTAATTACTGACAATTTTGATTTTTTTAACCCTTCCAATTGCATTTTCAACTACAACTCTATGCTTAGCAATTTTCAGTCTCAGAAACGTCACCAATGTTTACACTCTCACAAAGTGCAAATGGGGGAGATAGACAACTTGCCATGCCTTGAGGACGTCAATAAGAAAAGGAGGAATGGTCACACTTAGAATATTGATATTGATAGGTCCCATAGTATTCAATTGGAAAGAACATAAGAACAGAGTAATTACCATTTCGTGGCGCTTCACCTTATGCCTTAGTTACGGCAATGACGTGACTGGAAATTTAATGACCCTATTCGCCCCGCAACATGGATTTAGACAAGCCGGTGGCATCAAAATTCCTTCTTGGAAGAATGTGGCAATCTCTTCACTTTGAAGAAGAATTCTCTACGTTGTTATCAGGTGCAGGGTCAACTATTGATCACTGGCACTCCTTTCCGTGAGTTCGTGACTTACACAAGGCTTGCACTTAATCACGAAAGGATTTATCCATGTGAAAATAGCATTACAAATTTACTTGCAAAATTACTTCATGTCTACATCACATATGTCAAACCCTTTCAACAATAACATGCCTACCAAACAAAACATGCATGTATATGTCCACTGCGCAAAAAAACCCGTTGAAAAAGCCCCACATAAAGCGTGGAAAATGCAACATAAATATATTTCCTCGACACTGACAGATAAAATTAGGCAACGACATCTTTACCTATGAATACTTTGATAAAAATCAGAAGATCGCGAAAATTTTACTCAATACAACAAGCCATGTCTTTTACTGTGAATCAGGCGCACTATATACACGTTATATGATACAGAACTCGCTTCGGTGATTACATATATAAAATGTTGCATTGAGGTTTAATGTAAATTGTATTACGGATTTAAGGACCCGCAAAACCACCGCCCTGATGTTTGCGGTATAGAATATATTACTAAAAATGACACATTTGAAAACGCCCTATTATGTATGGTTATTGATTATGCATTTTGAATATAACTAACTTAATTAAGTCAATAACTGTGGTTATTCTAAAAATACTGTCTGGGGGTTGCGTAAGAAATATGATGAATATTACTTTAACTTTACTGGCCATATGTTTGCTATTATTTTTTTATTAGTGTCAATTAAAACTAAAGATACATGTAAGACGTTCAAAATAAGTTTTTTTATTCATTTTCATTACATCATTGCCTTTATTTTCCGAGTTATTCTTATCTGCTCTTCAAATTGTTAATTTGTAAAACAAATTCATCTTTAACTGATTTGGCTCTACACAATTCAAGCATGTCATAATGGGATTTCATACAGTAAAACCATATATTTCAGTGTTATTAAGTCAATTTGTATTCACATTCGTATCATCAGGGATTATTCAGTACAACACCATATCATATAAATAAAGGTCATCTATGCAGAGACAGGGGATCAACTAGTGATGTTTCCACCAGACGAAAATCACATTACAAACTTATTGCAGACTGAATCAGAAGTTGGTGGTCTATGTAGTAACATCAGTTATCAACTAGAACGTGTTTTTACTCGTAAAAACAGATGTCCCCCATACAACATTTCAGCTGAATGTTGTTTTTGAGAATTCAAACAGATCATATTCTTTCTATAAAACAACAAAATGTAAGTTTCGATTCTATTTATGAAACTAACCTTTCCCTTCAAAATGAAAAAGTCCAAAGTGTTGCTATAGAAATCCAAAAAAGAAATTGAAAAAAAGTTGAAACCCCACAAGGCACATCTACATGATATAAAGAGAATATATAGCAAATTTGATGAAATTGGTCAATTATGTCTCCCCCCGAAGGGTCGGGAGACATATTGGTTTTAGCTGAGTTCCCGTCGGCGTCGGCGTCGGCGTCGGCGTTGGCGTTCCCATTTCGTTTCCCGAGCATATCTCTAAAACTATGTGACCGATCACCACCAAACTTGGTATACTGTCTCTCCATATCATGTAGATGTGCCTTTTGGAGGTTATAGATTTTAAATTTAAGTTTGTTTTATTTCCATGGCAACAATTTGGACTTAGTCTTTTTCAAGGGTTTCAACATCAAATCTTTTAGAATTTTGAATATTTCGTTTGCTTCAATTGTGGAGTTGATAGGTTATTTATTCAAGTTGAATTATACATAGAACATTAATGCTGCTTTATGATAGTATTGTTTAGAGGTTTGGAGCATTTGAGGAAGGGGGAGACATCTGTTTTTACGGGTAAAAACACTTTCTAGTTAACTAGAAACTAACTATACCCTTCAAAATGACAAAAACTGTCGCCATGGATACCCCAAATTTTGTTGAAACCTCCAAAAGGCACATATACATGATATGAAGAGTATGTATACCAAATTTGGTGAAGATTGTTCAGAAGAAGTTTCAGAGAGATGCTCCGGAAACTAACTCCTCCCCTTCAAAATGACATAGTCCAAACTGTTGCTGTGGAAACCAAAACAAAAAAGATTGAAGAAAAGTTTAAACCCCCAAAAGGCACATCTTCATGATATGAAGAGTATGTATACCAAATTTAGTGAAGATTCACCAAGTAGTTTCAGAGTTATGCTCCGGAAACAAATGGGAACGCCGACGCCGACGGGAACTCAACCAAAACCAATATGTCTCCCGTCCCTTCCTTTTTAAGAGTGAAAAGAGTGAGCCAGTTTGGTGGACACACCAGATACTGAACTGTACAAGTAAATTGATTCAGCTAACAAGTAGTACAACAATAATACGATCAAAGTAATTTCACTTCCTTTTCGTATTGTTGTTAGTATATTAACATCATAGCTGAATTTAATCATGTAGTTTATATAATGATATAAACAATATCATAATATGATATTCAACTAGAGAAAACATGGAAGAATGTTATTTGAAGCCTCGACATTAAAAGCAAAGTTCTCCAATGCCAATGTGTCATGTTATTGCTAAATATTCCATACGTACACAAAGAAATTCTAAGTAACATAAACTTCATTGATATTGTTAATTGACAATGTGCCGATAACAGATAGATACTTAACCATAGGGATGGTAAGCGTTTTTCATTTCACAACAGAATTTGCACATCTGACAACGGAAAAGGAAAAGCTGTCATTAATTCGCGATTATTATTTAACACGATACTTTAGAGCTACAAATAAAAAATAACCAATGCCTATGTATCTCTATCTTTGTCGAAATGTGTTTTTCATCCAAAGCCACAGGTCATTAAGGGAGCATATGGCAATGGCAAGTCGTTTATGATGTGTTTCTCTTCATTCTATCGAATAAAGTCAAATAGGTAACAAAGTCGATTACAAAAACTACAGAAGCGTTTGTTTTTGTTTGTCCGACCTGTTAATGATCCGAACTGATTTTCAAATTGTCCACAACACAAGTCCATTTAGCCGGAAGCTTCATATAAAATATTCAATTTATATAATTTGCCAGTGACGACTAGCAGTAGCTGTCGAGCTATTTTGGTGAGCTCTGGAGACACATCACACTACTGAATGTCAACTTATCACTCAAGGATCATTTCAAAGAAAATACCATAACAAACAAAGAAAACTGAAAAGCTTTTAAGTCGTAGAATGCTTATGTCATGACATGGCTAACCTTCCGTAAATATCCCGAGATTGACTCAAAATATAGATTTCTATGATCTCTTGGCCCCGATTTACTGACTACAATTATAATACACGATTAGCTAAAGAGTCAAAGCCCTTATTTATTTTTTTATCAGTCATAGTCCTCATGAGTTTCCCAATAAATATTTAAAACATAAATTTATCCTCCAATTTTACCTGATGTCTATAAATCTGCAATGTAGAATAGATCCAACGAAACTGGTTTCTAAATTAAGGTTTGTAGTTCTTGATTAAATGTGCTTAAACGTAAACGTGATGTTGTGTAAAACAACTTACTCGAATTGTATCAAATGTAAGTGAGTCAAGAATAATGACCATAATAAATAATTTCCAAAGAATTATTGAATTCTGAAAAAGATGATTTAACATCATGAATAAGATATGTGAAATGTAGACTTATTTAAATCAACTAAATCAACTTCATTCACTTTTTAAGATATAAGTGATGCAAACAAAATCTAATAATTCGATGATTTGATTAAAACTTTTTTACCGACCTTTCTCAGAAAGTAACCGTTACTGTACCATGAAGTCATCGTTGTCACAATTGATGAATGTTTCTCTCAATGTCTTCATTAACCAATGGCATTCTAATGAGGTAAACATGTCCAGATTATGATAGGCCTACGTCTTGTTGGAATAAACTTATCGGCAAATGGAATTTATTAAAAGTAAGTCATCATTGCATATTAAGTCTCTTAAACAACTACTCTTGGTTGATAACAGTAATCTCAACTATGGAAAAAACAAAAGTTAGACACAAAAGCGTCAGTAACCTCTGACAACTGATACCATCTGTCCTTAGACACAAATTTGAGGGAAAATGTATTAGATCCTAAATTCATTTGGACATTGTGGATGTTAGACAAGTTACAAATGGCAAAAATTAAAACTGTCCTATACTGTTTAATATTGTCTGCTTGCTGTACCAGACCTTTTGACTACTTTGACGTATATTGCTTTAGGTCGAAACTGCGTTTGTACATGTAGGTTAAAACAGGGATACCAAGAACAAGTGAAATCAGAGCAATTCGATGATGCAATGGTCATATACTGAATACTAAACTTCGATTACTTGCAAATGATGAATTGTAAAAGGTATGAAAATGACAGTCTGAAATTGTGTGTAGGAAATCTACTCACTTTTAATTTCAGTAACGCCAGAAATTATGTGAAATGGATTTTACAGTTTTTCAATTTATTAAAATCTAGTTGATAGACATACTATATTTCAAACTATTAGCGTTTTTATCATTTGAAGAGTCACTTCAACTTTGTGTTGCAATTTAGCTTAATACATACATTTCATAAGACAATTGCGGCACTGATTTATGTAGGCGGAACGTGTCGTGAAAAAGAACTTGTTATTGCTAAATGATAGAGAAGTGTTTTTTGAGAAACAAGGGGCATTAGAACCTAAAGGTCGGTTCACACGGTGTAATCTGTTGCATATGACACGTTGTACGACACAAATTGCAAAATGGATGTTGCATGCAATTTACCGTTCACACGTTGTATACAACTTATTATCTAGTGACTCGAAAACAGGTATTAGAGATACAGGTACAAATCAGGTACTTTTTTGACACTCTATGTTATAAGCCTGTATTAGTCATTGCTAAATTACAATTCGAAACATCACAACACTTTTCGTTGCTTAGTTTTCATGCATCGATCTATCAGTAGGTACTATCGTGTTGTCTCAATCGCGGTGAAGCAACTGTCACGGTCTTTTTTCCAACATAATGATCCTCGGAGTATTTCAATGTAACAACCTTGATATTTCCAAAATATCGCTTATTCGTTCAATAAGCTGTTCTCTGTTTACACAGTGATTCAAAAAGTTGTGTCAAAAGTCATGATCTCTCTTTCTGAAACTACAGAAGTATTTGTTTCTGCAGCTCATGGCCGTTCCGTAATCAAGTAAGGATTTCGATGGTGAACCCGATTTGGCCCAGTGGTGAGACTGTCTCTTAGGACAATAATAAATTATAAAATATGCTAACTAATGAATAAAAATGAAAATGAAATAAGAAAGATTACCAGTGTTGAATCTGAAATTATTGAAGCGTCTGTAAAATCATTCAAAATTGAAAATATCTAATATCTAATTTAGTATGTATAATGTCGTGTACCCTAGATGAGTTTGTTTGACCAGCAAAAAACTGTTCAAAAACAAAAAGCGTTAATATATAACAGATATATTTATAAAATGTATTAGTGTAAATTTACATGATCTTATTTAAAGTTCCGTGTATTAAGCTTCTAATTATTAAGCACTCTGCGTCGATTTGATTATTTTGACTATATTGATAAATTCAGCATTTGTTAAACAATGTTCACCTTAATCTATAGAAATGATCTCACTAGACTATTAGGTAATCCAAATAGGCACTTGTAAACGATTACGATTTGGAAGAATTGATTCGGAAAATTTACAAGTAACCCTGTTCTAACTGTGACCAGTTGGTTCACTGGAAGGTCCTAGCATTACAATACATTAAACATTTTGGAATATAGGGAAACAGTCCATAGTTCATCCTTTGTAAATATGATCTCGATAAGTTTTTATACAGTTTTACACTAGTACTGCGTACACACGCACATAAGAACCGAGTACACTCAATCCTACGCGCACTTCAGTAGCGAATGATTGAGTACTATCTATTTTTGCATAGGATAGCATAATACTGCACTGATCATGTGAAATTTATAGAGACTGTAGTAAACTATATCAAGAAACTTGTTTCAGAAGCTCGCAGGCGTTGGTAAACGACAAAACATGATAAACCAAAAGAAACGTGAAAAAAGACAATTTGAGTCGTTTTCACTTCTCTTATTGCGTTTTTATTCGACAGTTTTGGATTTTGAAAGCTTGGAAACCTTAAGGACAACATTATACCATTTATTATGCCCTGGGCTTAAAATGTTACAAGCTACATGTACGTACCAAAATCCGGGACCACCCATGATGTTTTTCTAATATCTTAGCTGCAGCAGTACTGCCAAATTGAGTTCACTTGCTTAGTACTGAAAATCGTGAGTACACCGCTCCTACACTGTGTAACTGCACCCATACATCATTAACATTTACGTCTGTGAATCTGATATTGGAAAACAAATGTTATTTGTTATATGATTATATGATTTTTTTACGTATCGAGCACTAGCAGGTGTGTTTAACGGTGCCTTGACAACAAGTCCATTACTTCATGTTAGGTTCAGTGCTGATCCAATATCGCCAACAATAGTTGCGCCCACTCAATGTCAGAACAACAGACATGAATCTCGGCATCAGAACTTACTTAATAACTTATTTCAAAATGTCAGAAAAGGCATTAACTGCTCCCACTTGGAGATTCTATGTAAATGTTTATCACCAATTTCAAACATTAAACTACTTTATTTGACAAGAAGACAAGAAAACGATATCCTCAACAACAACAATGCAAATACCACTCGTCTGTCGTGCAATGCAGTTGTTGTCATTGCTAAGTAAGCTAAACTAGAGGCTGCACTTTTATAATACTAAAAATACTATTAAACAGTTATTGAACCTTGATAATTTCAATAGTAAAGCAAACAATGCTTTTAAACTATTCAGGAGTGTACCTTTATTTGGTCAGTTGGTATTAAACTTAATACGAAAATGGAATAAAAGGGTGTGTCAACAAATATAAAAGAGTCTTCATTATTTGAGATACATGGAATCATATTTCGAGCATTACATTTTATTCTGTTATTGCTTAACTCAATGTCCTGTTACACCGTTGTGATTCTTTCCAAATTGCCGCTTTCAATTTTCAATAAACTGCCTTTCCTTTGTACAAATGTTCGAGATTTTAGTTTTTTTGTCTGTAAGACATTATAAAAATTACTATTAATTTTAATTGATATAAATTAATGCTTTTGAATATAACTTTTTAAACATGTTCTATGTCATATTAAAACGTTGTCCTGAAAAGAAATAAAAGGTACACATTGTTGTCACGGAAGCAGTAAAAAATGTAATTAAAATGTTGATCAAAAACTCAAGCGCGCATCATCATCATGGTATGTAGATATACGATGCTACATTTTGCGATGGTCAATAAACTAGTTTCAAAATTGTGTTCCGGAAACGAACGCTGTCTATATAAAAGGCAACTGCAGAAACTTTCAATTTTCCCACCCTTCCTTTAATGGATATTTATCATTAAGCCACGTTTTATCCGATACCAGTATGTCCTCCCTGCAGATCAACTTTTGTGATCAAAGGCTTGGCTGTCAACCCCGTCACCTAAAATAGCCAATCAAATAAAGCATGGCTTAGTAGATCAGTAATAATAGTATTATTGAGACACCTTCCCTGCTGCCATCGCAGTGAGAAACAGTGATGATTATATAAAATAGTTATATGCACGAATCACTGACATTATTGTACTAAATTCAGGAACTCAAATGTAATCATTTATTAGAGTGAGACAAAGTTAAAAAAAGACTGTTTCCCAAAATGATATAATTACATTATATACACAAAGAACTTAATTAAGCACCCCCTATTTTGTAAAATTAATTTTGGTGCTCTTGGACTATTTTGATTAATTTGTTGTATTGACCACTCCAGATATAACAATTGCTTTTTCATTGACTATTTTTAATTGAAGTATAAGTCGCTAATATGCAACAATAATGAAAATATGAAGATAAATGTAAGACTACTGAAATTTGGCCAAGTATAACTATTGTCATAAGGGGAAAACTACACATTAAACTTTTTATTTTTCGAATTAAAAATAACATTGTTCATCCCTAATTGACATTCATACACAAAATCCTGTTTATCATGATTATTAAGAGGCTAGCAGGATATTGAATTTTCAGCACTTTCTTCATCAAAAATTCAGAAAATGCCTACAATCTTAAAACCTGTGACGAAATTTGAGATTCTTTGACTTAAACCTGTTGATGAAACAGTTCTCCTACCTTTAGATATGTAATTATATTTAAAAGTGGCCAATTTTTGTCTTTGTGCAGTTTTGTTAAACTTTGATATTTGATAATTTTTTATTTTGACGGGTCATACTGCTATAAGGTCATTTACTAAAAAGCCATCAATTAGTCAAGAGAATGATAAAAATCACACTGCAGCAAAGAATATTGACTTTCATTTTCAATTATAAGATAACTTGGATTTTGACTAAAATCTACCAAGTTTTTGTAAAACCTGTTATCCAGCGACAGTGAATCGTAAATCGAGTGTAGTTTTCGTTTCCATACTGCCTGATGATCATTCTATTGAAAATCCCTAATTGTTTTCCTAAAATACTCTATTGTTTATTCTCAGCAGTATTTTTCTGTTTGAAAAATTAGGGGGTGCTTAATTAAGTTCTTTGTGTATAGTTGATCAGCTGATGTCACAGTCATCTCTGTCGTTGTTGTCTGACACATCGGTAGGAGCTTCACCCAACAGGAAATGAAAGTCTTACGGCCAGAAATAAATCGGGCTATATTAATTGATAAAGCACTTTGTGATGAGGTCAGTACCGGTGTTCATCTTAAGTTTGCAAAGGTAACAAGGCTGGCCGCACACTACGTCCGATTTTCCTTGTGATGCGATGCGTTGCGTTCCTTCAAAAAATCATTGAAACTGTGTTCACAGATATTGAATTATATATCTGGACATGAATTAGTTGAAGTCAATCACGTCTCCTTACAAGAACATAATCAAATAGAATTTTATTTTCTCATAACTCTTTTGTACTAACATGGTATATATTGATTTTGTTATTTAGAAACAACAGTTCATACAATGAGAACAATATTTATAAAGTGGCTTCAAATGTATCTCTTTAATCTTTTTTGAATAGTAAAGTTTAACAAAAACAATGAATATCACGAAGAAAAGGCATGTTCTTCAAAACGCAAGTCGTGTGAAGCAGAAATGTCAGAATTTTCTTGCTCACAAAACACAGAAGATTAAAATAAAGTGCAACACGTCTACTGTCTTTTTAAAAGAAAATTTCATAACTCAAATGCCATGGGCAATAATTTTCTTTTCTTCTCTAAGTACAGTCTTTAACGATATATTTTCTACTTGCATGTATGAAGCTAAGATAAAATGTAACTTTCTGCAAACATGAGCTGCCCTAATTTTCGTTCAAATCACAAAGCGTAATTGGACATAATAATGTGATGTGATTAGCAAATGTGATTGTTTTCAACTTGGTTCACGCTGATCAACTGTGACAGAGCAAAATTGTTTCTGTAGCTTAAGAAATTTGACTGTCGGATCTTCAGTGATTGAAATATCAATGTAATAATTGAATACGACGCTAATCTAGTTACCAATCTGTTCTGTGTCTTCCTCGTCGATAGTAATCTAGATGCTTTATTGGATTTAGCTTGGATTAACTTTCGATTTCCGAAATTATTATCATGGTCTGATACATGTATTACGAAACGTTGAGAAGTTGAAAAATGTGATATGATCTTGAAATAGTTATACCACAATACACGTATATGTGGCATTCTTTGTCCAAAATTTCCATTTAAACTTTAGAAAGCAGGCACAAATTTCACTATCTCACTCTATGAAAAAAAAAAGATTCTGGTAGGAAGTTATTTTAAAATTTGTTTTCAAAATGTGATAAGCAGTTCTGCTTATTAGTGAACAAAGGGTGAAGAACCATTTATGATAAAAATAATTATATTCAGTAGACATTATTCATATATAACTGCATGAAACTAGGAATGAACTCAAATTGTACGATAAAAAGGATAATTATCTTAATGAAAAAAACCCTCATTTTTCTCGTATCAAGTTATGGATAACATTTACATATGACTTATACTTGCAGATTATCTAGTAGCATTGTATAGCAAACGCAACAACCTCACCTTCGCAAATAGTCGGCGTTTGGTCTAAGGATACCGTAACTGAACTGGCGTAACAACAATGACAATGCAGCTTTTCAAAATGCAGTTAGAGTTACTTTCCCTGTTGTAACGACGTTGACAAGTGTTTCCTACACATTTTGTGTTATAAGCGATACAATGTTTACTCGTGAAAAAAAACATTTCATGAAGGAATATTTCAAGACTGTTCACAACTATACATCGGCGACAATATGACTTTCACTTTGGTTTATTAGGAATATAGAGATTATTAACAGAGTGTGTTTCCGTATCATTAATATCATATAATAGGAATAAAATTTGTATTATGCGAGCCTTTGGCGAGCATAATACATATATTTTTATTCCTATTATATGATATTAATGATACGGAAACACACGAGGTTAATAATTTCTTTATCATATAATGTCATTTTGATATAAAAGAGTTAAAACGAAAATATGATTCCTTCTAAAAATATGTTTGACCTAGTTTTTGCGGAGTAATTTAATTTACAATACACCAAGGTGAAGGTCATATTGTCGGCGATATACAGTTGTGAACAGAATAGAAATATTCCTTCATGAGATGATCTTTTCATAGTGATAGAAACGTGTCCTACAATCTATCAACATCTTAAGGAATTTATGCACAAGCAAACGTTTTTTTCTTCTATACATGTACAACACAAAATGTGTAAGAACCACTTGTCAACGTCGTTACAACAGGGGAAGTAACTCTAACTGCATTTTGAAAAGCTGCATTGTCATTGCAGTTACGCCAGTTTAGTCACGGTATCCTTAGACTAAACGCCGATTACTTCGAAGGTATGGATTGTTACGTTTGTTACTACGATACTAGATAATGTGTACTATCACTAGAATATGATTTGTTTTGCTGGTAAGTTGCATTGAAAACTGACACGGTCAAAGCGGTCTAGGCCTATGTTACTCACGAGAATATTGAAGCGCATATTTTGTTCGATAGCCGGTATATTGTAAGCTGCATATCGTTATTGTTTTGGTGTAAACGGACAATGAAATTTAGTTGAAATGCTTCGATTGCCAAATTCTAATTTCAAGTTCTAAAATACGAATGTGTGATAAGTTTACCCTGACGCATTTTGTTTACGAATTTTTATTCGATCAAAAAACGCAACCTGAAAACTCCCGATTACGTTATCAATGGTTAGTGACCGTTTTAGGACTCGCATGACGTGCATGGAGTTTTGAGAAAATAGTTCGGGTTTTAACCTTATTTGCATCTTTATCAGATTTTGAAGCAATCGGATACCAAGTTTATCAGATAGCTTTATTGCATCGATAACACCCTCCATTATATGATAAAAAAATATATGTATTATGAAAGTAGACGTCTCTTGCACAGCATTTGACCCCCCCTCCCCCCTCCAAAAAAAGAAGAAAGAAGTGGAATTGAGAAGAATGAATGTTTTTTCTGCAATTGGTCAGACAAATATTTTCTCATAAAACTTACATTACTATGTCTTGTAACTCTGTATCTTTTCTTTTCTTCTCTCCATGAGGTAAAAGAAATGTGCAGAATTTGAAAAGAATATTAGAATAAATAGTTTTCTACAATCAGTCAGATAAATTCTGATATTGGAAAATGACTACCATTAAGAACAAAACATGAATATTTAAACAAAACACATTTTTTAAAACCAAATTGGATCTTATTTAGCACTACACCCTTCCTACGGGTTGAGTAGAGTACATGTATAAAATTGGAAATCAAATAGATGAATAGTGTTTCTGCTATAGGTCTGGCAAATTCTGATGGACAAGGACTACATGTAAGTAAAAAACATGGAAATTTAAACAAAAATCAAATATTAACGAAATTTGTTGTAATTTCACACTGCACCCTACCTAGTAGGGTAGGAGTCATGTGCACAATTTAATGCCAATCGCAAGAACGGTTTTTCTGTAATAGGTCAGACAAATTCTGATGATGGAATATGACTAAGTCAAAACATGGAAAAAAAATTAAAATTCAAATATTAACGTCATTTGTTGTAATTTTACACTGCACCCCTGCTAGTAGGGTTGAAGATATGTGAACAATTTGACAATAATCGGATAAATAGTTTTTCCATAATAGGTCGGACAAGTTCTGATATTGAAAAATGACTAAGTTCAAAACATCGAAATTCTCTCAAAATTCAAATATAAACGTAATTTGTTGTAATTTCGCACTGCAACCCTTCTAATAAGGTAGAACCCAGCTAACAAATCTACGTTGTATTAACGTTGTCACAACGTCCACTTTTCGTTGTCATTACGTACTCTCTGACGTTGTGACAACGTAATTGTGTAGACTCCCAAACAGATTGCTACAACGTGGTTTTTCTACCTGAATACGACGTTGTAGGGACGTTGAAACAACGCCATGTTTTACGTTTTTATTAGGTAGATTTCTAACGTTGCCACAACGTCATTTTGTAGACTCCCAAACAGGTTGCTACAACGTGTTTTTTCTACCTAAATGCGACATTCTTGAGACGTCACATAGACGTCATATTTTACGTTTTCCTTACGTAAATTTAAAATGTTGTCACCACGTCATTTTGTAGACTCCCAAACACGTGATTTTTCTGCGTTAATATGGTGTTAGTACATTTCCACGTTCGTTTTGCATAAGCAGTATTCAATAGAAATAAATACCAGGCACTTGGTTCGACGTGAAAGTAAAAAAACAATATGTATTTTTAAATACCAAATATTTAATTGAAATGTTCTTACAATATTATCAAAAACAAACAAATTATACAATCATTCATATGGGCAATTATACCAAAAAGGTGTATTATTTGTTAAAACCTGCCTGGCATAAATTGTATTGTATACATGTCCACGGGACAACATTGAACTGAAACAATTAATCAGAATAAACAGATATTAGATAACAAATCAGATGTTTATTCAATTTTGTTTATTTAACATTACTATAAGTTGAGTGAGTGTCTTCAATACTCTTCATCTGTCAAACGTTCGATAATGAATGTCATCAAGACCAACCTTTGGCACCATTTGTTAAGAAAGCTTCCTCCTGTGAAAATAAATTAAAAATGCCAGTCATTAAAGACAGATTATCATTACCATAACAATAGTTACAATACCACTCTTGCATATAAAATCGATAACACGTAAAAGTTGTCTTCGTTTCAATTAAATTAACTGCTTTAAAATTCATAAAGTAGATAATAGGTTATTATTTGTAAAATCATCTAAAACTGTTACACTGATTAATATCAATATACCCGGGAGTGACTCAAGTCCTGCATCAAAATCAAATACTCAGAATTAGGGCTAATTAATAGAAAATATAAATAACCACCGAGTTTACCACCGAGTCCTGCATAAAATATTCGAGAATTTCTGACAGGGCATATAAAGATTAAGCTGTGTTTGGCGAAATGAATATGTTGATCGTGGTATTTTTTTAAAGAACTTTTACAACAAGTCCCTTTGACTCAATATTTTATAGATTAATCACTGTGAACCATTTTAACTCCAAAATTAATATCTCGATGATAAGTTTGTATGGTATTACCTGATAAAAACCTTGATTGGTCCATCTCTGTTCAGTTATTATGCGCGGTCCCTTGATCTTTCATTTCTCAGACAAACTGTCAGTCAGCCAACTGTAAAATGGAAATAACCAAAATTAAACAATCTCGATTGTTTGTTAAGAAAAATCAGCCAAACAGGGGCAATCGGCCATGTTGCACAATGGATAAAAAAATGTCCCAATAAAATTCTGAAATTTACTATTGATGTAAAAGAAATGGCCCACTAGAAAATAAGAAAAGCACCGAAAAGCATGAAAATGGTCCGTTGTAAAAGATGCCTTTCCTAATCCTTGTATGTCACACACCGATTTACACAATAACAGTGCCATGAGTTAGGAATTGATAGCTGTAACAATATTGCAGAGAGTTGTTATTATTACTGATTTGTTATGTAGCTTATACTAGTATTATATACACCACTCACAAAATGTTATATCGAAAAGCATACAAGTGACCCAAGGCAAGCCGCAACATTCAGTCATAAATTAGATTAATACCGTGAAGCACAAAAGCAGTAAACAGCTTTCTAGAAGAATTTCATTGAGATTGTCAAATATTCACACTCTTCTAGCACATTTCTTATCCATTTTGTAAAATAAACGAAAAACTAAGAATTCAATTGTAATGAATTTTATCTGCTAGTTTATAATGCAGTTGTAATTAATTACAAATCATAAAATTAAATATCAACTTTTTTATCGAAATCATGGGATTTATTGCACATCTTCGTTGAATTGTAAACATACGTTTGGATAATTGTTTATTTCAAATTAGCTGTGACTAGCTAATAGCTATGATAAAATTCCTATCGTAGTATGATATTTTATTCATGTAACGCCGTGGAAATTCGGTTCTTCAAAAGGAAACATCCCGCAGCGAAATTAAAATCTTTTTACCCATACGAATTAAGCTATCTTAAAAAACTTACTCAGATATTCAATAACTGAAATATGACATAATTTCTGTACTCTATCACATTTATGTCGTACAGAAGAATAATTTTCAATGACTTGGTACAGGCTTCGCACAATTTCTCAAAAAACAAATTTTTAAGGCCAATTTCAAGGCTTTCCTGGGCAAAATTAAGGCCAATAATTCAAAACGATGAGATCAAGCATGAGTGGTGTTCATAATTGCTGTTTAATTACATATACATATACAGTGGAAACGTGACCAATAGAGCACCATAATAAACTTATTCACAAATATGCACACCCATGATTTCAATTAATTTGATTAAATTACTAAAATAAAAGATGAAAGATTAAATATAAATTATTAGGATGTAGCTGGGATGATTCATCACAAATGTGCAGAAATTGATCAGGATCCGACAGAAAATAACTGCATTGTATTTATGCTACACTAATATAAGCAAATCTATGGAAACAACGTCAACGTCCGAATTAGATCGAGAAACTCTACCTCCAACCCCACTTGGATGTGTGCGAGGCTACAGCATTCTGCGACAGAAGTTTCGGTCTACGTCCGAATATAACTGTAGCTAAACTGTCATGACAGTCTGTGAAAACATCGCAAAGAAGCCTCAAGTGACTGTATCAACGTACGTTTTAGAAATTTTACAATGATACAAGAATACTTGTGTGAATAAACTGTAGTGTTTTGAGCATTGCTAGCAAAACGAGGCTTGCAATTATCAAAACAAACAAGGTTGTACCGAGTGAACTTTGAAACAGCTGATCGTCAATGAAAATGGTTTCCAAACTCCTCACTACTCATGTGACGAAACAACGTCATACAAGTCAGTTAAGCAATGCGGTTCGCGGTGAGGAGTTTGTCCGTGTTTTCTTTCTAGTGCCTTTGTCACAAGATTTTACATAATAAATGCATGAATAGACTACGGATTATACCGTAAATCGTTTATTGTCGATTCGAACTAAGACATAAATTACAGTCAGTGAATGTAGATGTTAAATATTGCAATACAATAGAAACGAAATGTACAGTACACGTACTTTCAGCCTGAACTGTACTGTACGGTGAAGTTACATCGGCTACTCTAATCTGTTTCGAATGCTTTTGTTGAAATACCAGGTATTCAAAGCTTCATTTAAACGTTCTTTACTGACATAATGTTTTAACGAAAATGGGTACTTACCTTCGATAGGGAAAGTAAATCCTTTGCCGGTAAATTAGAAAAACACTGTCTTGCGTGTAGCGACTCTTCAAGTTTACGTGACATCAAACATGGCGACGATAATGACGTCATAACTAAAAATGATGACGTCAGAGGATTTTGTGTTGGCGCGTAAAGACAAAAATAGATTTCCAAGTCCACAAGTCAGCAAGCTTTATATTATTTTATTTATTCAAGAAGAGTATTATGTTCAAACATTAAAAAAAGTAATGCATCATTGAATTAAAAATCTTAACTTTACCTAAACAAGTCAAATATATTACCTCCACATTTTAAAATAGCAAAATCCTCAACTTTTATTTATTATATAATCACATTCAATTGTTATCAATCTATTCTAAAATTTTAAATAATTTGGGGCCTTAGGCCTATAGTGTTTTAAAGGCCAGGGCTATTTAATCTTTTTATGTCGGAACGCATGAACTAGTAAAATATAACAATGATTAACCAGACAAATTCAATGGGAAACAGTAGCGAGTTATCTTCTCCTGCCAAAATAGAGGGCGCGTCGAATGCATTGGTCCTTTACTTACTTCCGGGTTATCAACTTGCATTACCGCGTAGATATGAATTAGAGAAAAACACAATAAAACAACGATCAAAATGTAACAGTACTGTACGATTACATCGGAACATTCGCGAGGAATGACAAAGTGAGTGTCTTTATAAAGGATATTTAAGAAAATTATTCTGTCGTGGCTGGCAAACAGTGCCAGTAGAGACGGCAGTGTGTTTATGTATTGTTTTTGTACCTCATGTTGACATATTTGAAAATGATATGATTGAAAAATTATCCAGCGTAATTTTTTCACTATATAATTGTATTTTGGCGAAAAAGTATTTACGTCTAAATAACTTAAATAATGACTATGTCTTATAAACCAGAAGTAAGTAAACCTGTCAGCTAATTTGCTGTTTTTGAATAGAAGGATGAACATGATGAATATCAATAACAATACTTCATTCGGCTTTAAAACTATTGATTTAAACAATATTTTGGTTCATTATCAAGACAAGATCAGTATTATTAGTAATAGGCGATTATCGTATTCAAGTATGCTTACTAGGAACAGTTTCAAGTCCGGACAAGATTACAGAATTGGTGACATTTATTACAAATACACAAGAAAATGATGACCAAACAGGCTAAACGGCCTATATCAATGCTTCTCCTTCAAAAGAATAAATACAAACAAAAATCAAGTCTGTAAATTCATAAGAGGTCGGGAAATACAGTAAATCCCCTTCAGTAAATAAGTGCCAAACTAAAACTGAAACGAAAACGTCTGGTTTCGGCAATGAAATAATAAACAGATTTTAAATTACAATGGATTCGTTTTCACTTCATGATATAGATTCGTCGCCGCTATGAATAGCTTTCACACTAATACTATTTTGAAAAAATGTGTTGGTGCAATCAAAATCAATTATATAGAGGAGACTGAAGGAAGTAATGAAAACGATCCTCCCGAATTTTATCAGATGAACAGGCACGGTTATCTGACAAACCTCTATCAAATAGAGTAAAATTTGACCTTTTCGTTGACCGAAGGATGTTTACTTTTTAAATGTTGGGGATAAAGTTTTGTCGCATGAAACGAGTATTTTGAATTGCGGCAATGATACTATATACTTTTAATATCTAATATTTACACTACCACGGATATAGTTAAACTACATTTTATAAATATTTTGCACATTGATAGGGACAGTAAATTAAATTCTATTGAGAAGCTGTATAGAAAGTGATTTCATTTTTTACCACAATAAACTCATTCAAATCAGTTCTGATCATTGACTTGTATCATAGACATGTTATTTTCATTGGTCAACTCTTCAAACGCTAATACGAGTTTGTTCAAGCTTTAAAAATTTATTATATGGTGTTTTTACCTTGGTTGCACTTAAATTTTGACATTATTCCTCAACCTCTTTGTGTATGACAACTATTACATGCAATAATATTGCAGCTATCCTTGAGTTATTTATCAATGCATGCAATTTAACGTATATTTTGAAAAAGATTCAAACAAATAAATTGGATGTTGATCTTTCAATCCTACGTGACTTGTTTTTCAGTCTTCCGCGAAAGATATATATAGTAGAGTTGCCATTTTAATGGGTTTCTTTTAGTAAAAATTATGCAATTAAACATCCGTTTTGCTCCAAAAAAAAATTTATGACTGTAAAATGTTATTCAAATAGTTAAAGTTTCAAAATATGTTTTTACTTTTTCAATCAAAATATGTTGGTGACTTATATACTTACTTACCACTGTATTACATAAAATCGTAATTTCATTACACACATATACATATAAAACTTTAGATAACTTTCTATATATACAATCATGAGCTGTAAAATATTGCCTTACTTTCAACTTCAACTTTTTTACGGTTACAAATACTAATTTTACCATGGCAAAGCTCAAAACGGGTTTATAGACGGGGTGTTTTCGGAGATAAAGAAAAATATATAATATTAACATATAGAACGGAGAGTTTGTATCATTGCATAAACAAAAATTTGTTTCTTGTTTGCAGAGATACGACTCTTGTTGAAAGTGAGCTCTATATTATGTTAAGTTATCGATGTTACGTTTCTAATTTTCATGTTTTATATTTTGTTACTTTGTGTTGTTAATATACATGTAAATAGATAAAGATTCTGGTAAGAATGGTTTCCTGTGCAACTGTAAAAAGGTCAATCCTATCTGGATATTTTATTATGGAAGCGACATTAGGGAGGACTTTCTCAAATAAACATGAATGTGATAAGTACTGGATTATTTCTAACTTAAATTCAATATGTTCGTGTTCATGTTTTAACAATTTGACAAAGAATAGAGCGCTCGAAATGATTTAGAGTGTGAAGTAAAGCAAATCAGCGGCGAGTGCATTAACTTCAAATCTACAACGGCATATAAGTGTCATAATTGATTACTTTGTTAATATGCTCATTTCATATTTGTTAATATGCTCATAATCTATCAACCATCTATCAATCTATCTATTTATTTCTTAACTTTGTCAACAAATTAGCATAAAACGGTTTAATTTGAATGGTTGGAAGATTATCTGCCAAACCTGTTTGAATTGTCCCTTTCCCGGTAACCTAAATAAATATATTAAAACTCTAAAATAGAAATGATAAATTAACCAGATATTCTTTCTGCATCAACCGACGTCCGTTATCAAAACAGTCTCATATGATGTTAAGAACTGGCAGTAAATTAGACGAAATAGACCTTAAAATGTACGAATAAGCAATTATCAGCTAATTAATGGTAAACATTAAATACTCTCATACTTACCTGAATCGTATTTTTATTTATTCATAAAGCATCAATCACCAGGTACCAGCTCCAATTATAGGCCTATATATATTATCAAAATGTGTGTAAATATCAATTTGAATTTGTCAATTATTTAAACATGTTATGATATTTTTGTAAAGCTTAAAACTTGATTGACATTCAATCATTGAAGAGAAATTCAACTGTGATGGTTAGGGTCACGAACTTCGACCATTCGAGGAAATAAGATTGAAACATCGACCGTAACAAAACCTTCATGTACACCAATCTAGTCTAATCGATTGGTAATCTTAAAAAATCCCATAGACATAGTTTGTTGATATTTTAGAAATCTATACATAATATTGATGAAAACACTGTCGCCAATAAAAATTCTATGATGTAACGCAGTGCAGATACGGGGTCAAATTTCATAGTTTTGCATCGCAAAACTTTGAATGCGGAAGTAAACAAGGACCAATACATTCGACGCGCCACCTACACGCTCTCTCAAGGGAGGTAACTCCCCACTTTCTCCCATTAGGCTACACGGAGAAAAGATAGGCCTACATGTAGCTCACGTCGCTAGGACGTTGTGAGGACGTCTTGACATATGAATTACGTTCTGAGGACGTCGTGACAACGTAACCGTAGCGATATGTTGAATATTCTTCATCTTTGCGTGTTTTCCTTGATAGACAATATTTCATTGTATTTATAATCGAATGGAGAGATCAAGCAAGCTAAGCTTACAAAAGCATAAGTGATGTAACTATCATTTCGGAATCTAATTGAATGAGAATGTCATTACTGTTCTTACGACAGAAATATTTTGTATTTCATTAATCAAAGTTTTATCGGATTTCTGGGTTTAAAGAAAACAAAATGAGACATGTAGGCCTACAGCTTTAACTGTATGGCAAATGATTAACGACTACACTTTTGGAAATGCATTTTAAGACTTGAAGTGAGAATGCATGGTTGTGGGCTAACTAACTAATCGAGACAAGGAAGTACCCGATAAACTAAAAATTGTTGCAACTGAAATAGGAAAGATTGATATTTATTGACTATTTGCCCGGCGTTTATAAATATATTGCGATTGGTGGTTGCCTTGCAAAACTGAGACCATGAGAGCAACTCCGTGAGTTGTGTGGGGTCCCATTCTTATGACCAACTTTATAAACAGTGTCATTTGATCAGGAAGTATCGAGTGTCGAAAGAAACTCACATTTTAAAGCTAAGCGACTGTTTATAGTAGGCCTAACAATAAGAAGTTTTGATTTGCTATTGTGATCGAAAACCGGACAATGAGTCAATTAGTCAAACTTAATATATTTAAAACTTATCGAAAACAATCAGAATGGCATTAAGGAGTTGATACTGATCGATTAGATATATCTAATCTATTTAAATTTGTGAATTTATGACTATAATAATATAATATTTGACTGTTTTCAGATTTTCAATGAAAACAAGTTTTTATCCCATGATTTGTGTGTGGGAGTATTTGATATATAATGATTTTTATCATATACGTTCATATTAAATCAATAAATCGAATACTTATAAATATGTAATGAAAAATATAATTAATTATATATTCATCATTCTTTTGTGATTACATAACCTTTGGCATAGTTTTCCTTCTGTAAACGTTATCAGGACGTTGTGAGGACGTTAGACTTTACGTGACATAACAACGTTAAAGTTACGTAAAAAGTACGTACAATCTATCGTTGTAACAACGTTGGGGAATGACGTTATATTTCACGTACTTAGTACGTCTCAGATACGTATCAAAATAACGTAACCAAAATAAAGGGTTTCACTAGACCGTTGGGCAAATATAACTGTAAGTCCTCTCTCGTTTTAGTATTTCAAGGGTTAATGTGGATTTATTTTTCATATTTCTCAATTACTTTCCTTGTTTTATGTGCTGTAAAAACTTCGTAATCAGGACGTTGTGAGGACATTAGACTAGACGTCACAATACTACATAATAGTTACGTAATAAGTACGTAGAACACAACGTCGGAACAACGTTGAGAAATTACGTTATGTTTTACGTCCGAAGTACGTACCAGCGACGTCCAAAAACTACGTTACCAAAACACGACCTTCCTACAACGTCGTATCTACGTCCTGTGTTAGCTGGGAAGACATGTGCAAAAATTTGAAAACAATCGGATAAATAGTTGTTTCGAAATAGGTCGGACAAATAATGTCCTCGGACAGACGGACGGAATCGTTGGTATTACTATATACCCTCGACCGTTGGTCGGGGGTATAAACACTATATATAGCACCTTTAGGGGAAATATTAACAATTAAAAACCAGACTTGCTTATATGCATCTGCCAATTTATATCTCACTAGGTTTTTCAGCTTACTGGGGTTTTCAAAATTCTGTAAATTCCAGATACAACTTAAACCAACTATATCAAAAAGAAGTTCAATATTCGTTATCCATTTATGCTTACATTTTTCGAAAAGTCTGTCGTTGAATAATAGTTTAAAGACGATTAATGATAATTTTGAACTTTTTCCTGTCAAAAGTCCACCCCAGAAAGAAATAATTCTTAATGTATTATCTATACCAAGAGGGTATCTACCAAATTCCCCAAAATTTGGGGTACTTTTTTCTTAGGGACGATAGTTGCTTTAGAAGATTAAAGTGGAATTTTTCAAGAAATATTATATTTTCAAATCTCCTATACCTTAGATCCATACAGAAGACTATGCAACACCATAGAATCAAATAAGCGTAATTGTAATTCATATGTATGTAGTCTTTGCTGAAAACAAAATACATTGCTTTGGTGGCTTTTTCGATAGCATTTTCTTTTGTTAATGTGAACCTCCTACGTGTAACTATTTGTAAGTACATAAATAAAAACATGTGTTGAGCGTTTCATATTTAAGAATGACTTTCATCTTTATAATGTGTCAAAATGATATAGGACAATTGGACTATTATTAACCTAAATGATGCTAGAATAATCGTGATGAGTACAGAATCACCATCTCAACGATTTATCAAAATGAAATCCATCTCTAAGTAATCAAGATGAATGTTTGTACAATTCTGATGCCCAACGATTGAAATACGGTCTGCTTAGTGAACAAGTTAACGTAAGTTATTTTCTACGATGCTAAGTTAAGAAAATGAAACTAATTTTTTCTCACGTACATGTATTTATCATTTTAATTATATCTTTAATCATTACTGAAGAATTATACAGCTGTCATATCGATTCTCTGTTAGATTGTTCTGCAAGAGAAAATGCTATGACGTTCAGAGATGTAGTTGGCTTGCATAAAGAACATTTTCTTAAAAACATCAGAAAAGCAGACATTATGGCGTCATATTGCATCATACGTAAAAACGTTTGACAGATGATATTTCATACCAGGGAACGTAACGTTAGATATATGGTGTCCGGTTCTATAAGAAATAGAAACGTTAAGCTCTTTTATCATTTTTATTTTTTGGAAATGATAATCAATACTTTTTACATGGAAATCACTGTCCGTTGCATTTATTTGAAAGATATCTTTCTACTTACTTGTATTGATTCACATAACATACTAATTCATAACTAAATATAAATAGAATATGCATTAACATAAACAAAACATTATGCATGGAGTATGTATTTTTGGAAACATTTGATTATCTTTTTATTTGAATCATTTAAAACATTTTCAAAATTATCACGTTTACCATTAGTTATTACATAAATCTGATTATGAAAGTTAACATCATTTCATGTTAGACCACTGATGAATGTTATTGAGATATTTGAGCTTGAGGACACTATATTTCAGAAGAGATTAGAAAATTGCGTTTCTCAATATCCACACTATCATGACTCATGTTGTCTGATTGAATAAGGCACACCATGTTTGCAAGCCTTAAACACCTACTTCGTGCCTTGCGCTTTAACACGCAAGAAGCATCTGCCTCGCGCTTTAACACGCAAGAAGCATCTGCCTCGCGCTTTGACGACCAAGAAGCACGTACTCGTACACTCTTTATAGTCCTACACACTTCATTCATAAATCAGTGAAGAGGCAATTGGAAGGTTGTTGAAGTTTGAAATCATTTTTAAAACTATTAATTTTGTGGTTGGTTGTAATCGGAGCAAGTGTCATGTAATAGCATAGTTAATTAAGAATTGACTTCGAAATTTATAAAGTTTATGGAGGTATAAACTTAAAAACCGCTGTGCAAAGTGTGTTAATCCGCGTAGCGGATTTATGCCAAGTTTGCACTGTGGTTTTTAAGTTTATACCTCCATAAACTTCACAAATTTCGAAGTCAATTCTTATAAATAAATCTGCATATACTTATTGTTGTGAAGACATATTGTTTCTCCAAATACACAATTTAACAACAAAAAGAAATGCACTATTTTCGCGAAAAACGGTCCGCCAAGGGGGCGTGGCTAGATATGACGTCATATGTATTATGACGTCACGGAATTAAGTTTACACGAGTATGAACAGAATCGCTCTGACGGCCTTCAGCGAATCAGATCCCTGCAAAGCAAATGCTATTTATTTATTGACATATATCGGAAAACGGTAGGGACATTTTGTGCTCCAGCCGGTCCTCGGCAGCTCCTCGCACGGACCTCTTTGACAAAGAGTCCCTGCCATTTCGATACATGCCATTAACTATGCTAGCAACTATAACATTACCAATATAACATCTGTATCCACACATTTTGAAAGGAGATTGAACCTTGTTGATCTGTCATCTTTTATTTCAATTAGGCGAAATTATTTCATTCTTTTTGTTCAATGTAATTTGGAAATGTATACATGTATGCCTTGAGCATTCGCCGACGTTTTAATAAAAGTTTTTCATGAACCGTCAGAATTGTAATAGAGCTTCAACGTACATATCGACTTCAAGAATAGTGTTTATGATATTGAAATAGACATTTAATTTGAAAATGTATACATGTATACCTTGGGCATTCGTCGACGATTTAAAAACGTGATTTTTATGAAACGTTAGAACTGCAATACAGCTTCAACGTACATATCGACTTCAAGAAAAGTGTTTATGATATTGAAATTGAAATTTATCCGCACATTTATACTTGCATGCTTCATTTGCTTTGTTTTTTGCCGATTTCAAGAAACGTGACCTGAAATCCTACAATTATCAACACACGAATTCTTGTATTGTTACCACAAAACAGAAGTTGCCTTTTTAGGGGCTTCATCACAAGCGACCCTTTGCAGAGGTTCACCTTTACACATTTTCTTAAAAGTTAAACAATCTTTCAGACTTCAGGGGATATTTATATTTTTTTCAACGTGATCCGTTTCAGTAAATCTGAAAACCTTTAAGTCAAATCTTCGACGAGACTTTAATAACGGTGAGTTGAAGGATTATGTTTATAGCGAACAAAAAACAGAGCTATCATAGTATTTTTTCCGTTAACACAATGTCATATCATGTACTTCGGCATAACGTGTAAAATCAATTGCTAGAATGACAACCCTAAAAGATAATGATAGATCTCACGCAAGCGGCATCTTCTGTTCCACACTTTTAGTTATATCCGAAAATATTAGCTCACGATTGATGGAGTGTATAGTAATAATGGATGAAAAGTCACACACTCAGTTATCAAAACAGATATTCATCACAGCTGCTAAACAAATATATTTCATCACTTAAAAACTTAATGCAAATATAACGTTAATTAATGATCAAAAAAGTTCGACATTCTTCATCAATATGCCAAAAGTTGATATTTTTAGTACACTCAGCGGCAAAGAAAACTTCATCACATGAAATGTAAGATAGTTAAATTCCCGTGAGATATATATGTTAGCGGCAATAGTGAAAATCCGGCAATAACGTTAACACCTAGGCAATTATGTGGTTCCTAGGCAATAGTCAGAATTGTATTCCAGAGCAGGCTACATGTAGTTGGTATTACAAATCATTCGTTCCAGACAAAGTAAATATTTGGAATCCTCTTCCTCCATAAAGCTGCCTTTTAAAACCTTGAAATAAAATCAATCACGTAGCTACGTAGATGTATTCTTTAGTAACAAGACAACAAGTGAGCAAAGTAACAAATAACACATGCTTGAACCATGTCTTCAGAAGCAACTATAACTTATGTATTTGTGAAACATTATGTGGCTAACATATTAGAGCCCTTAGAATGTGTATTGTGTCGACAACATCCTCTACGTTCATAACTTTCATATTTAATAAAATCTTAACTTAGAACCCGAAAATAATTTTGAAACGATATCTTTTAAATTGCGATAAGTTTATCCATTGAGTGTCAGAAAGGATATAAAAATTCAGTGGCCAATACCCCAAAGAGTAAACTTGTCTAATCTTACTTTCAAATCATAGAACTATTCATAACATTAAAACTCAACTTTATGTGGGGACAGTTTTTTTGTTTTGGTTCAATAAGAAATCCACGTTACGTGATGTGTATATTAAGTGTAGATAACGGATCCCAGTTTTTTGTAAAATATTCATAATGATACAGGAACACTTTTGTCCATTTTATATTGAACTAAGAACTAAATATATACCTGAACGCTTCCTTCGAAAAACGAGTGCAACAGGATTTATCTCTATTTTGACATCAAAGGAGGACGATGTTACTTATAAGTTGTCATTGTTTATAAAGCATGGTACGGAATTAAGACAGAACTACTTAGATACTAATTCTTAGATCAAGATTAAGATTATTTCCCTGAATCTTGTGTACAGCAAAATGATTGTGAATATTAATCTGGTTATCGTTGTACTCATGATACAAATCCGAAATTGTTTGTATTGTATACAATATTGTATACATGAATATACTATAAATTGTATATTGGCCAGAGGCCTTAAGTCCAATAAACACTCTTTTACTTTGATTTTGACTTTGACAGGGATTTTTAAAACACTGGGATCGAAAGTTATGTATTTTAACCGAAAATGTATGAACACTGTAACAACCATTTGTTCAACAGCTGTAATCCTTGATCCATTATGATACAAAATCTGTATAAGCGCAATATATATTTCAAACCTGAAGGAGGAGCCAGAATCTGAATTTAGAATCCTCTCGTCAACTATCTTACTAAATACCTACTTAGAGGGACATATAGGGATATTTATGCCAAAACAAAATTCAAAGAGTATTTCCCTGTTAATATTTTTACATTATTATTAAATAGTTATGTCACACTGATTTTCAAATATGTTTGTGACGGTAACATTTTAGTTGTTCTAGTTTTGAAATTTGAAATGGATAAAAGCATCACTGCGTTCTCTTGAATTTTGTTTCCACAAACATTACCTTAATACCGGCAATAGGACTATGTATATTTGGCGTGCTAACGTGAGAATGCTCATAACCTTTCCAACTTCTAGTTTATTAAGTTTGTACCCACTGCCCATGGTCAAGGAGCTCGAGAGTCATTGTGCAGACAACATACTCACTTAGTCAGACACATGCGCATCAAAACTACATTGCGTCAATCAGGATTCTATAATGCACCAACGAAATCAATGAATTGTAAAAGTTTATTGATTACAACTATTGCTTTTGTGACTTAAAACATATTGTGAAAGAAATTGTATGAAAAGAACTTCTTGGTGTCATAATATGATAATAACACATTGTCTCATTTGCAATTCGTTAATAATGTGATCAGAAAATTAATTTTTGACTTTCTTACCTTTAACGACGCTCAGATCTATTGAGTACAGTTGAGTGCTTGATTACTTAATGACCAACTCCCTAGTAGCCAATAAAGACAATTAATTGTAGCTACTGTCTCCGCTCACGTCTTATGTTAAAAAAATCTTTAAGTGGGTAACTTTAAGGTTCGAGTATGCAATTATGGTTAAAAGTTTTATGTATAATCATTGTGGGTCAGTGTCTGGTTCAAACGATGTCACGTGGTCCATTGATGACACCGAGTTCCTTATCAGTTCCTTCATCGCCGTTTATAAATGGATACATCATATTTAATTATAAAGGTTATGATAGGCGAAAGTTCTAGGTTAGTCAAGTTAAGTAAATTGCAACGTCTTCTCCCTCACTTACTTCCCTGTCATGCCCTCTCTGCTGAATACACACGTTCAAAGCCACATGCCTTCGAGTCTCGGATTGTACCCTATCATAAAGAAAAATTCTTTTTTTTATGACTTGTCACTCATATATCATTTTTGTACGTTTAGATAAACCTACATTTCAAATTTGAAATCGGATAAGAAAGGTTTAAGCGTGATTATCTATTATGTACACTCCGGTCACTAAAACCCGATGGAAAACAACACATCCGGATTCTTTTAGCGTGCGGTGCGATCAATCTAAATTTTATCGCAAACTTATATTTGCAATGGTAGATCATTTTTTTAACATGCTAAATTTCTCGCCCGTTCTTTCAAAGCTCTTCCCACTGACCATCAGATTAACTCAAAACCCTTTTTCTGCATAAATGCCCAGTCTACAATGGGAAAAGATCGGCAATGTCTATAATTCAAACACGATGCCGTGAATGAGTCGGAAATAGAACATGGTTCTCATTGGGGAATGGAATTGGTCTCTTGAATCGTAAGCTGCTGGCAACGGTTATTTTTAAGTAAAAACCCTAGGTGTTTAATCCGTTTTTTCCTCTATTTAAAGTTTAAGAAATTTTAACAGAGACTTGTTCTTCATGAGGAATGAATGTTATCTGCATGTCATGTTGTAATCGATTTCTCTTAAGAAGGTGCAACTGAGACACAAAGAGTGTCTGATCACCATTTTTCTTTTCTAAATAGTTCAGACAAGTAGCGTGAAACATTGCTTCTTCTAATAAAATACAAATTTCCATGTATCTTTATCTAATAAGCAATAAAACCAGCATCAGCTCCTCATCAGATTCCTGAAACACTTTAGTTACCATTAGTACTGCTAGTTTGTCCCAAAGGTAAGTTTGAGGAGGTTCATATGTGATAGTTGGATGCAAACTTAATGGTACACTTAATTGAGCCTTGAAGTATGCACGTGTATACTATGTACACACAGTTTAACTGAATAATGGATGCTTGAGTTATATGCTGATGGAAACGAATAATACTGTTAACGTATGTCTGGCATGTTCCGTTTGTTCGAAGCTGCGTGGGGCCAATATAAACTGAAAATGTTGAAGTTAACTTTCACTGAAAAAGGTACCGTGCACGTGAAAGTTGATTTCCATGAACTTCATGCATGGCAACGTCCATTTAACCTTCAATGAGTCAACGAATGTCAGTGTACCTTTACCTTCAGAATCATGCCAAGAGCATACCTTTCTGATTATGAGAAATGGCAGCCTATCGGGTGCATAAAAAGCAATTAATATGCCAGACAGCCAGACAATTTAACAATTCTAAAAGTGTGATTTCGCGACTGTGGAACCGGTACCGTCAGACAGGGAACGTTAAGATTAGACCAGGTCGTGGTCCAAAACGTAAGACAACGCCCCGAAACGACCGCCAGCTGGTGCTGCGGTCCTTACTTAACCGATTTAAACCAGTATCGAAAATAAACTCTGAGTTCAGGGCAGTAAGGAGACTAAGAATTTGTGACCGTACTGTCAGAAACAGACTTAAAGCAGCAGGCTTAACGTCACGTCGTCCTGTCTCAGAAGTGCATGGGGTACACAACATCGAGTAAGACAACTTCAAAATTGGCGCAATACCATGTTCAGTGATGAGTCTAGATTCAATTTGGATATCGCAGATGGTCGGATCCACGTTTAGCGACGCCTTCGTGAACGTCACCATCAGTGCACCATCAAACAACACGATTCCTACGGGGGCGGATCTGTGATGGTATGGGGCGGCATAACCTACGACCATAGGACCAACCTTGTTCGACTTGATGGAAGGGTGACTGGTGTCCGTAACCGAGACGAACCTATTGTTCTTCCTTTCCGCCGTAGAGTGGGTGTAAACTTTGAGTTTCAGCATGACAATGGTCGACCCCATACGACTCACGTCAGTAGGGCTTTTCTCACGCAGAACAACGTCAGAGTGTTGCCATGGCCGTCCAAGGGCCCAGACATTAATCCCATTGAACACCTCTAGGACGTTCTTGGACGTCGGGTGAGGGATCGTGATGTTCTACCCCACACACTTGATGCCATGTTCAAGGCTCTCCAAGAAGAGTGGCGCGCAGTTCCTCGGGCTGTCATCCGGAAGTTGATCCAAAGTGTTCCACGACGGTGTAAAGAAATGATCAGGAAACAGGGAGGACACACCAGATACTGAAATTTCACCTGTGGTGTACATACTTAATGAAATATACTTGATTAAAAACCCATGACAATAAAACAAATTTCACCATCAATACATGCGTTCCTTTATTCATTTCTATCAGTATATTTTTGTAAAACCTGATGATTTAAAAATAATTCTAGGTAGTATTATGCATGTAAAAGAAATGAGTCTTATATCTTCTGATAATTGTGACGAAAACAAGAATAAGATAATGACAGGTTATATCTTGACTCAATTGTCAGCAAATCCCTGTCACCTGTTAAAACTACCTGTTTGATAACTGTGTGTTATATTTATATTTATATTTATATTATGGCGCATTTCGTATTTTTTTTACGAGAGCATTTAAGCCGATTTCATATATTTAGGAATGTATGTCTCACGACGCTTGTTAGGTTTCGTTACATTTATTGCTGCAATAGGCCACGCTTTTATATGGCGTTTGTTTCCTTCAAAGCGCATTATATGGTATTTTTAAACACCGTAAAGGGCAATCTTATTTTACATATGTAAAAATGCAAGCTCTGGTGTTTAAATGCTCTTCTTTGTTTTGTTTTTCACACTCAAAACCACAAAGCATCAGATTTTGTTTTAAAATCTGTTTTTAATCAACCAAATTGAAAAAAAGGGTGTAACAAAGTGTGGCACAAACCTTTTTACTGCAGAATGCGGTTAACAATGCTAAAAACTGCATCCCTTTATTTCGTTTTTAACATGATAACCTTTATAAACGTAATCTGAACGCAGTGGTTTTCTTAGTTGCTGAAGCACTTACGTTAAGATTTTCAAACTGTGACTTTGTATTTTTGACATTTCTTTTTATGTTCATGTCGATATGTGTATTTGGTTCAGGTACAAGTATGTCAAGTTAACGTGAAAGGTTCCATTTATTCAAATTAACTTTGCTTTGATATTAGACCAAGTATAGGTTCAAATAAACTCAATTAAATATGACATTTACTGACATCAAGCACCCGGTATTGACTCAACGGGGGATATAACTCTGTGCGAAGTTCTTTTTGTACATAGTGGCGTTGACTGAAGAGTCATTTTTTTATCTTTAAAAAGATAGTTCGAATAATGACAACGTGGAATTGAATAATTTACCGAACTATCCCATACGAAGTGGCATACTCCGTGATGTTTCAAATAAACCAACTTGGTTAACAATGCCCCTCTTACAATAAACTCCCATATTCGACTAAAGCGAGCTGATATAATTGATAACTAGCATTTGATGAACATAAATATATTTAATCACACAGGCAAAACAAGCCTTATGCGTGGGTTCTAGCGACATTTCCCGCCTCTGTCCAATGTAGCAATTATGGCTTCACACTTTCTAATATGGTTTCTCCCTCAAACTGCACAAACTCGTTTTGATCACGACTGACACTACTGATGGCATTTGCCGACGCCTCTAATATAAACACCAGAATCGAAAATTACAGCGTGAATCCCTTAAAAAGGTGAAGGCTGAATAGGCCATAAATTAGATAAACTTAGACATTCGACGACAGAAATAGACAGAACTTGCAAACGGGGAGAACAATTCGCAACAGTTTAACCGTTTAGACAAAGAATAGCCATATAAGCTCATTGTAAAGTTATTAACTCATTTAAATCATACTTAATATTAGACGCAGTTCATTCACTACCCGTCGATGTGACTTATTCAAACTTAATAAGTACTTTTAACAATGATACTTCCCCCTTTATTCCTTTGCAATTATAGTGTAATGCTTCAGTTATTAATTATGCATATGTATTGTTATTCCAAATAGAGGCTTTTACTTTGAACTAAAGTGAACTACCCTAAGCCCGATGACAACTGGGGAGTCGGATTTTCCTTTATTCAACTTTAAAATGTGAACAGCTTTATCCAATTCTTTAAAGTTATTTTAATTGCCAAAAGAATTGTTATGGGTTTTTGGTGTTTTTCAAATAGTCAATTATACTAAATATGATATCATTTTCATTGAAACTTCAAATAAATTCAGCGTTAATTTTGACTAAGATGTGATTGCTGTAACGAAAACATCAGCACAATATATCTGCCCTTTTAATAGTTCTTGGTTTATCCATAATTGAGTGAATTCACCTTTGCCTGACTCTGGTGGTGGGTGTTCGATTCTTGCACATGATTCGACCAACAAACAGAGCTTGCACTTTTGCAGATAAATGTATTCTGAACATAACAGTTTGACATTTGTACATGTACACCATTTAGATAATAGTCCAAATATATATCACCAATAATGCTTTATAGTAAAATCATAGTTTCTGCCGTTGACTCTGCTACAAGATTGCTTCTGGTGACATTTTAAAACTTCGAATCAAGCGATACTGTTTCTTGTAATCAAAAGAGTTGAGCGAAATAATGTCTCATGAAATCACTTCCGTGAGACATAAAGTGACCTAAACTGCCAAAAGTTTAAATTCTAACCACGGTTTCAGTCTTTGTTTCTGTTTTTAACTGAATTAAAAGCTTCCTTGCTAAGGCTTATGCTCAGTTTTATCAATGGTACTCTGATATAATGTGCAAGTCGAGATAATACTTCTTTGTCAGATGCGTTCCCTATGGTCTAATACCAGTGCAACTACACTTCTGTTTACAGTACATTGTATTACAAAGACAAACCTTTTCTTGTATCATCAAGTGCTGTTACAATGAATTATAAAACAATACAAATTATACCAATTATTGTACTTAAAAGAAACCATAACTGGCAATAGGACTAAATATTTTATGTTGTAGCTGTAGGAAGGAGACGGAAGCTAGGTCACATCCGTTGTCACCTTCTGTCACGAAACAGACCTACTGACCTTAACTGTATCAAATATCAAGGGCATTATCTTCTGCAGCCTCCGCTAGGTACAACTTTCGCATTTCAAGTGTATATTTCTGGTGTAAATATTTGTTTTTAACAGGGGCTTATGCAATATGTGTGGCAATTATCTTTTACTGCAGTAACAAAGATGGCATAAGGACAAATGGCAAACGCCCTTAACCTTTTTATGTTCTTTAGTGAAATGAAAATGTCAGTATCTTGAAGAAATAATTGTCAAGAGATAACAAAGATTAAAACCATCTAGAAAATCACTGTATTCATGTTATTTGTTTCAGCTTCACTTGTGCAGAAAATGTCCGAAAGTCTTATTTATTTCAAAGCTGATTAATGATATTATTTGCAAACAAATTGATGGAAATTGATTGCAATACATGTAGTTGTTACAAGTCGATCATGATGTGTTTTCCCACATGATGTGTTTTTAATTAGAATTAAAAAGGAATTAAAAACTAACTGTAGTCAATTCAACAACCACAGAAAGCCGTATTTCATGTTCTTGTCTGAAATGATAATTATCTGATCTGATTTTCAAATTGTCCACTACACACGTCCATCTAGCAAAACTTGTTATATAAAATCATGACATTTAATGTCTATAATTTGCCTGTGACGGCAAGCTGTTGTTGTTGAGCTATTTTGGTGAGCTCTTGAGACACATCAGATTACTGAATGTCAACTCAGGGATAATTTCGAAGCAATATCCATCATCTGAACACTTCTAGGAAAATGCATGTAGGGTTAGGTTTGTATTTCTGCTATGAATTTTAATGATTTCGTCATTGTTGAGTTCATTTGCACATGTTCCTTGTACTTTTATAAAAAAGTGTCAGATAATTTGTTATTTTTTAAATCAGTCTTTTTAGATTTAATAGCTACTTCTGTTTACAAAACGAAACACTGGTTCTTGCTTTCAACGTATCCGGCCTTGTTAAAAACGACTCCTCATTATGATTGTTCCAAGTATCCCATCAACAAATTATCTCATTATTTGCAGTCAATGAGCAAGAATGTTTTGCAAGAAAGAGTCGAGACCCTGGTTTTTTTTTCAGAGTTAACATATGCTGACAGTAACGAACAAACATTAAAACTAAGCAATGATGAATATCACTAAGATTTTTCTGATCTATAACAAACGGAAAGGGTCACTAGGGTCTTTGGTTAAATGTGCTTGATTAAGCAGGTGATTATGTCGTGTTGTTTCGTAATCAATCGAAATGAAATACATTCAAATGACTCATTCCTAACAGTCATTGAGACAGAGGAAAACATAGATTCAAATCATTTCCAGAGGAATAAAGAATTCTGAATGCAAACGTAAATATCATGAATTATATACACGAAATGTTAAGTCATTTGTATCAATTTGATGAGTTTTATAAAAGTGAAAAATAAAGAAAAGGATATAAAATGATAACATTTATTGATTCGTTGATCAAATTGAAGCTTTTTACCGATCATTCTCAGAAAGTAACAAATATTGTTCATGGTTATAACATTTGATCTACTATGTCTCTCTATTTCTATTTTACCGAGCAACATTTTCATAAAATACACATGACTAAATCAGTTAACTAGCTAATATACAAAAGTATTCTCTTTCATCATTTTGCTTGAATCAATCATATCCCTAAAGAAGTAAACTTTAACAAAATTGGCACTTATTTTGTCAAGCGAAATGTTTTGAAAATCTAACTTTGTAAAATTAAAACTTAAGACTATTAATTCACAGAAGTGTTTCTTTGAAACAGCGGCAATAGGACAGACGTCTAATTGCCTAGTTACACCTTCTCAAGATGATTTCAAGTGACTTTCAAATCAAAGACTTTATGTAACATAAGCAGAACTAAAATATTTAACAGATTAAAATATCATAGTTAATATAGATAATGGACTTGATTTGGTAATTGTATATTGTAAATTCACCATTAAAGCTTTTACAAATTGTATTATATCCGATTTCTGATGTAATGCTATACAACTATTCAAGCACAGAAGAACGAGTACTGATAATTTAGTTGTTACAGCCAGGAGTTTTGGTATTAATAACAACAAACGTTTTGAACAATTAGAATCATGCTAAGCACAATTTGATAAATGTAAAGAACTACATCATAAGCAAAATCTTCTATAATAGTTTAAAATTACGATTTGAAAACAAACTTATTAAATATCAAAAGTACGTTTAATTTTTTGGACAGGCTTTCTCCCTGCAATAATGCTAGCAGCCGTGATATGAGTGAAATACTTTAAACCCCAATAACCTCACCTCACCTCCAATTGTTTGGCCATCACATTGTTGCACTAATCAACGACGATCATATGTCAGACATTCGCTACTGGCACTGGTTCCAGGATGGTCGTAGCACCGATTTATCATGCATGATCTACATTTCCCCTCAAACTCCGGTTAGAATTTAGCCTGACATATCTTAGCTTAACGTTTTTCCTGTCTAAAATGAACTATCACAACCTAAATGCACACATCGTTCACATAAATGTCTGTGTAAACCAATAAGGATTTGATAGTGGAAAGCAATCCGCCCTAATGCAGATAACTTGCAACATCCACGCATAATTGAATTTTACTGAATTATACGAGGTTTAGCATTTGTAGCAGGTGTGTTCAACGTTCCCTTGACATATGAGCAAACATGTTCTTTAACAATCTCATTACAAATTGTCAGTTTGAAAAGTAATTTGATATTGAAATCAAGATTTACGCCTACGCAATGTGGAAACAACTGATGAAAAATCCCATTTAATTTTGGGGTAAAACGTAATAAAGTTCATGTAATCTCAAACATTATTATTGTCAATTTCTCCGACAGGACTTTAAATACACTAATCTGTGTTAATGATTGTTGCCAACCTGTATACAGAGAAGTTCATTGAAAAGAAAAAATTAAGGCAATGTCATCAACAGGTAAGAATTCAGATGAGCCTGCATGTACCGCTTGTTTCCTTACATCGTTCGTTTTCACATCTAAAATGATCAATGAAGGGTGACATATGTGGAATACACATGTTATCTAATATAGTAAACAGGTAGTAGACTGACTTGCATTTTGTCATTAGATGGTATACGACAATTTTACTTTGATATACAAACATGAATATAAATGAATATAACAAAACATATATTTTCTTTATTGATTACATGATGAAATATTATGGGCACTTTTATGATATCCCAGGCTTATTTTCTTCAAAATATGCAAGTTCCAACACCTAAGTATGTCCACGGAAAATGTTATGAGTATATTACTTTATTATATGATTGGCGGTGAAATACCGAGATCTATCAATGACAGTAAACCGTGTTATCTGATAACAACAATGACCTGACGTCATCGAACAATGCTCTGACGCAATGACACGCTCATGACGTCATATTGTTGCTTTGGCGACGGGCTCTCTGTGAAGCCGACTCAACGTAAATGCACTTCAATTTTGTTAGAAATACAACGATTAAATCATAAAATAAATAGAAAATTTGTGTAATCTTGACAAATACCATGTTTATCTCATCTCGTGAGGCAGAAAAGTTACATATTTTCACTCGTGGCTGAGCCACTCGTGAAAATATAAACTTTTTTCCTCACTCGATGAGATAAACATGGTATTTGTCAAGAAAACACAAATATCCTCTATATAGAGCATATTACTAACCATTGTTACTTTATCCTTTTTTTGGTAAATTTATATAAAGGCTATCTTTATTGTCTTTTTAATACTTTCTTTACCTTGAGTGTGGTAGAAAGTTTAGATTGTCACGTTTTGTGCATTCGCCTTTTTCTGCTTGATCCTAGACAGAAGTTTGTGACGTTATCAAATTGACAATTTATATCCTATAATGAAAACACATTGGCCTATCTTAATCAGGTCATCTTGATTCTGTTTTATATGTTATCGATCAACCAGCAATGTGATATCTGAAACATATGTGCACATTTCTACTATCTAGAAGTAGATATGTTAAGTACCAAATAACAATGTCCATCTATCAATATCAACCATGTTGACTAAATCGGTTATTAAAGATATTAAACCAAACTATTGTCATTTTTGTCAAATTGAGAACATTACATCTTCAGTACTTGCACACTTTTGAGAAAAATTGCTTTGGGCATTTTACTTACCACTTCACAAACATAAATACAAAGACATGAATTTCCGTTTGCATATATCTGTAAAGTGAACCAATTAGGTAATGGCTGAAGGCAATCTTTTGACAGGTGTTTGCTGTTACCTTATTTTTGCTTAGATAAACGAGAAAGTATTTTATTAAAGGGTTATAGGTAAGCCTTAGTTTAACACAAAGAGAAAACTTTCTTCTGTAGTTCCAAAATGAATATTAAAGACATTTTCTTAATGTTGATACATTTATATATTTTAAAAAGATATACAAAGCGTTGCTTACTCATGTTAATGTGAACATCATATGTTTGTTAATAAGAACAATAAGAGCATGATAAAAAACAGTAATTTTTATCATTTCTGAGAAAATTCATGACTGTAAAGAAAGAACTACATGCACTTCTCAGTATATTCCACTTTTCTCAAATAAGTCAGCTATCAGCTAGCAAAGAAGTGAATAAATGTTGTTTTCGTTGACTAGAGTAAACAAAACATGTTAAACATTCGCCATCTTTAAAGTTCCAGAGTTTGACGTCATGAAACCATTATCTGAGGTAACGTATTCCCTAATGACTCCACACAGTTACGAAAGCAAAGAGAACATTTGCCGCTGAGCGAAATTACTTGGATTTTATCATATGAGAAACAGATAACATCACTTTCCTAATCTCATTAGGTAGAAAAGTTGTATCCTCGTTCATTTAGATACACTTGGTATTTTAATTGAATTTAAAATCCAGTCTGAACCATCTGATGTTTACTCTTTCCCATATATATATATATATATATATATATATGTATATATATCATTTGAAATCTGTAAAACAAGAATTTTCACTATGCATGGATGTTGTCGTTTACTTGTTTCAGGGCGGAAGATTTTCTAATTTCAATAATGGGTTATCATAAAGTGATCTTTAAATTGTGAAACAGACATGACAAAGTCAGTTGTGTCAACGATGTCATCATTACGCAGTACAGCATATATTTATTAAGTTTGATATTTTATTCACTTTAGCTTTTAGAGTCATTTTCAAATATCTCAATATTCAGAAGTAGCATCATTAAGATATTGACTGAAAAATGCAATGTTCAACAGAAAAAGAATTATAGATTTTATGAATAATGGATTAAGGTCGTCATGTTCATCATCACGACTGCCTCAACAATAGTGGTCTTAAGTTAAGTGTTTCTGACATTGATTCTATCTGTTTGCATTGTGACAATAGTGCTGTAGAAAATGAGTATCATGTTTTCTTTATGTTTAAAAGATACTCTTTTGTTCGTAATCAGTATTTTATGTCAAATAATAAATATTGTACAGCTAGATTAGCATTGTAGCAAATACTAGAACACATAATGTAAACACAGTTCGTATAATATCTATTTATCTTACTTACAAATTCAGCTTTCTTAAATATTAAGATCGTGCTAACATAATTCTGGTCATGCGACACATGTTGTATTGATTTTTTCATACAATTGTAACTTGAGACATGTGGCCTGAAAAACTAAAAAAACTTGGTTCTATGGCCATTGAATCATCTCTTTTTGAATAGTGAAACAATTATTACATAAATGAAATTTTTTGTTTAACATCTTCCTTACCAACCACGCAGGAAGCAATGTTGAAACGTTTCTTTATAAGTATGAAAAATGTAGCCATAGCCTTCGTTCTCATAGTTCAAACTAAACAAAATTTCACACAAAAAAACAAGATATGATTACCTCATTTTAGACCAAGGTTGTCTTTCTTTATATCATAATCAGAGCAACATGTTATAGCTTTTTGTTCTCAAAATGATATGATACCTGAAGTTGTGATTCTTTTAAATAGTTGAACAAGCCTACAGCATAATGGTTTCAGTCAAATACGGAACTAAATTTTTATTATGAGTGCAACTGTATCTTTTCAGAAATTTCTTAGGAATAAGCAATTGAACTGTCACTTCTTAATCAAATGAAAACTCAATTCAATAAATGGTATTGATACTAACACAAATGTGTATCTATAGTTTCTGACATGTTGAAAATTTCTTATAAATGTTTAAAAAGTTTCTTTATTGCATCTAGCCTACTTGAAAGTTTTCATATTTTCATTATTACCTTTGAGATCAGAATACATCCTTTCTGGGTTTTTGTGTGGAAAAGTTTATCAATCAACATCCTAGCATAGCGCGCAAGCAGCAGGCAAAGCTGTAATCTTATTATTCTCCTTATGTACCTGATGGAAAGCTTTTTGAGGACTAAACATTTTGTACATTTTGTATCCATTTTTGTACCCGCTAACCTTCTTCAATACTCTGACATACATCAAGCCTTAGACTCGTATTGTTCTTTATCAAACATCATGTTAAGAATGTACAACCAATTCATGATCAACGACTGAATGAAGACGATTTCTACTAAATGCAGGCTTTTGTCCGAAAGTTGATGAGATGTAAAGCAATGGTTTCATTATTGAGGTGTAAAGATAACATTTGTTTTCGAATTACAGTCTGTATGATACAAAAATTATAGTATTTCGTCTTATCCACTACCGAGAGATTAAATTTGTACTTACTTCAATTAAAGGAAGAGAGAATTTAGGTTTAACCTCATATCAGGGTAAAAGATATGTTCGTTTCAATAAGCATTCATTCGGTCATTGCTCCTGGAAAGATCTGCTTAAAGATAATCTTTCGCTATTGTCGTCTAATTGAATAAGGCTTAAGTTGTTTAATTAAAGCAGGTTTTGTTTTTCTTATAATTCTCTCATTTCTTTTAAACATTTTCTATTCACAAAGTTTAAGCGAAGAATGCACTGGGCTTATCTTTCATAGCAACTAGAAGCTCGCAACTTGCAGTTCCTTTCTTTTTAGAAGTCAGTGTAATTGGAAAATTATTTTCCTTTAGGCAGCCATCATGTAGTCTTCTTAAAATTCTATTTGTTTGAATGAAAAGTTATTTGATAAAGCTTCAAACGCACATTTCGGCTTTAATCATAGTGTTTTTAAAAATTAAAATTGAATTTAATGCTCGTTATAGAAACCTTAAAAGTATCTCTTTCACAATTGCCTAGCAAGTGACATTTGGTAAACCTGAAACTTTGATGCAACATAAAAAAAACTCAACAAAGACAGATTTTGCATGAAGTGAGATATCATGAGATGTTCGTGAAAACAGATGTTCCTACTGCAGGGACGGTACTACAATGCAATATACTTTTTATTAGGTAAGCCTTATCAAATTTCTTTTTTAAAAACCAACTTAGGCAACCTTTGAGATTTCCAGACACTTAAGAGCATTTCAAAAGACGCTGTGGCAGTTAACAGAGAAATGTATCAAAGTCATCTGACACCATGTATATCAAACACAACTTACACAAGTGTTGATATATGTGATGTCAGAAGACACAATGGCCTGATACAGTTAATCATAAAAGTCTTTCTTTTGACCTCAAATACGAAGTTGTCATAGCATTTTGACATCATCATGTTTTTGGTTTGAAAATATTACCGTATCAGACAGCTGACTATAACTTAACATAAACTAACAAGCTTGATCTCACATAAGCCCGTGGAACAATGCATATGTTTTCAATGAAATGACATACAGCAGCAAATATTAGAGTATTTTAATTTTGGCAAACGTACATTGTAAAGATATGCTGTATTCATCTTTTATGGCACATATCATTAGATGTGAATATTGTGCCCATGTAACAAGACGATTTAGCAAGTAAAATGCTTAAAAAATCTTCATGAAGGTTATCGTACATGTATCTTACAAGTACAAGATGAACAGACGGATAATGTTATGATTTTCTAACCTTCAATGATATTTAAAAAAGCAGATATGTAAGTCTACCAGTCTACATAACACTCAATCGCTAGTTGTCACTTAAGGTGTTTCAAATGACTTACTATGTTCAAACAAGAACTTTTAAGTGACTAGGTTCGGGTAATACATTTACAAAGAGACATTTAACCTAAAGTTGTCTATAACAACAGTGTCTGGTCCACACCAGATACAAAGTAATCTGATAACACTGAATTCCTTATTAAGTTCTTATATATACATATATGCTGGATTAACTTTTTGCAATTATGTAGTGAAGATGGGCGAAACATCAAGGAGTTCTGGGTTAATTGCAGCTTCCTTCCGGTGACTCAGTTCCAACGTCTACATCCTCATAATACACACATTTAAAACTTCTATTGGAGGTAGATAAGTAGGTGAGAGATATACTAACTTAAAACTCTAATTTGAACTTTGTAGCTGAACATTTATGCTTAATAATTCAATGAACAAGCAGTATTGTGTTTTGTTTTCTTTCAACGTCTTTGTTTGATATCTCTGATAATGATAATAGATCCATTATTGTAGATTCATTGTTTACAAATAAATACATACCATTCAACTCATTTTTTTCTTATATATATTTATGTATATATTCGTTTTACTTCTGTTATTTGTTTTTGATTTTCATTACACTTATTCATAGGAAGGTCTTTTTACAACCATTATCTTACTAAATTTTCTCTCTAGGAAGAAAAATAAAACTTTAATAAAAAAAATAAAATCTTTATGAATATTGTTCAATCTTGCTACTTGAACTTTTGATACATTGATAGTATAAAAGAGTTCAAAGTAAATCAGATTCATTTTATTATTTTTTTATTAGGAGACAGGACAAGCAAAAACAGCACTTTGTATGATAAAGTTGCTGGTTCTCTGAATAATGAATCGAAAGAAGATTTTTTATTAAACGTTATAAAGAATGTTCCCTGGAAACTTTCCAGCAATGTACAAGTCTGAAGAAAATACTACTTATGGAGCTTCCTTAATATTCTCTTTAAAGGGGCAGTAGCACGTTTTTTGACAATTTTATATTTTCAATTTTTCACTGATAACTATAAGTTAATGCTAAATGTATTACTTTGATAGTATCATAAATCTCATAACACAAACCAATCAGCTGCAGTCAGAGAACAAAGTATGAGGATTCACATAAAATCCATTGGCAGCCATTTTTGTGTGAACACCTTTAATTCATTTTGTGTAAGAAAAGGAATCGCATGGCTAAACTTTACATTGTATATTTGATTTACTACTGCTCCATTTAGTTTTTATACATTGTCTAAAGATTGGAACCATTTATTTTCATTTTCCTGATATCACCTTATATTCCCCCTAAAAACGTGCTACTGCCCCTTTAACTGACAAGCAGATATCTTACAACTGTTTCTTAAACCAGGGACGATCTTGAATAATCACACTAAGTCTATCTTCAACACGGATATTCTAAGATCTAGCTATACCTGTTCTTAGTGTGAGTGTTGGAAATATATAAATAGTATTATATGGGTAATTTCATATCACATTCTGTATCAGCCCTCGACCAATATCAGCCCTCGAGCTAAAGCTCTCGTGCTGATATTGGGGTCTCGGGCTGATACAGAATGTTATTTGAAATTACCCATATCATGCTATTTTTATCATATATCTTAACAAAAGAAACAACAAAAATAAATCATAAATGTAACATTTTAATTCATAACATTAACATGAGTGGCTGATGGTATCAAATTTGCTTAACGTGAACTGACACATATCGATAGTTAAAACTCCTAAGCCTTCGCCTCTCATGACTTTTGAGTTAATTTATCTTTTGGGTTGAATTTCCAAAATGGAAAATTAATTTGTATCAAGATGACAAATCCACAAGTGACTGCAGCGTTACCTTTGCGATTTCGGCCACGTTCAAACGTCAACCCTAAATTCCGCGCGACTTCGATCTATTTTTTGCGTTCGTTGCCTAGGGTTCCAGGTTCAAGCCCCTTGACGACGGGCTGATACAGGTTTCTGCCCTTGATGACGGGCTGATACAGGTTATCTGCCCTGATGGTTGATACAGGGTGCTTGACGAAAGGTGTATCGTACATTCAAAATCTCTGTATTTATAAGCAAGTACATAGTATATGATAAAATGATCGAATGATTGAAAGTTTGCTGAAAAAGCATTCAGATCAACCAATAAATATTGCAAAATGAAAATTAGTACTTTTGAATTTTGACCGAATGCCAAAATGATTGCTGAATGCAACGTATCTATTTTGTAAAAAATATGCAAATATGATCCATGTATCAAAAGGGAGACAGTAAGCAAAATAATTAGTCCACCTTATTTCAACCTTTGGAAACTTAGGATGAACACTGGTATTGACCTCTTTACAAACTACTTCATCAATGTAAATACGTCAGTTTACTTCTTGTACATGTCCTTCTTGTTGTAAGAAGTTCATTTCCTGTTGGTTGTCGCGGACTAATGAACTAAAAAGAGCCATCGGAAAGTTACAACTGTAATCCATAAGCAAAATGAAATTGCCCTTTTTGTCTAATTGTATTCATTAGCGCTGTCGAAATGTTTTGTCATAAAATGATTACAATTTCACTCTTTTAGCGGTAGTATCTAAATATTCTACCAATTCTAATCTAGTAACTCATCCATAAACATGTAAGTTGTTGATGTATTCATATCAGACGTAAAACCGTGTGCATGAAAAGGATTAAGAAATTTTACATCTGACCTTATATCAGACTTCATGGTGTCTGAATTAATCTTGAATATCTGTATCATTGGGACCACACTGTTTGTTTTGGTACGAATTTTAGTTCTTTCTTAGTTCGAAACCTCTATCCCTAATGTTTAAAATGTCAGAAACAAGAATGTTATTATACAGTTGTTCAAATAATATTCTTAATACCTATAATTGGTGTCATTACAATAAATGATTGACGTCTTCTCTTGAATCTTTACTATTAAGTAAAACGATGAACAGCGATACAAAAATAAAGCTTTAACTGCATTGCCATTAAGGTTGCTGAATGTAGAGCCATATTTACTGATCTTCGTAACCATGCGTTATTTGCATAGCTATTTTAAATGAAGGGATTGACATACAAGCCTTTGATCAAGAAACTTAATCTTCAGGGTCAACTTCTTAGAAGAACGTACAAATATAAAAATAATGTGTTTAAAACGATTAGAGTATCAGATTTTGAATAAAAGGGTGACATATATGAGATACACATGTTATCTGAAATTGTAAACATGTAGTAGACTGACTTGCATTCTGTCATTACATTGTATACAGCAATTTTACTGTGATATATACTTAAAGATATAATACATATTTTTATTATGTATATTAATTGTTTCCTTTTTCTTTACTGTTACATGATGAAATATTTATAGTGATTTACACATTTATATATATTTTATATTATGGTACTATTGAGCATGTTGGATACACATGTTATCACGTATGGCAAACATGTAGACTGACTCGAATTCTGTCATTATATTGTGTACGGTAATTTTACTGTGATATGTAATAAGAGATATAAATTTGATTTGCATTATGAATACTAAAATTTTATATTTTCTTGATTGAATGTATGATGAAATTATCGTTACTTTTATAATATCTCGGACTTATTTTGTTCGAAATATGCAAATTCAATCATCCAATAGTACATTTCACGAGTATATTAATTGTTCTAATGAGCATATCCTTATCTTCCGTTAAAACATCTTTTCAATTTCTTAGTTGTATTAAAATACATTGGTTCATGTCACGCCTCGATATTACATACATGTTTTCTCTAAAATGTTTATCTTTTGGTGTACATTTCTACCATGTTAGCTTATCCTGTAATATACACATTTTTATTGAAACTTTTACTTTGACATAACCTTTGATGACTGCACATATTAATGACATGATAAGTTTAGCCTATAGACCTTGACCTTTGCAAAAGGCATTTTATCAAAAATTTAGAAATGATGTCATAAACATTGACTTTCAGATAACTAAAAGAATTTGGTCATGGTAAGACCTTGTTAAGAACCAGAAATGCATATGCCTTGAAAAGAAAATTGAAATTCTTACATAAAGCCATCGCCAAAATGACAATACATGTATATAAAAAGGATATCTGTCTATTTTTTTTCCTTTGAGTGTGGACGAATGTGGTCATTGTCACGATTTGTGCATTTGCCCTTTTCTACTAAGTAACATTGATCCTTTACTTAAGTTTGTGAAATCACCCTATTGACAAAGTCTTTTTCAATAATAGATATATTTGTCCTATTTAATTATGTCATCTTAATTCTGTTATATTTGTTATATACCAATCAGCAATGTGAAATCTGATACATATGTACACAGTTTTACTACAAAGTAGTATCAAATAACAAATGTCCCTCTATCGTTTTTATCACGTGGGCTTAATCAATTATGAAAGATAACCAATCTATTGTCATCTTTTCAAATGGAAAACAAAACATTTTCAGTACTTGCAATCTCATAAGAAAAATTGTTTCTGGCATTTTACTTACAGTTTCACACACAAAAATACACCAGTTTCCGGTCTCTCATAGCACGTTAATTTCCGTTTGCATGACGCTACAAAGTGAACCAATTAGGTAATGGCTGAAGGCAAATTTTTTAAATAACGTTTTGCTGTTACCTTATTTTATCTTAGAGAAGCAAGAAAGTATTTACAGACCATATTACAGACAGACATTAGTTCATGTTTAAAACAAAGAGAAAACATTCTTTTGCAGTTTCAAAATGAATATCCAACTCTTTTAACTTAACAATGACACAATTGTATATTTTCAACAGGTATACAAAGCGTTGTTTACATTTGCTAATGTGAACTTAGCTTATGGTAGTTAATAAGAACAATAAGAGCATTGTAAAAAATAAGTATTTTATTATCATTTCTGAGAACATTCATGACATGAAAAATACTACTTTTCAGTACATGCCTCTGTTCACGAGTAAATCTGCTATCAGTCCAGATAAGTGAGTACATATTGTTTTGGTTTACTAGAGAAAAGATAACATATTAATGTTTGCAATAGTTAGAGTTCAAGAGGTTGACATAACAAAGTCCATAATGACTCCAAGCAGTTATGAAAGCAGCGATAATTTCATTGGGATAAACGTTGTATTTTATATTGAATTTAAAACAGGCATTTAAATGAAATACCAATATACATATATCATTTGAAATCCTAAACGCTACCCTCAATGCTTGTCTGAAAAAAAAGAAGAAAGTAGCTTCCATGGATTAATAATTCATAATGTTAAAATGGATATGTATATGCACTTTGGTGACACTCAATAAAGGATATCTATAAGAGTGTATGAAAACATAGTGTTCATTTGACTAGAAGTAATGTAATAGCGTTATATAACCAAATCGGCTTTTATGTCTGTTCTTTCTACATTGAGTGGGCGCAAATCTTTTTGGCGATGTTGAATCAACCTTTCTGTTAACACGTGGCAATCTGCCTGAAATCTAATCTGATCAATCTTGCATTGAAAATTATTTCAAACACGGTTGCTTAAACCAGCTTCAAAATATGAAAAACAAAATAGAATTTCACTATGCATGGATGTTGTCATTTACTTGTTTCAGGACGGAAGATTTTCTTATTTAAAAAATGGGTTATCATCAGGTGACCTTTTAATGGCTAAACAGACACGAACAAGACAGTTGTGTCAACAACGTCATCATTAAGTAGTACAGCACATATTAACTTAGTTTTATATTTTGTGTACTTCCGTTATTTTCAAATATCTCAATATTCAGAAGTAGTATCATTGATTTAAGGACTGAAATGCAATGTCAAACAGAAAAAGAATTATATATTATGTATATAATAGATTATGATCATCATGTTCATCATCACGAATGCCTTAACAATATTGGTGTTATTGAAATGTGAATGTTTCTGGCATTGATTTCTATATGTTTGCATTGTGACAATAATGCTGTAGAAAATGAGTATCATGTTTTCTTTATATGTAATATATACTCTTTGCTTCATAATGAGTATTTTATGTCAATTGAAAAATATTCTACAGCTACAATAACAATGCAGCATATTTATCACACATGATGTAAATATACTTCGAACAACATCTATTTTCTTTCGTAATAGTATTTTTGGTCATGTGACAAATGTTGTTTTGATTTTCTCATACAATTGCACTATCGGCCATTAGGCCTGCAATACTTCAATAGACATTATTCTATGATTATTGAATCATCATTAATATGATAATTGTTAATCAAAACATAATTACTAATTTACAAATTAATTTATCATATTTATATTCTTGTGTGTCTCGCTTTCCCAGTGCTTTGAGCATGTACCTTGTACATGGAAAAGGCGCGCTACAAATGCACATTTATTATTATTATTTTTCTTCCTTACCAACCACACAAGAAGCCATGTCGAAACGTTTCTGTCTTAGCATTCTCCCGATAACTCTATAGACAGACCAATATATCAAAATCAAAACAAAAGTTATAGCTTTTTTTCAGTTTGATTTGATACAAGTAATTGTGATTCTTATTATTAGTAGAATAAGCCTACGGCATAATGATTCCATTCAAATAAGGAACTAAAGGTTAATTATGAGTACAACTTTATATTTGCAGAAATTTCTGCTGAAATACTTCAAAACATGTCATTCGTGATAAAAGTTTGTATCCACAAAGAAGAAGAAAGCATTCGGTTTATATTTCATTGCCAATAGATACTTGCAACCTGCAGAAACTGTTTATGTCTTTTTTTAAAAAGGAAAAGTATATTGCTTTAGGCAGCCATCATGGTGTGAACTTAAAATTCTGTTTGATGAAATGCAGAGTAATTTGATAGAACTTCAAATGTCCATTCCAGCTTTGAGCATAGTGTTTTTAAAAACTGAAATTGAATTTAATGCTTGTTATAGAAACCCTGAAATGTTTCCTTTCAAAATTGACAAGCAAGTAACAGTGAGTCAACCTGAAACTTTGATGTAACATAAACATCTTCATCAAAGAAAGATTTTGCATGCAGTGAGATATCACCAGGTGTTAGTGAAAACACATTTTCTTTACTTCAGGGATGGAACTACAATATCACGTTTTGGCAACCTTTTGGACTCCCAGTCGAACGTGTTGTATCAAATCATGATGTTTATTTACTATAATTTGCCTGTGACTGCAAGCTGTTGTTGTTGAGCTATTTCTGGTGTGCTCTTGAGACACATCAGATAACTGAATGTCAAGTTGCCACGCAGGGATCATTTCAAAGCAATATCCACCATCGAAAGGAAGATGCATGTAGGGTTAAGGTTACATTAAGTTTACATAAATTGATATTTTTAACAATTTCTTTCATTGGTGAGTTCATTTGTAATATGCACATGTTCCTTATAAACTCACAGGCAAAATAATTATAGGTCCTTCATATTGATATAAATTCAAAACTTTTGATCATACCAAATGTTAGTGATACTTAAAGTGATGGCGCGCCTTAAAACCAATGATACATACCGCAAAAATGTAACTTGTGTTGCTGTATTTTAAAGAAACCGGAAAAATCGGGAATTCCGTTCAAAACCAATTGCAGAAAATTTCAGTGCATAAAATATGTAGAGATTGATTTGCTGGAAACTTTCATATCATAGCAGCTGATAAACTACAAAAGAAATGGCAAGGTTTACCCAAGAACAACGCGAGAGAGACAGCTCTTGGGATGGCCGAAATTGGAGCCACACACATCCATATTGCTTGAACGTTCCATTGCACGGCACTGACAGTGTCCAGGCTTATGCAATGTCACAGACAGACTGGTCGGACTAAGGACAGACCCTGGAGTGGAAGACCACGTGTGACAGAAATCACTACACCCGGACCATTCATCTGAAGTACACATTTGTAACAGCAAAGGAAACAGCGTGTTAGTAGATGTACAATGTTCTGGAGATTACATGTAGTAGGGATTCAGCCGTAGCATTGGCCCCTCAACAAAGGTTTTGTTGAAGAGTTTTCAGATGGCAAGCCCAGACCAGTCTTATTCCCAGACGGAAGTCGCTTCTGTCTTTATCACAATGATGTAAGACTGAGGGCGCACAGGTGCCATGGTGGGCAATTCGCCACTTCATGTGTCCAAAATGTCCATCCTTATGGTGGTGATAGTGTCATGGTGTAGGGCGGTATCTGTGGTGACTGATAATTATTAAAGGAAATTTGAACGCACAACAGTACATTCATCAAGTTCCCCAACCGGTTGTGTTCCCCTAAGATTAGAACTAAGAATGTTATTTCACAGAAGCGTTTCTTTAAAACAATGGCAATAAGACAGACAGACATCTAATTGCCTAATTACACCTTCAATAGATGATTGAATTGATTTTCAAATCAAATACCTAAAACATTCAGTAATATTAGCATAACGAAAATAGTAAACAGATCAAAATACCATAAACAATATAGATAATTGGCTTATTTGGTAATGGAGTGTTTATGCGTTTATGTATTATGTTGTGCGTTTGATCATGACGAAGAACACGTCCAAGACAGAGTCCAAGTCGATACTCTGTCTCAAGCCAATACGGAGGTGCTCTAAAACTGGTAAAAGAAATACATCCTTTTCAAACAACTATTTTTTATATTTGATATGCCAAAGCCACACACAAAATCCTTATCTAAATGGTTTGTACCTAGAAGACTCCTGATGCACTAATTGCAGTTTTGATCAATATCGACTTTGTAAACTTGTTCTGAGAAAATCTGATCAATTACATGTAACTTAGGACATACATGTGCAGGCATAGACTGGAAGGTTTATCCCCACATCATGGCGACGGGTTTTACAAATAGTCAAATGGCGTGGTCAAGTTATTACCCGTGATACAGCAGAATGCGATAATATTAGGAACCTCCTGTACAAAAGGTCAAAAGCATAACCACTTTCCAATCCTGTAGTTGTGTACCATAATGTTTGGTCCTTTTTAAGTACTTCAAGGGTAAATGACCTCATACTTAAGAGTTCAATAACAATAAAGTTTCCACTTTTACATATTACTAATCATGTTTTATGCATTTATATCTAATTCACCGAATGTAAAATTACTTAATTTGATAACGAATAACTGCCCAACACTTTGAAGAAAAGAGGTAATGGTTAAACACAGGTAGACTTGGTAGGATTTTCCGGATAAGTGCAAGCCTTTGTGTAAGCTTATGATGGAGATTAAAATAGTGAAAAACATTTTTCGAATACAAATTCCGTTGGGTTTGATACCAACATATATTTTAATTAAAGCAGCAGATTAAGGAGGACTTCATTATTCAATAAGGCCAAATGGGCTGAATGTTGATTTAAGATTGCATGTTGGATATTTGGTTTCAAAGCAATATGAGAATGCTAATTGGATATATAGGCAATTGGAAACCCTTACTTCAATTGCTGCTAGAAACGTTGTTGAATTAATTTGATTTTCTGAATAACTGTTGACATACCAAAATGATTAAACTCCAATAATAATACTTTTGATAAATAGGCAAGGCTATCTACTTGATACCGAAGTTATGTAGAATTTAGACCATAAGTGCCTGTTGTCTAATCGTTTACATGATTAGCTAGAGCATAGCGCGAGTGGTCTAACTATCCAATTACACAATTAGACAGCAAGGTCTGAATGGTCAAACTGACTTAGATCATGGTCACCAACTCGATTTATCCCATGTTATTTGAGAAAATGAAAATCTATAAAAGCTGAGTTTGAAATATTGTCATTCGATAGCTGATACAGGTTATAAAAGTCTTCAGTCAGCTCAGTGCTAAAACACAAATGACATGACTACGGATGCTGAATGCTGAATACTGAGGACATCCACAGAAATGCATTTAAATGATACCTTTTGAAAAGAAGCTCTACATGCTTTACTGCTGAGTGCTGCTCAATCAGTTTAATTCATGGTTTGTAATAAAATGCATGTTTATGTTATGTTGTTTTTTTAATAGAAGAATCCTGATCACAACATACATTCAATCTTGCTCATTGAACATAGTTCAGTCTGTGGTATAATGGAAAATGGCATTAGTTAGACCATGGTTTACAACCAAGAAGCCATGGTCTAGAACAGGAAACATTTAGTTTTTTCATTTGAATAACTGTGTAGATATCATAAATCAAGATTACTGATATTAATGTATAAGAAAAGTCTTTTGCGCAAAACATTCAACGTTCACCTTGTAAATATAACCAATACTTTTGTAGGAGAAATAACATATATATTACAAGTTTTGTTCGGTACTACCATAAACAATTTTACGTTGAATAGTACGTCTCCCAGTGTATTTGATGCCTGGTCAATATTAACTCTCTTTTAAAAATCAACTGTTTACAATATAGCAACTAGATTACCATTCCTGAAGATTTTCACTTTGTCACGGCATTAGATGGGTAACTGCACTAACGTCAGCTTGCATTGTTGTATTCATACCTCAAACATACACAAACTGACAGTTCAATTGCTTTTGCAACACAAATACTTCCCCTGGTCCATTTAAGAGCTGTGAAACAATGTTGAAAACTATAGCTTTCTTTAATGCTTTGCTAAACATTATCTTACTTTTCTAACAAACATTGAGGCGCATCATGTCACAAGATTTTAAAAAGCAACAACTGTTGTTTCATATAATTATTAGACAGTATCAAAGATCAGATATTTAATCACATTAATGCTTACAGAATATAAGAAATTTTGTTGTCTGAGTAATATCAATTGTCAACTAAAGTGCATATAAGTGGTTTAGTCTTCTTTATTTCTTTGCGTGAACATGTCAATTCTTTTGTTCATTATTTTCTTGTTATTCGCTCACTATTTCACAGGAACATTTTTTACACCAATTTTCTTAATTATTTCTTTCCAGGATGAAAAAGAAAAACTGAATAAAAGTAAAATATTTTTGAATGTTGTTTGTTCTCACTACTTGAACTGTTAATAATTTAATAGTACAAAAGACACATTACAAGCAAACATGGCCTTTTTGTATGTTCGAATAAGTTGTTCTCTGAATCATGTATGGAATTTTTTTTTATAAAAACATCATAAAGAAGATCCAATTCCTGGAAACGTTCCAGCAATGTAGAAGTCTGATGAACATAGTACTTATAGCGTCCTAATTATTTTCTACAACCAACAGGCAGTTATCTTAAACCAGGGTTGATCTTGAATAATCAACCCTGTGCTGTCTCTCTTCAATAACGATTTTCCAAGATCTTCCTATTTGTATTCATTGGTCAGATTTTTTTCGAGATATATATGTTCGTAGTGTGAATATTTTCAAAATTTGTATTATACAACGGCCTCTTTACTGTGTCCACCTAGATGGGGGGTGGGAGGGGGGGGACAATTTATCTTTGTCAATTAAGCTACATGTACGTCACATTCCGTCTTTTATTTGATATATTAAGTTGTACATTGCGTTTATCATAGCAAAGAAAAATAGCTAGGTCTAGATATACAGTTATGTATCCTAGTGATATAGCTGTATTGGGCGGGGCTGAGTATAGCCTTTATCAAAATGCCACAAATGGAAATTGGTTTATTTATACTATACAGTTGATACTGCTCATGTTGCAATTGTATCATATCAGTATTTCCTACAATATCATGTTATGTACAATAAACAAAGTTGGAAGTACAAAACTGGTACTGATGAAACGTCGTAAAGTTTTTCTAAACGTATTTCCCAAGTCAATGATTTTCCTTTTCTTTTATCTTTCTACATGTATATATATTTCCTTATGAACAAAGTATTGTATTTCATGTTGATTCTAATGAGAACGGATAGTTATTTGCATTAAATTATTTATTTGAAAAGTAGATACGTTGTTCACAGGCTGCATTGGGAGTAGTGAATATGAATACAAAGTGATACGACTGTGCAAATCCTTACTCTCAGTAAGCAGAAAATTAGGTCATTATGAATTGGCTTACAACGTTTTAAAATGAACAGGCAACGATAATGTTCATATGCATATATGTATACATAGGGATTTGAATTAATGAAAAACAATTATTCTGCACAAAGGCATGATATAAATTACAACATTTTTGACATATATGAACGATTAAAATCGTAAAAGCCATGCGCAGCTGCTTAACTAATGTTTGTGTCATTCCTTTTGCAAATATCATCCTTACTTAAGTTCGATCATCATTAAAACAAACATCATGATGTTTTGAGTTGATGAATAAAATAAAGTATACTAAAGGAATACCTTTTTCAGTGTTAAATGCAACACTGGGGTTAAGCAAACAAACTTCTTATCATGGTCATTTTGATATTTTTGTTGTAACTAACCATTGACTATTATGACTGAAACTTCAAAACAGAAAACAATATCTGATTTTCGAATTTTGACCCTCATTGCTAGTGTTTTCGAACTATCCTTCTCTTATATCTGTAGTGTTTAAATTCTTCAAAAATTAATCCAAATGATAGAAATATATCTTGGTATGAAATTCAAGATTTCCCATATAATGATATTATAAAAGAATTGTAATACAGTTAAATCTAAAAGCAAACTTTTGTTCATCGGCTTTAATCAAACTGTTGATATTTATATAGCACCCCAACGCGCCGATTTTTTTCTGTTATTCAACGATTCAATTTCAATTTGATCAAAACTTTGCTGAAAAAGCGATCAGATCAATCAAGAAATATTTATTTGTCCTCTGACTTTGGATGATTGGCTTGTGTAATGAGATATTTGACACTGTCAACATAATTTATTTAGCACTAATTTTCACTTATCAATGAACATATTAACGTGCTACTGCCCCTTTAAAGCAACTGGTACTATTAAAAGATCAACGGCGATACGTATATATAGCTTATTCATGTATAAGATTGTGTCTAACTGCGATCACCGGAAGGGTGTCTATATGATCAGCCATCTTTACTGATCTGCTTAGCCATGCGTTATTTGCATGGCTATTTTAGGTGAGGGGAGTAACTTGCAAGCTTTTGATCACGAAACTTGATCTTCAGAGATAACTTGCTCTTGTCCAAAACCGTGGCTTCATTAGATAATGAGCTCTTAGAACGTCCAAATATCCAACAAATGTGTCTAAAATGGCATCAGATTTTGAATAGAAGGGAGACCTATGTGTAAAGTAAACATGTAGTTGACTGGCTCGCATTTTGTCATAACATGTTATACAGCAGTTTTACTGTTATGAATAATAAACAATAAAAATGATTTACATAATGAATATTAATATTCTCGATTTTTGTTATTGATAACATGATACGATATTTATTCAAAATATGCAAGTTCCATCATTTAAGTATGTCCCACAGCAAATTTAATATTTGTGCTATTGTACATATTTGTATCTTTCTTTGATACACTTTTTTCAGTATCTGGGTTGTAATAAAATAGATTGATTCGTGATAGACCTTGATATTCATGTAAGATACATGTTTGCCTTGTCAAACGATATTTAACCATGTTAGCTTAATCCTAAAGAAACATTTCTATTGACACTTTAACCTATGACATGGCCTTGATAACTGCACATAGCATCCCACGTGACATGCCACCTTAATGAGATAATACGTTTTACCTATTGACCTTAACCTTTGCAAACGATATTATATTATAATTTTAATGATATAAATATGGATATTATGAAATTGAATGTATTGAATAGTATGTATTGTAGCAAAAATTTCAATCCTTTCACAAATCCATCTCCAAATGACAATTATTATAAAGGATATCTGTTTTTCAATTTCACGATTTGTGCATTTGTCTTTTTCTGCTTAGTGGGCTTGTAACATTGATCCTTCACATACGTTTGTGAAATCAGCATATTGACAATGTCAATAATAAAATACCACTGGCCTATTTTCATTATATCATCTTACTAATGTTATATCGGTTAATGATCCATCAGCAATGTGGCATCTGATACACATTTACACATTTCTAGATGAAGATATGCTAAGTATCAAATAACAACATGCATGTCTCTCAATCACTTTCCATCGCGTGGGTTAAATCAGTTATGAAAGATAACCAAACTTTCTTCATTTTTTCAAATTGAGAACATTACATCTTCAGTGAAGTACTTGCAATTTTTAAAGAAAAATGCTTTGGGCATTTTACTTACCGCTTCACAAACATAAATACAACAGTTTCCTGTCTGCTATAGAACATTAATTTCCGTTTGCATGTAGCTGCACAGAGAACCAATAAGGTAATGCCTGATGGCAACCTTTTTAAAGATGTTTTGCTGTTACCTTATTTTATCTTAGAGGAGCAAGAAAGTATTTTCAGACCAAATGACAGACATTAGTAAGGGTTATAGGTAAGCCTATAGTTTAACACAAAGAGAAAACTTTCTTTTGCAGTTTCAAAATGAATATCAACGACTATTTACTTAACATTGATACAATTGTATATTTTCCAGAGTCATACAAATCGTTGATTACACATGCATATGTGAACTTAGCTTATGGTTGTTAATAAGACCAATAAGAGCATGAAAAATCAGTATTTCATTATCATTTCTGAGAAAATTCATGACTTTAAAGAAAATAATATTTTTCAGTATATTCCTCTGTTCTTGATTAAGTCCGCTATCAGTCCAGAGAAACGTTCTTGTTAACTAGAGTAAAAATAACATGTTTATACTTCACAAACGCTAAAGTTCCAGAGTTTGACGTCATGAAAACATTACCTGACGTAACGAATTCCCTATTGACTCCACACAACTACGAAAGTAACGTGAACTTCCTAGCTTCCACTGAGCGAAATTACTGGGATTTTATTGTATGATAAACATGTAACCCGACTTTTCTAATGTCACGAGGTAGATAATTTGCAACCGCGTTCATTGAAACACATGTAGTATTTTGAATTTAAAAAAGGCATTCAAAATGAAATACCAATATAAATGTATTAGAAATCTTAAACGTTACCCCGAATGCTTGTCTGAAAAGAAGAAGAACATAGCCTCCATGCATTATTTCACCGTTCATAATGATTAAACGGATATGTATATGCACTTTGGTGACCACACAATAAAGTATATCTAAACATGCATCAAAACATAGCGTTCTTTTGACACGAAGTAATGTAATAGGCTTTTATGTCTGTTGTTTCTACATTGAGTGGGCTTAAATCTAGTTGGTGATGTTCAATCAGCATATCTGCTGACACGTGGCAATCTGCCTCAAATCTAATCTGTTCAATTTTTTTAAATCTTTCTTAAACCAAAAATCTGTAGAACAAAATAATTTTTCACTATGCATGGATGTTGTCATTTGCTTATTTCAGGACGGAAGATTTTCTAATTTCAATAATGGGTTATCATCAGGTGATCTTTAAATGGCTAAACAGACACGACATCGTCAGTTGTGTCAACAACGTCATCTTTAAGTAATACAGCACACATTTTTTTAGTTTGATATGTTGTGTACTGATTATATGATAGATTATGTTCTTCTTGTTCATCATCACGAATGCCTCAACAAAAATGCCATTATTGAATCATCACTTATTGAATATCTTTATATATTATTACATATATTTAAAAAATTATCATAATTGATTATTAATTCAAATTAGTTTATCAGTTGTATGTTATTATGTGTCTCGTTCTCTCAATTCTTCCTTGCCAACAACACAGAACGCCATGTCAAAATTTTATTTCAAAGCATACAAAATGTATCCATAGACTTTGTTCTCATACTGTAGTTCAAACAAACAAACAATCTTTCACAAACAACTAGATATGATACCTGCGTTCTCCTGAAAATTAAATAAAAAATTCCAATGTTGTCTTTCTTTATATCATAATCAAAGTAGAAAGTTAAAGCTTATTGTACTGAATACGATGAGATCCAAGTAGTTGTGATTCTTATAACTAGTAGAATAAGCCTACAGCATAATGGTTTCAGTCAAATAAGAAACTAAAGGTTTATAAGGAGTGCAACTTTATCTTTGCAGAAATGCATGACGAATAAGCAATTACACTGTCAGTTCTTTATCAAATGAAGGATCAATTCAATGACCCGTACTGACAATAACGTAGTAAAAAATGGGAAAATGCTTATGGATCTAACGTTCTTATATTTTTCTTTATTTTCATTTTCACTTTTACCGTTGAGCTATGAAAACATCATTTCTGTTTTGTTATTTCGAAAGATTGATACATCAACAATGAAGAATAGAGCGTAAACAGAAGGCAAAACGGTCATCTTTTAATTATCCATTACATTACAGGTTGCTGATGGATGGCCTTTTGAGGACTATAAAATTTATTACATTTTTGTATCCATCCCTATACCCGGTAATGGTCAGTCACATGAACATATAATATATATGATTCATTAACATCATGTGAAGAAAAAAAAGCCACTGAATGAAGTGAAATCTACTTAGTGATGTTTTAATCATTAAGGTGTAAAGATAACAAGTGCGTTCTAATTACAGTCTATATGGTAATTACAAATTTATAGCAATTCATGTTATCCACTATCAAAAGATTTTTTTTTTCTTTCAAAATTTTCCTTTCTGCAATTTTAAAACATTTAAGGCAAGTCAATAATGATCATATTTGTCATTAGTTATCGCATTAACATTGTTAGAGTTATCACGTTAATCATGTTAAATTTCAGCTTCAGTGTAAAGAGCGTATTTAGGTTAATCCTTTATCAGGGTAACAATTATGTTTTTTCCATTCAGCATTCAGCAAAAATGTCTCTCTATATATCCGCTGTATCGTAATCCTTCACTGTTGTCCTCCAATTGAAAATGGTTAAAGTTGTTTAATTAAAGCAGCTTTTGTTGTTCTCCCAAAACCTAAGTCCAGGTAAGAGTATTATGAAATACTTCAAATCATCTCATTCAATGTAAACTTTTTTATCAGCAAAAGTAGAAGAATGCACTCGGATTATCTTTAATTGCAATAAGAAGCTTGTAACCTGCAGTAACTGTTTATGTCTTTTTGTAGGAGTCAGTAGAATTTGGAAAGTATTTTGCTTTAGGCAGCCTTCATGTTTGAAGAAATGCAAAGTAATTTGATAAAGCTTCAAATGTTTATTCCAGCTTTAAGCATAGTGTTTTTAAAAATTGAAATTGAATTTAATGCTTGTTATAGAAACCCTGAACGTTTCCCTTTTGAAAGTGACAAGCAAGTATTCAACCTGAAGCTTTGATGTAACATAACAATCTTCAAAGAAATATTTTGCATATGCACATGCAGACCTCCCCCCCCCCCCCCCCACCCTCCGCGTCACCTAACTGCATTGTGACAGACGTTGTGGTGAACAGAGACGTGCATCAAAGTCTTCACATACCATGCATTTCAAACACTAGTGTTATATATATATATATATTTGATGCGAATATAATACGGTTAAACATATAAGTATTTCTTTTGACGTCAAATACAAACTTGTCATAGCATTGTGACATAATCCTGTTTATGGCTTGAAGGCGTTGCCGTATCATTGTAGCTGACAATAACTTGCCATTTTAAACAATCGTTGTCAAAATGGTAATCTAAAGAGATATTGCTTGATCTCATGTAAGCCACAGTGCCTGTGGAGCAATGATTTTGATGACATGAAAATAACAACAGCAAATATTTGTGTATATTGTTTTGTTATGCTGTATTTAACATTCATCAAGACGATTTATCAAGTTAAATGTTTCAACCTTTTTTATGAAGGTTATCATACATACATCTCACAAATAATAAGATAACTAATTAGACAGATAACATTATGATTGTATAACCTTTAATGATATTCATATGTATATAAGGTCAATATCAGTCTAAATGAACTTTGACTAAATAATATCCGTTTCACTCCTATACTGAGTCTAAAAATGTCTAGTTGAGGGTCGCGTCAGCCGACCTTTCTGCGACCTTTGACCCTCCAACGAGACTATTGTGGCTTAGGAAGCTGAGTTCTGATCGGTCAATTCGATACGTGGGCTGACGCGACCCTCTACTAGACCTTTTTAGCCTCAGTAGTGGAGTGAAACGGATAATATTGAGTCTAGGTTTACTTTGACTGAGGTCAATATGTAAGCATTCTATTTTTCATCAGTCTACATAACACTCAATCTTAGTTGCAAATTATGTAATTAAGATATTTGAAATGATTATGTTTAAACGGGAACATTTAAATGACTTGGTTCGGGAATACATTTTAAAAGAATCGTTTAACATAGAATTGCTTATAATCACAGTGTCTGGTCCACACAAGTAACAAAGTCATTTGTTGACACCAGATACCTTATCAAGCTCATATATGTACATGTATGCTAGATTAGCTATGTCAATTATGAAGGTGAAGCTATTAAGATGCGCGAAACATCAAGGAGTTCTGGTGAAAGCCAGGTCTACATTACACATTCACAAGCCCTATTGAAGTTAATAAGAAGGTGAAAGATTCTCGTTCCGTTTCCGATCCCGTTCTGTTTGATTTAAAAACAAATAGTTCTATGATTTGACTTTTACGACGAATCTTTGCATTAAGAAAAGAAAACAATTCCCGTCATGATAAAATTGATTGATAATATTTGTTGAAGTTCGTGTCAATAAAATACATGACAAAGACTTCCCATCTATGAATGTTTTACCTTATCCAAATAATTCTCATTGACAACCTTTTAACGTTATTTCGGTTGCAAAAGAAGTTAACGTGACAGTGATTAAGTTAAAAATACGTTTTATAAACGTATGTTGTTTTTCTATAAATATTAAATGGTTAAATAATTTCTGTTCATGTTCTTCCGATTAAAACAACAACCTAAAATTTGTTACTGAAAGTGTATGCTTAACAATACAATAAACAAGCAGTTTTGTGTTTTGTTTTCTCTTACATCTTTGTGTCATATTTCCGGTTGTAGATTCATCGATCGTAGATTAATCGTTTAATTATTGTCTTAATTAGATATATATATATACATATATATATTTATCTTAAGTTAAAACTCAAAATTTGGAGATGATAGCAAACCCAAACTTTATGGTAGAAGAGAGGCGAAAATCCAGTCAGTTTCTATTATTCACATTAAAGGGGCAGTAGCACGTTTTTAGGGGGAATATATGGTGATGTCAGGAAAATGAAAATTAATGGTTCCAATTGAAAGACAATGTATTTAAACTAAATGGAGCAGTAATAACTCAAATATATAACGCAAAGTTTAGCCATGCGAGTCCTTATCTAACACAAAATGAATTAAAGGTGTTCACACAAAATGGCGGCCAATGGATTTTGTATTAATATTCATACTTTGTCCTCTGACTATGGATGATTAGTTTGTGTAATGAGATATTTGACAGTATCAGAATAGAACATTTAGCATTCACTTGCAATTATCAATGAAAAATGTAAAATATAAAATTATCAAAAAACCTGCTACTGCCCCTTTAAGGTCATTGTTCGGTTTTGAATAATTTACAAACGATAACATATTTTTTAAAGCAAGGATACTGGCTTTAATTGCAGAAAGAATAACCTCATTAGTCATGACATTTCACAATATTTCTGGCAAGTTCGTTAAAAATATAGGAAATCGCATTATTTGATAACTTGTTGCATATCATTTTAATAAACAGTTATTTGGAGACCCTCTTTAGATTAATTTCTTTACATACTATAAAATTAAATAGATGAACATGTCAAACAACATAAATCACAGAGATCATTTGTTGTTATTGTGGCGGCATAACAATCTGTCAAGCTACTATTCGAAAATTTAATAAGGGTAAGGCTTTTACCTTACTTACAAGCAAAAAATCCTAAAGCTGAAATCTGTTTTCTAGACAAACCATTTCACATTCAAACTAACATCAATGAGATCTCAGTGAACAGCTGGCGGATCACAGTGATCTCTATAAGATATAAGTACCTGTTACTGCAAATCAAATCCTTGGATGTTCATCATCTTAGTCATTTTGAAAATATTTGTAAATAATTATTACTAGAATTGCTAAAGCAATAGTATAAGAATTAAGCCGTAATTTCAATACAAAAGGAATGTATTTTAACTGCCATTACATCTGCATCTGCATCATGAATACTGTAGTTGCTTAATCATGTCGAGATGATTGTAAGAGTATATTTGGTTTCTCTAGGAGATTAGTTTTCGGAACAATTTTTACTGAAATTAATTATCCTTATCTTAGTAACCTTTTATATAAAAATTCTGACTTTTTATGAATCTGCTTTTTCTTTCTGTTGCTGTCTGTTGAACTTTATATATTTTTATTTCATTAAGAATGTTTACTTCCATTTTCCTTTCTGTCAGCATTCACCATGTGTTATTCAATTTTGGATGTCTTACAAATATAACTACACATTACAAATCCTTTCATCAAAGTGTATTGTAAAGCTTTCATGCACTTTGTCTAAGAATGGACCTGAAAGTAACCCTAATAGACTAAAAACGATCTTAAAGAGTCTTAACCATTTAAAATTATGATCAATGATTTTGCTATCTCTGCAAAAGGAAGAATAAATAGCGCAACAGATGGAGGATATAGTGTACATCTTTCAATGATGAACAGGGAGGGAGGGGGGGGGGGGGGGGCTTGGCTTCAGAAGTGTAGTAACAGATCAAGCAGAATCACCTCATTCACTTGTTGGATGATTAAAATGATTTAAAATCTAATCACAATTCCTTCTCTACACATCTTACTTGGCTACATGTAACCCAACAATAAATATCTATTTACTTACATTGTATAACATATGACATTCATTTTACAAATTTGTGAAAACGACTCAAAATGATCTACTTACAATTTGGCTATTTCATTTTATAGATAATACATTGTTTAAATGTTTTTTCTCTACGGTCAGTGACCTTCTTGGCGTTAACTTCTAACAGGCGTTTGAAAAACAATGTACTTTACTTGGTCAAACTTGTGGATTTGCCTTGCTAATTATTGCCGAGAGAAATCACATCCGTTTGAGTGACTGCAGGACTAATTTTGAGTCAGTTGATTACCTGAACATTTTCTGTCAATAAATCTTCTTCTAATTTCCACTTTCTATGTTTGCCATTTATCAATGTCTGTAGTTGAATTTACTGACGTATTTTTTCCAGATTTGCACTACTGGTCCCGAGATGCTAGGAATCAGTACCCCCCTTAACTGAATAAAAGATTGAATTTGTACTGAGGTCACCTTGACGCATTAATCAACAGATTGTTAGCTTTATTCTCTAATCTCTATTCTCACGCAATGTAGATTATCTCTCAAAATTACAAATCCTCAACAATGAATTATTGTTGAAAGTGCATACCCACGAGATAATTGAAATGACAACTAACAACAGTAGGAGCATACAAAGGTGTCCTTGTGTTTTTTCTCCATAGCCCATGTTCCTATACTGAACAGAATGATGTCCTTCTGTACAGAAATAGTGGAATAGTTTTTAGCAGCATTCATCTGTATACTTATTGGTATTTAACATTTTGCAAACAGATTTTATAAAGTGAAGAAAGGATTTCTCTAAAATAAATTGTGACATTAGCTTCATTTAAACTAAATGTGACCTTCACATTCAATGTAGTCAGAACAGTATCACAATACAGAACATAAATCTAGTTCATACAGTTGTTCATGTATAGTCAAAAGCTCCCTTGCTTAAAAATCAATTTATGTTTGTTAAGTTGTTGTTATTTTTAATGATTTTAAAAATAAAATTCCGTCGATCTATTGACGACTATTTGTTTGTACAAGGAGGCGCATTGTAATGTGTAAGGTTGTGAGATTCTTTTGAAATACCGAGTTTGTTTCAGTACAAGTTTCTAAATAGGATTAAAAAACACCTTTAAATTTGAAACTCTACTTTCCACAACGTCGAATGTTAAATCCACATGGCTTGACACACTTTGAATGTTAGTTTGTCAAAAAGTTACATGTGTTTTCATTGGACTGATAAAGTGTTGGGTACTTAAAAATTGTTAAGCCTGGTATGTCGATCACATATTGACGCGTGAAAAATTTGCGATTCACGTGCATGGACGCATTCATTGTAATGACGTCTGTAAACTCTATCCCATATTCGATGAGTGAGCTACGCATGCAAATTGCATTATTTTGAAAAAGTAAAATGTGGGAAATATATTCCATATGATAATAAAATAGAGTTTATAAGGTTGTGAAGTCATGTAAGTACTATATATCCAGGGCTCGTTGATTATTTTCACGAATCTAATCTTCCTTTTTTCTCCATCACATAATTTCACACTCTAAACACTATGATCAACACATTGAGACGAGAACCGAAAAAAATATCGACCATCCTTACTGCTTGGTGGATCTCAGCAATAATCGAAATAAGTGTTTCCGCCGGAGACTTCGTCCGAATGTCATTTGCTTAATTGTATGAGGATTATATGTTATGGTAGTTAAATAAGTATGACAAAAGCTATAAGTCTTTTATTTCGGTAAAAAGGGGAGTGCCAAAAGCACCTACTATTAATTGTTCATAAACAAGCATAGTATTTGTGTTATTGTTTTGTTAACCTACATTACCACCAGAAAGACACACTTATACTAAATTAACTAGATTTCACTATTATCATTGTGTATGTTAAATATGTCGAAAGGAAATCGGAAAAATCAAGACAATCTTGTCGAGTTTGGAATCAACAAAGCAATATCCATCGATATAAGTGAACTCTTTAAGGTACGCAAGAAAGAAAAACATGAACGGTTGGTTTGCTTATGTCTCAACCCATAAACCCTATGAATCCAGCTGTGTTTATAGTATAAGTCAAAATGCATACATGACAAATTTAACAACACTTTTAATAATGTAAATTTATCAAAATTATACCCCAAAGTAAACGTTTAGTGTAATGTTTTACTTAGACATAAACAGTTCTCCCCAAGAATGCAGAATATCGAAATGTAACAGGGGTAACTGGGGGACAGGTCCATGTATACTTTATAATTCCGGTATACAATGTAAATAAAAGTGATATATTTTATGTGCGCTTTCATATTGATTGTGCAGCTTAAAACATCATATTTATCAACAGTTATCAAGGATCCTGTTTTATGTATAAAGGACAGACTTAGTGACAGAGTTAGCATTCATAAACAACAAATAAAATTCCTGAGTCACGTTGTTTACCAATTATTGCTCACTTAAATATCTGTTCAAAAGACAAGGACATTAAATAAGATAATTACCATTTCACAAAATGCACTCAATGATAAAATGATGAGATAATTAAACGAATACTATTTCATTAAAATGTTAAAATCAACTTTTAATGGCTAATAGCACCATATTCCTAGTAGATCCACCCTTCAGCTTGCTTGCAATTGCTTGCTTGATTGCGTCATTGTTTTGTCGATTGTATTGATGGTTTGAATTGAGCAATCTTTCTATTATGTACATTTCTTTCTTCTCGTAAAACACCAAAAATCTCAATATCTTTGTGTTTAAATTTATTTTATCATCTTCTGTGGCTAATAACATTACTTACTTAAGGGAGCGTCGCCAGCCTTTACGTTATCATTCAGGGCCGTTTGGAGTCAATGAGTTATTCAATGAGTATGAAAAAGTCGAAAATCACTAGTAAGAAGCTACATAAGATCATGAGAGCTTTTGATTTATCACACGTTTCCCATAGAATTACATGTTAGTCCGGTTTACGTGACGTTGCGAAATAGACAATTAGTTATTGTCTTCATGGGCTGCTTTTATCACATTGATCGATGTTAAGCGAGCCTGTATCTGATGGAGCAACTGTCCCTAATCGATGTCATGCTTCTTAAACATGTAAATACATCGTTCTCGAGAGAAAGCACAGGAATATTAAAGATTATGCAAAACCAAATGCACAAATACGAGTCTATTTTTATCAACAACGTGACTAGCGGCATGAAATGTAAGAAAATTCGTGCAAATTCATCCATTTGTTTGTCACCTGTTATGTAAATGATATATGTATATACTATATATAAAATAATGCTTGTTATACAATGCATAAAATGGATGTACATTATGGACAATAATGATGGTTCCATTAACATTAAACAATTTTTTGGATATGTGATATAAGATAATATGGTCAATATTTCCTTGAGTGTTGTTTGTTAGCCTTCTTACTGACTAGGCATATCATAAGCGTTCAGTGATCTATATCATTATTAGTCATCAATCCGGGCCAGATTATAGCTGTGTATATACACACTGTTTTCAGTCGTCTCTGATTAGTTCTTGTAGATACCAATTGTTCGATATAACAGCAAAAGGTGAGTGCACCGGAATCCATATCAATCTCTTTTCAGGACAACATGATTTCAAGCTAGAGTCGCCCATACACATCAAGCATTGCTAATTGTGGATATCAGGTACACTCATATGCCTAACTATTATATATGTTTCCTCAATAAACTAAGAAACTGTTACACTCAAAACGGATGGTTTGGCATTTTATGTCTATAAAAATTAATTAGCTGTTATAACAAAAAAGGACATTGGCACTCAGGAACTGTTTATTTTATAAAGAGTCATAAATAAATGCAAACACACACTCAACACTAACCAATGCTTCTTGGTGCCCTTGAAACAAATTTAACAAGGGTCTCAGCTTGCAAAACAGTTATGTATACTGCTATTGACCTACACGTGACAGTATTTTAGTAACGATCTAGTATTCTTAAGTGGATTGAAATTATATGTCTTGTAATGAGGTCTCGTGGCTGTTTAAGTATCACTCCAGATCATACTTATTAAACTCTGTAAGTAATTTCAATGCTTGTGAAGTATGTGGGGTGCAAGTTATTACGTTGTGCCTGTCATTGGTAGTCAGGTATTCTGACCCAAGTGTTTTTTGATTGCCCACTGGACCGATTGTAACCAATGGACATAGCCCCATGGATTTCGTTTTACACCTTTAAGGCCTCCATGAATGATTATATATTTCCATTGAGGAGATGCTTGCAAAGCTGGAATGAAATTTGCGATACTACTATCAAGAAATACATTTAACATTCGAAGTTGGTCAATATAATTATGAATGTTTAAAACTGAATGACCATGAACAATCGGTAAACACAAATTAGTTCAATGACCCCGGAACAACATACAAAATCCAGTACTGAGATATTTAACATTAAAAAAAAATCATATTCAGGGCTTATGCAAACAACGAAAGCTGCAGCTAACAGAAAGCACTCCGTTTTGCACTATATCCGTTTTAGACTTTAAACGTCTTGTAGACAATGGTGTACGCATTTGGACAAGTAATATAGTTACTTTGATACACTTTTGTACCAATGGCAGTTCATGTTCCTTATGGGTGACCCTTGATCAATGCTACATCAGTTCTTGGATGCTTCAATATAAACTTTCAAAATAAGGTTATTTACATAAACAGGGGCTTTCGTGCACACCACTTCAATTATTTTATCTACACACATTGAATTCACATTGCTGAAACATAGTTATAATAAATATTAACCATTAAATATCACCATAATGTTTACAGTTCATAGTTACGTTATATATATACAGTCAGAGTGAAACATGATACACACAATGTAGGAAACGGGTATGGACAGATAACAGACTTGTAGTAAACAATGCTTGAATTTAAAAAGGTACATGTTTAAATATGATTCCTTTTTTCACAAGATTGTGCATCTAGATGACACTTAGGGAAAACTGTTTTGCCTGAAGTAGAAATTTATTATCTTACATTATAACGGGTGACTCTGAATTAAAATGATTGACATAACTGAAGGATATTATGTATTAATGCATTTTCGCGTACATTATTACAACCACAGTCTGGTTCGCTAACGTAACCACATTTAAAATAGATCATTACTTAGCCTATCTAATGTTGTTGACTACTCAAAAGCCAACATCAAAGTGCGCAATCTTAAAACCATGTATCGTTATTGGCTTAATCGTGGTACCTAGTAATCTCTGTACCAAACTCATCGAACTCAATGACTAGTACATAAAAGCAAACGAACCTATTTCTCCACACACATAACATGTAATGTGTTTCCCCCCTTGTGACCAATTTGAATACCACCAAGATGTTACCCTCTCAGCACCAAGGTATCATCTCTTTGGTATGGTTTCCAAGAAGCCTTTAGTTGGGTTTTTTCAGATATGATAACGTTTTGTGCATCATTTTAAACAACAGCAGTGTTTGTTTAAATTACGGAGACAGGGAATCACAAGCAACAAAGTTGAATTTGTCAAAACCTGTGTCATTTTTGGCTGTCATTAACAACATTTATATCAATTTGCAGTTGTTCACGTTTCCATATCAAGATATGAATGCTGTATCGCTTTAACTTGACTGATATCATGGCAAGACAAAAATAGATTTTTAGAAATGTCACTTCAATGGAAAATCATATATTAAACCTTATAACGTCAACATTAACTTTTATTCTCAGACAAATTTATATGTAATCAGAAGTACTAGTGGTAACACAATAGGCCACAATTAGCAAATGTAAATAATTTCGCCCTTTAGCAAGAACAAAGATGTATAAAATCCTTAACAATCTCAACACATAGACAGTCATTTCACAAGAACAATATCACAGAGTCTTTGTTGTGTCAAATTTATTCACAGCTATTTCAAACATTAAAGAATCAATATTCACAATACTCATTGAAACTTTCAAATATTTTAACAGTAAAAATATATATAGTAGTATTTTTTCTTAGGTAACTTTATATAAACAGTGTTTAAAGCAATAAATATTAAACTTCGAGGTCCTGCCATATAGTAAGGAACTAGTATAAAACAATACCTTATATACCTGACATTAGACAAAAGAAAGAGCTAAAAGCATTATAGGAGATAGGAGATAGGATTGGTAACAGTTGATAACTAATTGTTTCTAAGAGAAATATAATTCCAAGTGAAAATAACTTAATAGTTCTAACTAATTATAAATGTTCCTTTTAATCAAAAAAAGCTAGAAGCACTAATAAGGACTGTCCCAATGCAGTCATGGATGTTGTGTAACTTAATCCCCTACTCAAGTTTTTTAAAATATTTTAAAATAGTTTTGAAACATAATCGTGGGATAATGTTACAAGCTAATTTTAGGAATACCTTTCCAGATGAATTCCAGGGTAGGACCAAACATTATTTGATAAAAGAATTAGTCTTACGAAACAAAGTTCAGGTAGCCATTGTCTACAAACTATTGATTTGATAACACGGATTTGATTGATACATTTCACGTGACTGAATCTGACGTGTCTAGACTTCCTAATTGCTTATGTGTCCATATAATGAATAATTAACCAGCCATAACAACATACATGTATACGTATCATGGGAAATTTCTGAGCTTCACGTGAATACGACTATTACCAATTTTAGAACAGGGAATTCGATCGTTGACCCTCATTGATCCGTCATTGATTAACAATGAAACGATGGGGTTGCATGAGTTTCATTGAATTGAAAGAAATATCATTTGAAAAAACCTTCAAACGTTTTAGGTAAAGCAAGCATTTGTTTAGCAAGACGATAAAACTACAACAAGTTATCTTTACATTGGAAGAATTAAATGCTTTATCGTGCACATATTTGTAACCATTAGCTTGATAAAAGTGTTAATAAAGGTCTGTAAATCCATATAATTTGTATTTCTTCATCAAACGAACTTCTAAAATACCACTAGTTCACGAGCTAATGGTATTGATCAAACAAATTTGAATTTAATTATTCACTCAAAACTGGAAATGTATCATGACTAAAATGCCAGAAGACTGTCAAATATCACGGAGTCTTCATTAATGAAAAGTTCTGTCTGAATACCAGGAGTATCACTTATTGGATTGTCCTTTACTTGCTCAGCTCATGACTTCTCTTTTATTCAAATGTTACTGTCTGACATATTTCAATCTGGATTTTGTATATGTTATGTTACAACCAAGTGCCTACAAGACTTTGGAAACGTACTTGATGAATGATAATTGCAATATAGATGTTGCACGGCTGTTCAATGTGATTATCATCAGTATAAATTTCAATTTGATTTGCTTTCATTGACAAGATTCTACTTATGAAGGGAGAAGCCATAAATCAAGCGTTGTTCAAGGTCCATACGTTTTATGATACTACTAAGTTAAGATACACATACATTACAATGACGTTTTGGGAGGAAATGATGTAGTTTTATTGCCTTTTCATATGCCTCTACATGTACATGTGTCATACATTTAAAATATACTTTGTGCCTTCTTTTTGGAAATGTATCCTTTACTAAGATATCGACATTGGGTAAATAATAATTTCTCCTTGTTCTTTCGCATACCTTGATATCAAAGGTTTATTAAATTATATGTTTGTAATTGGATAAAGTTTCTATTATAGGTTTGATCACTAATGTGTCAATCCCTGGTTGTTACGACGCATATGTTGGTTGTTTAATACCTAATCTATCCTGTATCTTGATCTTATACAAGGGCTTCAAGGCGATACAATCAAGGATGATGAGAGTAAAAGTGCAGCTTTCAAAACAAATAAGCACATGAGCCAAGGACGGCCAGCAAGTATTCAGATACAAATGAAAAAGAAGATTGATAAATCTAGAGTGAGATAATCTTAAGTTCTTAAGAATTGAATTCTAGTTGCTGAAAAGCTGTTACAAAGTTTATAAGAATTATCCAGAAAGTGTTAATTTCACTACTTGTTGTTTTTATTCTATTCAATTTCATTTTACTATGCTCATGTAAAAGTATAAGGATTATTAGCGTTAAAATAGAATACACTAACCTTTCAATTCAACTTACGTAGCATCTGACATTTTCTCTATTACATTAGCTGTAGGCTTTGTCTTGGAATCACCGTTTGGACCAATAATGTACTGGAAACACTGTTTCGTACGGGGCATCTAATCGAGTGTGATAGTGTGTCTAGACAAATAATTTGTACTGCCCCTTTTTGCGATAAATTTGCCATAACAGCAAGTTGTTTTATAAATTATTATTTCTGGTACCTAATATGTCATAATTATACAGTATACAGATTTCGTTTGTCAACATATACGTACAGTCAATCTCTTGTTGCATTTGAAATAAGCAGATTGGCAGAAAGCTTTAATCATACCAACGGCATTACAGCAATATATTTTAAAACTTCATAATTTATACGTTTTCAAGGGTGAGTGTTAAAAGTAGCTTGACTTTTGCCATTTTACCTTTTTTAAGAGGACTCAAAAACTTCGATAGAAGCCTGAATTTTGTAGCAACCAGAGTACAGGGTAATAGGGTGACAAGTGCACAGAACAAGAAATCTACTGCTTTAGAACAGGAAATCTACTTAAAGCAGTCAATTAAAATAAAACAACAAACGTCCATCGACATGACCACTTTGCCAGGTCGACTTCTGGAGGTTTTAGATCTTATTAAATGATTTGGCCTTTCCAATTTCGGCAACTTTATGTTTTCACTTCATTAGAATGAACAACAAAATTGGGTAATTAACAAATATTGACACGTCTGCTAGCTGTAACATGATGAAGAAAATCTCAGGATTCGTGGGAACTTAAAAAAGTCATTGAGTACTCGAGAACAGTTCAAAAACCGTCAAGTGGTCATCACTTTATTCAAGTTATGTATTCATTGTGAAATGAAGTCATATAGAAAAATTAGGAAAACCCCGTTTTCATATCAAGGTGAATGCTAACAAGCAAGTGCAGAAGAAACAAAACAACGTTCTTGCAGAGAGAGAAAATAAAAAAGATAGAAAAATTCACAAATTCAACTATTCCCACCTTAAATGCTAATCATAACTATTTACATAATAATGAGAATGTAACATGCCTTCATTTTGATATTAAGCTGGTTCGCACATAAATGTATAGTGAGATGTGGTTTAATTCGTAAACAGGCCACCAGCCCACTTCACATGTACATTTCATATGAAATACAATTCATTTACAATTTGAAGCGCCAGAAGGTTACAACTTCAAAAACATGCGTCTTTTTGGGGATGCAAGACATACAACTGTTGCCAACTAAAACTGTTGTAAAATCGACACTCCATACAGAAGTGGTACTCACTTTCGACATATGGAATTACACACAATGGACAAAGTCGATTGGTTCTTTCAATATTTAACATTCTACCCTTTTCTATTAGAAGATTATGACCTGAACATCTTAAATTTGACAAAGCCTTTCTATAGATTACATTCGTGACACAAGATATATAAAGTTCGGGACATAAGTTAAGTTTCACATGGCAGAGGAAATCTAGTTTTGGAATATCAACAACTCTATCATGCCACCGTTGCATATCTATGTCCTTACAACGTTGCACAAATTCACGAAGAAATATGTCGATATGACCCACACCTTGGTGTAGCCACACATCACCAAAGCCATAGTTGTAAAGTAGACTTTTCACGTCAAATGTCCAACATTTTATACCACCTCTGCCCTTTTGTATTCGAAAAGATAAGCTGCATTAAGCAAAGTATTCCTATGTTGGGTTAACAAACGAAGCCAATATGATAAGATTCTTTTAAAGAGGAAGACCTTAAGAGAAAACCTGCCGAGCTCTCCTCTAGCAGCCAAATTAGGACTACAGCGACTAATATAAATCCAGTTATTAAGATACTTTTTCCGAGAAGTTTTGCTTAAAGGATATTATGTCGATATATATGAATATGTGTTATATTGCCGATGTTACTGATGATAATCTTATAATGCCTTACTTGAATTGCTCAAAAGGTTGTTAAATCACGAGATAATTTGTGAATCGAAATTCTAATTCACTTTTTGATTCTGAAAATTCATAAAAGATAGATCATAGTTACATGATGTTGCTGATGAAAAGTAATTTTCCGATCCTTTAATGTGCGGAAGCCCTTCCAATACTTTGATGTCAATTA